>CM067217.1:110498806-111098806 GCA_034190945.1 Octodonta nipae
AATAGTACTAATATAATAGTTACACAGTACTAACAAAAAAATAGAATACATAAATATTATAATAGTACTAACAAAAAAACTCAAAATAATATAAATAACGGATACATTTCCATTACCATATATAGAAGGACTCTCAAATCAGTATCAAATTATTTAGAAAATACAATATCACAACAAGTCATAAAGGCTATAATTTATTGTTCAAATATTCAGTAATCTTAAAACAAAACCCAATAAAAAAACAAAGTAACATCATATATGAAATTCCATGCAATGACTGGAATGCAACATATATTGGACAAACATTTCAATATCTAGAAAACAGATTAAAAGGTCATCAGTATGATAAAAATCACAAAACAATCCTAACTAACCATGAAACAACAAAAAAATCATAAATTCCAATACAAAAACACAAAAATCCTTGCAACAGAGCCTAATTTAAAAGAGAGAGTTTTTAGAAATCATTAATATTTACAGAAACAAAACTGCTATCAAGGATAAAAAAGATATAAATAAATTAAGTACAATTTTTAGCTCCATTATCTAAATAAACCTACACCAATGGCACCTAAAAGCACATTGCACTGTATGGGGTACATACGAAAAGAAAAAGATCAATAAAATATCATTGTACAAGTCCCAGATGTATAACCTACACTTAAAACTGAAATAAATTTGACTTTTGCAAGTAAACGATTAGTAAATTCCAGAAATCAACACTCAGTGTAGTAAAAAAGAAACAGGTCATTTTGGATTAGTTTTTATCGTTCTTTAAACATAGCCACATCGTTTGTCGTTCGTTTAGTGTAGTGTCAGTGTTTCAAAATGTAAAAATAGCAGCAGCGTAAACTTAACTTTACAGCTACTCACGACAGATTGTCTTTTCTAAGACAACTAAACAATACACACGAGAATCCCGAGAACCTTCAGTGATATATATATATATACGTAACCAGATACAAAACCGAGGCCCACATGAAGGGATAGTTTTCAAAAAATATATTTTGATGTTTTGGAATATTTTTAAAACGTTTAATCGTAATTCCTTTAGAGGGGTAAGATATTAGCAGAAATAAAAAATTTTTATATATCATGCACATTCGAGTCCATTCGTCAATATTAACACACATGCGAGACCTGCTGTATATAATTTTTTTTCACTGTATAACCGAGTCCTTGCAACGTTGCCACGATATGCCCATGGGGTGTCAGTCGTGGCCTGTCATCGTTTTTATCAGGCAACAGTAATATTCTGCACCCTTGTGCTGTCGACCTTTATATATTGAATTTTGATATTTTACTATTATTTTATTTAGTTTTGTGATTTTTGTTAGATTACGGCTGGCTATACAAGTGCAGGTTGTCAACAAAAATTTATTTTTTAATAAAACCATGTTATACTCTTAGAAATAAATGTACCTTATAAATAGTAGATACGTATTTCTTCATATTTTAGATCAAAACCTTTAAAGATCATATCAAGAGCTCTCTGAGTATTGGAATTTTACCTTGTAACCAAACGAAAATCTTGCTAAACTTTATGAATGGGCGTGTATAATATAAATTATCGGTAAGAACAAATACAGGGATAGGCTATAACAGGTACATGAGGTACACACCAGAATACATTTGTGTATTGTGAATTTAAATATTTTTAGTCACGTAGTTTTAGCTTTCAAAATAAAATAAAAAATTGTTACTCAATAGTCTGCTGCATAATAATAGAATTTTCAGACAACCTACAGTTTCAATTATAAGTAATAAGTCTCTGCTAGGCACATATATACTTTAAATCACAGTATATCTTAAAAGTGGAATAAAATTTCCTTGCAGTTACAGTATATATATTAATATTAAATTTTGATAATTATTTATAGTACACCAAATTACAAAATAATATGAATTTATGAGAATTTAAAATAGTAACTACAAACTGTTATCAAAAATTTATCACAGGTAAAATTTTTCAAAAATGAAGAGCTCAAAAATTGCGTTCGATCCTAAAAAAGTTTTGAAACAACGGAAGACTCTATATTGTTATCATTATCATATTAATATACTGCTATCGCCAAGTGGACGGGTCACCGACTAAGGCCGTATAGCTTCAAATGAAACGTAAGTGAGAAAACGCCCAATTATTGAAAAGGTATGTACCTACAAATCTACATTTTCACATGAGTTGGTTTACATAGTTTTCTGAGTGTGTTTTTTTGAAATGTGTTTTTTCGTGAAAATTCTAAATACAGGGTCAAAATTGCCCATTTACATAGTTTTTATTGTTTTTTAATGTAGCAACACCACAACTCGTCCTTTGAATTTAATAGACATCTACAAATGAACAATGAAATTACGCTCTTCAACCTACCGTAAGCCATCAAAATGTTTTAAATTAAAAAATGTTTTAGTATTATATTCAATGCATCATGATAAACATTTCAGATGATGTCATGCGCAGACTTGGTCACATTTGGGAACACAAGTCGGCATACCGTTTACAGGTGTATCGTGTGCCCGCCAATACTGCCTTCGAATTCACACGAGGGTTACAATAACCTAACCTAACCTAATGTAATAAGTTATGAGTTTCGACGAACTACCTGCATAGACATTGTACATATCTGGTTTTTTTAACATTCTAGGCTGTGTAGTGAAGTGGTGTTGTGTACTTTAAAAATGAATACTCGCTCAAACAAAATTTTGAACATGGTTTTAAGTCGGCATTCAGGTAAGTCTAATATTTAAATCAGTAACTGAAATATATTAGCTCCCCCTTCATTTTTGTTTTGATCATATAAAGCATGAATACCAAGTGTCGCGGTAGACGAAAAATATTTATACCAATTTTAAAAGCAAAGTATAGGGATTTTTTTCCACAATAAATAAAATTTAAGTTTACTTTTTTATTTTTGGGTCCTATTACTTAATTTATATAAAATAGAAAATTGTCGACAACGACACAGAATAATCAAACCCAGAAGCGAAACTCTTGTCGGAACCTTTGATGTTTTGGGGTCAAGATTTCGTGACCTTGAACAAAATCGGCCTCTACTTTGACCGTAACGATATCCGGGCGGTAACTTTAAATTAAATATAAGGAGGAATTTGTATTAAAGGTGGAACAACATATTTGAAAAATGTAATTTTTAAAGGCATTTGAATAAAAAAATAATAATCAGAAGTCGTGTGAAAATAAAGGTTAGTGTTTATATATTTGTGATATACCAAAAGTTCCACTTCAAATGGTGTGGAAGAATAGGTCCAACTCACAATCTTTTTAAAGTATATTTTAATTCTCAAAATTTTTTGACTTGTATAGTTACCTCGTTCTGATGCAATTTAAAATCATAAATAAATCTTATAAGATTTAGTGCTAATAATGCGATCCTTGGACTGTTTTTTTAAAAACGATAAATTTCACCTCATAGTTAGAATATGTTTGATAATTGATATGTAGTTGAATATTGTCTACATGTAAGTAACATGTATTTAACATATTCTTTCTGAATAATGGGATTATTTTTGTAGCTTTTACTCTGAGGATAGCGTACATTCTGGCGGCAACGGAGAGTTTCGCTTCTGAGTTTAATTATTCTGTGCCAACGACGACAATTTTCCGTTTAGATGTTATTATACTTATCAAATACATGATAATATGTAGTACACTCGTAGGTAGGGCTGCCACCTTTTTCTAAAGAAAATAAAGTATATTTACTGTTCAAGGTAAAAAAAATAAAGTACATCTGAATATAAAATATTTTTGTTAACATTTTTCCATACATATTTTTGTTACTTCAAGCAACATCTAACAAATATTTGTTATTAAAGAATATTTAAACAATATCTTTGCACTCTATATATCCATATTAAGATATATTAATAGTCCATTGTTGTTTCTTTCATCCCGCCACTTAGCCTTCTTCAGAGAAAAAACTATCTCTGTAAATGCAGAAGTGGCGGAAATTGACAGCAAAAATGACTATTGTAAATATATTTATAAAGTCATTACCTCCTAAAAATTGTTGGCACTTCTGTGAAGTTCTTAATAAAAAAAATGAATGAACTTGCTTTAAATGAATAAATTTATTCTTACAGAACATTCATATTAATTTTATGTTTTTGTAGTTTCATAGTTTCAACTATGTGAACAAACTGCTCTTTTATGTTGGTCAATGAAGAGAGTCAATTTGTGTGGCTGAAATCAAACCACTTGTCTCAGTGCACCAGGACCTTGTCCAAGAACAATATGAAATGTCTGTAAAAATTCTGACTAACTTCAGTGTCTTTAATCATTTTCCAGTTTGATACCCAAAGAATAGATCTTTTCTTTTGATTATTTCGTTCCTAAGATTGTATACATCCAAAATTGCTATATTATTCCCTTTTAAGAATTTTACAGTTTTTTTTTAATATATAAAATGTAACTACCAAAGTCTTAATCATCATTGTATTCTGCAACAATACATTTTGTAAAATCTTTGACAGTCTTTTCCTAAGTTCAGACAATAAAATATTTCATGCAAGGGCGCAGTTTTGGTTTAGGGAGGCACTAATTAGGAAACAACTTGTCCTAGAGAAGGACAAACGAAAAAAAAATTCCTAAAAAGTGGGAAAATTTTTTGGTCCTGAGGGGGGCAAGTCAGCAAATTTATGGGAAGGTTGAATGGCTCACAGCCGGTTTTTCAGGTCCGGCAGCTGCCCCCCTTCGGTTCGCCTATGATTGTATGTATCTCAGAAAGAGCTATCTAGTTCTTACACAGGCACTGAGCTTCATGAAATTCTCCATCTACAGATTCTATGATATTTTAAATTCTTGTCTCTGCACAGTGAATTGGGAAAAATACGGACAGATTAACATTTTTGTTTGTTACGATAAAATAATTAAAATCTTTAAAAATCGAAATAGATAAAATTAAGTATTTTGTTGCATTGACAAGAAATAAAAGTATTAAGTGCGTTTTGCGGAAATACAATAAGTACAATACTGTATTATAAAATACTGAAGAGTTTCACTATTTTGGTAATATTATTGTTATTATTCTCAATTTTTCTGATTTTTTGGGTTCCGTTTATAAAAATATACGGATAACCATATGAAATCACTCGTGATTTCTCCGTCTTTCATATCATAGCCATTTTCTCCAAACTTGACGACTCGATGACAAATGTTGAAATTTGATATTTTAGTACTTGAATGAAAAAAAAAGTTTTTAGGGGTACGTCTGGGGGTAAATTTAAAAAAATCGAATATCCCCCCACCTATCTCCGAAACTAATGAGCCTAAAATTTAAAAAAGGAAATATAGAACGTTGTCCAAAGTTTACAGGAATAATAAGTAGAAACCTCTAATTTTAATTTTTTTGGGGGGGGGGTGGTGCAAATTATAGTATTAAATATAAAATTAAAAATTGTTCAAACACATCATGTATTACATCATATTTAATATATATTAAATAATTAGTTTAAAAGATATTAAAAAAATTACCTATTCCCCCTTATTTAAAAAATTATCCAACCCCCTTTATTTCCGAAACTATAAGACATAAAATTAAAAAAATACTTCAAATTTGCAGGAAAAATGAGGAGAAATCCCTAATATTAATTTCGGAGAAAGTATAAAATTAAACGGGAAATAATATATTAAACTTTTTTAAAAGGCATCGTACTATATATCAATTAAAAGGGCTTATTAGGAGGAATACAAATATATTTTTCTTCATATTTTTAAAATCCATTGTTTAAATGATATTAACAGAAATATAAAAAATACCCATTTTCCCGTTTATTTCCTCACTTTAACTTGATAAAAAAAAAATAAGTAGAAAACCCTATATTAATTTTGGGGGACAAAATTATAAAATTAAATGGAAAATAATATTTTTTTTATCATGTATTAGACCAAATGAAAGGGCTCTTTATGAGATATACAAATATATATTTCCCATATTTTTAACAACATTTGTTTAAAAGATATTAACATAAATATAAAACATCGACTTATAACCCCCTTCTATATCTCAACTACACGATCTAAAATTTGGAAAAAATTAGAAATATAGGGTCTCACTTGAACTTTGCAGGAAAAAATAGGGAGAAAACCCTGATAGTAAGTTTGGGGGCAATTTACAGAATTATAATGGAAGAAAGACAAGTATATTGTCTTTAACATAATTTTTAAAATAGTTTGTAAAAAAATTAAAAATATAAAGCTACAAAATTCGACCCATTAAAAAAGTAAAACACATTCTATCTAATTTATAAACTCAAATTGAAACTAAAATGTTAAGGTACAACCTTCAAATGAATAAGGAATAATTATAAATGTACAAATATATTTTAGGTATTTGTTTTATTAAAATATTTTTTAAATTAATAAACAATTATTTAAAATTTGACCAACTGTTCCAAACTACTGAGCCTAAAATTCAGGCAAAGATTATATAGGGGTTTACTGAAAGTTTACTGGTAAAATAAAGGGAAAATCTTAATCTTAATTTTTGGGGGCCCAGTTAGAAAATTAAATAAATATTTTTTTAAAAATCAGGCGTATCATGTAGCAGATGAAATAAAAAGGCTCTGTGTGAGAAATAAAAGTGTATATGTTTTTTATAAATTTGGTTTAAAATATATTAAAATAAATATAAGAAAATGCACTCATTCTTTGCTGGAATATTAGAAAAATATATTATATCAACTCGCACTTGACCAAATTATTTCTAGTTATATTTTGGTTGGTTTGTATCCAGATTTTAATGATTCGCCCACAGTCGTGCGGGAGATTAATTACTCGTACAATATTTTTCCCCCAGAGTGTACATGGAATATCAACGCCCTGTTTTAAAATCATCTGTTATCTATCACATCATAGGGTAATCGGTAATACAGTCTTTACTTAATAATCATTTCAACCTATAACTACACATTAGTTTAAAAGTAATGTGTAAATTATTGTTTATAAAAAGCCAGCTCCAATTACCATTTACTGGTTGATTTTCAATAATAGACGGATAAAATCTGTAGTAGGCGTAACAGACATGAAACAATTTCAGGGAAATAATGATCTTCAATAACTTTTTAACGATATTGGTCGATGAAACAATACTTTTTAGGGTTCCGTTTATACAATATACGAATACCCTTATAATATCACTCCGGATTTCTACCTCTTTCACATCACAGTAATTTTTTTCTAAACTACTGGACGGAAAAGGTTGAAATTTGGTACCAGTGTATAATTTGGTGATACGACCAGGAGTACATATCGTAAATGAAGAAATTTTGATTTTAGGGGTATTTTTGGGGGGGAGGGGAACTAAAAATATGGACCGTTCCCCCCCTTATCTCCGAAACTATAAGTAAAATTTTGAAAAAAATTAGTCGTATTGAACCTCTCCTGAATTTTACCGGAAAATAATGAGAAACTTCTACTAATAATTTTAGTGAGGCACATTACATATTTAAACGGAAAATATAAAATTAAAATTATTTCTAACACACCATATAATCATATGAAAGGGCTCATTATGGCGAAAACAAATATATATTTTCATATTTTTAAAATAAATTATTTCCGAAACTATAAGCCGTAAAATTTTGAAAAAAAAATTAGATATATAGGCCCTCATCTGAATTTTACCAGAAAAATAAGTAAAAACCTCTATTTATTTTGGGAGGCACATTACAGAATTAAATGAAAAATATCAAATTAAAATTGTTTCTAACACATCACCTAATATTTCAAATGAAAGGGCTCATTATGGCGAAAACAAATATATTTGTTTCATCAAAAATAAATTATTTTAAATATATTAACATAAATATAACAATTTTTACCAATTCCCCCTACGTTATCTCCGAAACTATGAGCCGCAAAATTTTGAAAAAAATTATAGATATAGGGCCTCACCTGAATTATACCGGAAAAATAAGGAGAAACCCCTACTATTATTTCTGGGGGGCAAATTACAGAATTAAATGAAACATATAAAATTAAAATTATTTATAACGCATCATGTAATATATCAAATCAAAGGGCTCATTATGAGGAATACATTTTTTTTTCATATTTTTGAAATGAATATTTTAAAATATATTAACAAAAATATTTGAAAAAAAAATTAACCAGCCCCCCCTTTATTCCCCAAATTATAAGACCTAAAATTTTTGTTTATATGAAAAATGCCAAGAAATCCCTTATATTTTTGGGGGCCAAATTATAGAATTAAAGGGAAAATAATAAAAAAAAATTAAGGCATCATACAATATATCAAATGAAAGGGATCATTATTAGGAATACAAATATATATTTCTCATATTTTTAAAATTAATTGTTTACAAGGTATTAAAAAATATATAAAAAATTCTCATTTCCCTCTTTATTTCCGAAAGCATACCACTTAAAATTTTGAAATTAATTAGGTGTACTGGGCTCACTTGAAATTTATAAGAAAAAATAGAAGAAAACCCCAATAGTAATTTTTAGTGCAAATTACAGAATTAAATGGAAACTAAAAATTTAATTTTCGAAGGCATCATATAATTTATCAAATAAAAGGCTCATTATTTGAATTACAAATATATCATATTTTTAAATCATTTATTTTTCCACTTTAGAAACTACACTATCTAAAATTTTGAGAAATATATTTATTTAGGATTTTTAAACACATTTTAATAATTTATTATTTAAAACTTAACCTATTTTCCCCTTTATCTTCCAATCTACAGAGCCTAAAATTTAGACATTTTATAAAAGACCATCTTGAAAATAAAACACTAATGTTAATTTAGGGTCCAAATTAGAAAATTAAATACATATTTTTATAAAAATCAAGCGAATCATGTAGCAAATAAAATATAAAGTCTGTGTGGGGAAAAAAAAAGTTTGTTTTATAAAAATTTAAAACGCTAAATATAAGAAAATACACTCATGCTTGTCTGAAACTGGAATATTAGAAAAAAATATACTTTGATTCACCTACATTGTATCAAATCTTGATATGGTGGTATGGAACCCTTAGTATGCGAGTCCAACTTGCACTTGATCAAATTATTCTCATTGAACATTAAAAAAAATGCCTGAAGCTATTTTTTGTTTATGCTGAATGTGCTTATAGGATTTATAACATTTTGTGAGGTTTTGTCAAGAAGAAAGAATATAATGATAATGAATATTAATATTTTCAGGATATATTACTCAAAAAGACAGTCCTAACATTACTCGAAACTCCATAGAAAATGAAATGTTATACCAGGAATATCATGCTCTAACGAATTCTCTTAGTATACCAATGGAGTCTTTACATGAAAAAGTAACAAGATATTTTAATACCTCAGAACCCGTGAAAACCTCGAAATGTATTTATGAGTTTGTAGATGAGAATGTAGACATTGGAAAAACATATACATACGGCAGTTTGAAAAAGGTGAGGTTCAAAAACATTGCATGATTAATACCCAACCCAAATGTTTAGAAAAGATCTGTAACAGTTCTGTGCATTGTTAACAGCCATTTTTGTGCTTTCTGTTATAGAGTAATGTCACCAAAAACATCAGCGAGAAAAATATAAAAATAATGGCTCCCCAAATCTTGAGAAGTATTTTTTTTTGCAAATCCCGACTCAGGGAAAAGATGGTATCACGGTGTCAGTGTAATTCGAAGATTTGCTTGTACCAAATTTAGGAAGCAAACCGCAACAATATTGCAAGTAATGAATATAAATGAAAATGATATGGAGCAATTAGCCATATTTATGGGGCACACGAAAAAAACCCACGAAGAATTGTATAGGTTAGTAATATTTGAGTATATAAAAATCTTAAGGGCTATAATGAAACATGTTTATCCTTATGTAGTCTAATGTTTAAAGAGATTATCTAATGTAGTATTAGACAGGAAAAAATATCCTTAAGTCCTTTTTCTAAACATAATTTATTTGGCACCAATCTATTATTTCAGCGTATTTTTATCACGCCAAAAAGCTCAGCCCTCTTTTATTCTCCCTCTCGCTCCCTCTCTTCCTCTTTCCCACTCTTCCTCTTTCCCTCTCTCCCTCTATCTGGCTATTTAGTATAGTGTCTCGAACAAATTATGGTAACCTACAAGCAAGCTATTCTGATAAATAAATAAACAAGAAAAAATATAATTTAGTTAAATTAAACGAGATTTCTTAAATTAAACGTTCCTTAAAATTTCAAATTACTTGATATGCTTTTTGAAATTAGTCCCTATGAATTTTATGGTACTAAGAAAACAATTATTGTATAACCAGGTTTTATTATTTTAAATAATGTTTCTACCACAATTAAATAGCGAAGAATTTATAAATGAAATTGTAGATTGCCGCAAGATCTATATCAAACTGCTAAAATGGCGAAACTGCTATTAATGATCGACCAGGGAAAAGCTCACCTATACAAAGGGAAAGGCCTGGAGGCTGTTAATGTAGGCGAGACACATGTATTAGAAATTGAAGAAAACTTTGCTATTTCTAGAAAAGGTAAGTTGTAAATATTGCTTAATTTTTAAGTGATTAGGGAAGCAAATTTGTATAATGTATTGTTTTATAATTCAGATAACACAGAAGTAAACATAACAAGTACCTCAAAGCCATTAGATGCAAATCTAGAATTGAATAACAAAAACTATCTTAAAACACATGCTCTTATAAGTTCTGAAGACTAGACAAAAAATGTATATAACGAAAGTGGTGTTCCTAATAAGCAAATCAAACAATGTAAGACAAAAATATAATTCGAATTATGTACAGACTTTTATATTTACAAATATTTTCAGCCGGAACAGGGAGCAGAATGCGGTGGAACCAAGAAGAAAATAATTGTATGATTAAATACAATTAAATACAAAGAGTTCATGACTAATAAAAAACCACCCAAAAAACAAGAGGTTGAAGAGTTCAAGCAGAAAGAAAAGAAACTTTTCGCAAAAGTAAACTGGGCCCGAATTAAAACATTCGTTTACAATCAGTACCGAAACATATCACAGAGTGCTATAATCAGTGAAGCAATGTTTTGTGTTGATAACTTTAGATCTACAGTACCGTAGAATGGGGTAACTTTGATCAGTTTCAGAATTAAAACATTTTTTTCTTAAAATATGCTAAAAAATATACAAGAATAAATGTAAATATTGGTTTTGTCTGGACTGTCCACTTCTGGCATAAAAATATTAATTTTCTCATTGTTTAATTTTAAACTGCGACTAGGGTTACTATGATACCATCCTTTTTTCTTACAGAATTCGAAAATATTCCTAACCAGGAACAAAGCAAATATATTTTGTTAAATCTATCCATGGGTCTAGGATTTATATCGTTTTTTAAGTATTTGGGGTTACTTTGGCTAAGAAAAACGAAATTTTCCAAATATACAACTTTGTTATGAAAACACACATTTGTCTTGAAAATATAATAAATATTTAGGAAATGTTATTAACTTTTAACTTATTGTAAGAATTCTACAAATCAATTCCTGCACTTTTCGCTACCCATTTCAATATCACATTCTCTACATTTTCAGAGAAATCGGTTTTTGCACTAGATCTTTGTGAAAATTTTCCATGGTACTTGTTACCTATATATTGTTCCATAAGGAATGACATACTTTGCAGACGCTCCACGTAACGTCAATCGGTTTTCAATTACTTCCCTAATAACCTTATTCAGAATCTCTTCCTAATTCCAGTTTTTCGAGAGCCTAAACGCTTTTCATATGTCCTTGGCATGATGACAGATCAATAAAAAAACATTGTCGTTAATAAGATCATTAATCAGTCTAAGTAGCTCAAACTAAATAACCTTATGGGGTAACATTGATATCATTGGCCAAAGTAAACCCGCATAGGTGATCAATGACACCTCGTACAAAATATGCTACCAAAAAAAATGAACTTCAAGGTTATGGCTTGCAGTAAAGGTCGCTTTTATGGTTATAGTGTGTAATGAACTGTAAACATTTGATATGTTATTCAAGCTTTCAATATTAAAAAAAAAAACTAGTACTTTCTACATATTTTAAATATTTTTTCATAAACCGGCACAGATCCATCCACCGCGACTTATGACATGATAGAAGTGACGTTCAGTACTGCCAACCACAAAAAAAAAACAAAAAAAAAATGCTTTCAGAATTTCCACAATTTAGGTTTAAAAACGAAACGAAGTTTTTATCAAAGTCACCCTTGGATTCTAAGTAACCCCATTCCACGGTACTAAGTTTATACAAGATATTGTTTATTATAAAATAAAATTTCGTTTATTCTTTATTTTCTATTTTTTAATTATTTTTAATAATAGCTAATAATGTTTCTACAAAATCTATGAGTTAAATGAACTTTAAACAGTTTTCTCCGGCTAATTCATATTTCCGGTTTTTTGCTTAACCTGGGATTAAACTACTACTATGAATGGCTGCCATGAGATCAATTTGAATGTAACATAATCTGACCTATATGATAGTAATTTAAACTGTATGCAAATTATGGCCTTGAAATTCTGCACCTTACTTATCACTTACTCTGGATTACACGGAAATGCTTTCCTTAAGATCAAAGTAACTTGTTATACAGTATTATTTATTTTTCTTAAACATATATTCTTTACTACTATGTCTGTTTATTGAGTTTTCCCTCTTCTCACTTCTTTTCTGTAACTGATAATTAGTTGAAATTTGTGATGGAGACAAAATGTAGAGGGGCAATTACTAAAAATTGTGCGGATTACTGATTGACCCTTATAGGAAGTAAACTCATATCTGTTCTGAGAGAATCAAAAGTCTGCAAGATGGTTAACAGTCTTCCTGAGTGCAAAAGTTGTATTGTATATTTGTTATACAGGGCTTTGATTTCAAAACTAGCCAACAGAATAACTTTTAAAATATATTTAAAAGAAAAAGACAAAAAACACGTTAATTTATATTTACGGGGTAATACATTTTACACGTATCGGTCACCCTATAGTTTTAAGCCCTAAGCTGGGGTGAATCTCATTTCTACAAGTTTAAATACAAACGGGTATCATGTGATACCTCTTTTAAAGGTCTCTTTTTTGCCAATCTTTTGACGCATCATTTTCTAAAATCAGATTATTTTTAGGGTTCCGTATATACAAAAACGAATACCCTTATAATATCACTCCGGATTTCTCCTTCTTTTACATCCCAGCAATTTTCTGCTAAACTATTGGACGGAAAATGTTGAAATTTGGTATCAGTGTATAGTGATAGTGACCCACCAATCAGGAGTACATGAAGGAATTTTGATTTTAGGGGTACTTCTGGGGGAAAAAAACAACCTCCCCCTTATCTCCGAAACTGTAAGAAGTAAAATTATGAAAAATCATATAGAGCGTCAGCTGAATTTTACCGGAAAAATATGGATAAACCTCTATTATTATTTTTGGGGGAAAATTACCGAAATAAATGGAAAATATAAAATTAAAATTGTTTCTAACATATCATGTTATATATTAAATAAAACGACTCATTGTGGCGAAAACATATATATTTTCTTCATATTTTTAAAATAAATTATTTTAAAGATATTAACAAAAATATAAAAAAATTGCACATTCACCCTACCTTATCTCTGAAACTATAAGCCGCAAAATTTTGAAAAAGATATAGATAGGGCCTCACCTAAATTTTACCGGAAAAATAAGGAGAAAAATCTACTATTAATTTTGGGGAGTAAGTTACAGATTTAAATGGAAAATATAAAATTTAGATTGTTTCTAACGCATTATGTACTATATTCAATGAAAGTGCTCGTTATGGCGAAAACATATATTTTGTCATATTTTTAAAATAAATTATTTAAAAAAAAAATATAAAGAAAATTACCCATTCCCCATCTTATCTCCGAAACCATAAGCCGTAAAATTTTGAAAAAAATTAGAAATGTAGGGCCTCACTTGAATTTTACCGGAAAAATAAGGAGAAACCCCTAATATTAATTTTGGGAGGCAAATTACAGAATTAAATGAAAAATATAAAATTAAAATTGTTTCTAAGGCATTACGTAATATATCAAATACAAACATATTTTTTTCATATTTTTTAAATAAATTATTTAAGATATTAACAAAAGGATAAAAAAATTACTCCTTCCCTCTTTATCTCCGAAATCATAAGACGTAAAAATTTGAAAAAATTAAGGATATTGGACCTGACCTGAACTTTACTGGAAAAATAAAGGAAAACCTCTAATATCAATTTTAGGGGGCAAATTACAGCATTAAATGGAAATGTAATTAAAAATATTTCTAACGCATCATCAAATCATATCAATGGGCTCATTATAACGAATACAAATGTTTTCGTATTTTTAAAATGAATATTTTAAAATATATACCCATTCCCCCCATTATTCCCCAAATTATAATACATTTTTTTTGTTGACGGAAAAATATGATGAAATCCTTAATATTAATTTTCGGGGGTCAAGTTATAGAATTAAAGGGAAAATAAAAAATATATTTTTAACGGATCATGCACTACATCAAATGAAAGAGGTAATTATGAGGAATATAAATGTATTTTTTTCATATTTTAAAAATAAATTGTTTAACAAAAATATAAGAAAATTACCAATTCCTCCATTTTATTTCCGACCTATAAGAAAAAAAATAGGCTTAGGTATATGGGTTTACTTTAACTTTACAGGAAAAATAAGGAAATGGCCCTAATATTAATTTTGAGGGGAAAATTATTGAATTGAACGGAAAAGAAAAAAATAATAACTTTTTAAACGCATCATGCAAAACATCAAATGAAAGGGCTCATTACGAGGACTAAAAATATAAATTTTTCATATTTTTAAAATTAATTGTTAACAAGATATTAACAAAAAAATATAAAAAATTCAGAAACCATACCTCCTAACATTTTGAAAAGAATTAGGGGTACTGACGCTGAAATTTATGAGAAAGATTAGTAGAAAACACCAGTATTAATTTGGGGACAAATTATAGAATTAAATGGAAAATAAAAATTAAATTTTTAAACGCAGCATGTAATATATCAAATAAACGGCTCATTATGTGAATAACAAATATACGAGTATCATATTTTTAAATCATTTGTTTAAAAGATATTAACAAAAATATTAAACATCGACTTAATTCCCACTTTAGAAACTACACTATCTAAATGTTTGAAAATATATTTGTATTTTTAAATAAATAATTTAAAAGAGTTAATAATTTATTATTTAAAACTTGACCTATTTTCCCCTTTATCTTCTAATTTACAGAGCCTTAATTGAAACAGTAGATTACAAAAGTTCCCTGAAAGTTTATTAGTAAAATAAAACTCTAATGTTAATTTTGGGGGCCAAAAGGGTGGATTTTAGAGTCTCTGATTACGAATCCGAGGTGAGATTTGCAAAATTCAAAGTGGTGGACCCAAGATAAAGAATGAAAATTTATAAATCAACTGATATACGCCAAAATTGGTATATAGGGATTTTTGGGGTTTCTGATAATGAACTCGGAACTTACAAAATTCAAGATGGCTTATCAGAGAACCTAAAAAACCCCTTATAAGAAGTTTTGTGTAAAATGGCTGATTTTTTAAATTTTCATTCGTCATCTTGGTTGCACTATTTTGAATTTTGCAAATCTAACCTCGGATTCGTAATCAAGAGACTCTAAATACCGCCCTAACCCAATTTTGGTGTAATTGACAATTATTTTAAAAATTTAATTTTTACGGTTTGTTAGTCATTACTCTAAAAAATAATGTG
The DNA here is from genome assembly GCA_034190945.1 of Octodonta nipae. Taxonomy (NCBI): domain Eukaryota; kingdom Metazoa; phylum Arthropoda; class Insecta; order Coleoptera; family Chrysomelidae; genus Octodonta; species Octodonta nipae. Next base: position 110,514,567 of record CM067217.1, read on the forward strand.
ATTTTAAAAATGAAGTGTTAAAAGATTGGCAAAAAAGACCTTTAAAAAGGGGTAATACATGATACCCCTTTGTATTTAAACCTCTAGAAGTGATATTCACCCACACATAGGAGTTTAAACTGCAGGGTGACTGATTTGCGTAAAATGTTCCCCCCTAAATATAAATTAATGTTTTTTTTTGTCTTTTTCTTTTAAAGATGTTTTAAAAAATTATTTAGGATGGCTTCTCTTGAAATGATTCATTGTCAATTACTATATATATATTTTTTATACGTCAGTTCTTGTATAGTTCAAATGCTGAATTACGTCTTTGTTTTACAACGCTTGTGGGGATGATTTTCTGTCAAATAACTATTCGAAGTTGCTCCTACTACAGTTTGTTTCCGTTACAATTTTCAAATATTTACAGAAGAAATGAAAAGAAAAAAAAAGAATAGACAGAAGAAGTAAGGAGCTCCTCAACAATCATTTCGAAATTACATATTGGAGACTGAAGTCGAATAGTTATAAGTAATTCAGTTTATGTTGAAGACATTTCTTCCAATTCAATATTGGGGTATTGTAATAATTCTCACATTTTGCATGTGAGGGCATTTTTTTCCATTCATAATTGTGTAGTTTTAGAATACTTAAAATAAACTAGCAGATCCAAAGCTATTGAAACGTTGTGAGATCAATCATTTCAAGACGATGGAATTCCAAGGAAACTTCGAGGAACGAGTTACAGCTTCAGACTAACATGGGCTAAGCTATTTCACAATTTTTTCTCATATTTTACTTCGCCCCAACGGCTCATGTTCTACTCTATAAAACAATATTTTGCTACCATTTTTTTACCCACCCTGTATAATCATTCTCTACCCTATTTTTCAAGAACCTTGTATATGTAACTACTCATGGGCCACAGAATATAACAGTTTGCACCACCTTTTATACTTAGACATTTCTTTGTGATATTTTTTAAACCCACCTGTATAACTGTAATTATACTCCGACAAATATTTCAACCATCCTATATAAGCTACTACTTGTGGATATCAAACAATTTTTTAACCACCCTATAAACTAAAATTCCACTCCATCTTATATTTCAACAACACTTTATAATCAACTGCTTCTAAAATCTTTTCAACCCGTTTCATAACTATTACTCAAGAAGATAATTCAAATATCCTAACTGCTTACGTAACACATTTTTTCTAAGATTTTTTATTTATAAGCCAAAGATTTTGTTATCCTGCATAAATATAATTCTCCACCCGTTTTTCAACTGCCTGATATATACAACTATTTATGGCCAACCCAGTTCAACTCTTTTGAACCACCCCTTATAACTAATTCCACTACCCTTTTATTTAAACCACATTGTATACATGCAGCTGTCTATAAGGTCCACCTAATAATATCACTTTTATATTTTTAAACCTGCTGTAAGCTTCACCTATCCTATATATGGAACACCCTGTACAATTACGCTTGATATATCAGTCGATTTTTTTTATCGAAACGTTTTACAATGGCATATTCCGAATTTTGAACAAAAGCTAAGCTGATGCAAGTATCATCTAATATTTGTTGTGTGCGATGGAACCAATAGAATAATTGTGTTACCTAACGTGGTAGAAGTTTTTTCGCTATATCTACCAATCTGTCAATGTAGAGAGTAAAATGTTTACTAGATTTTAAGTCAAACTATAGGCTTTGCAACAAAAAACATTCAGCAAAATGAGTTCTTTCTTGATGCCCGAACAAACAAACAAACAGACCAACTTACGATTTTATAACAGTATAGATATTACTCCTAATTTATATATCAAGTTTCTGATCACTGACGTCTAAATACACAAATTCAAATCATTTAATTTAAATTTAAAAAATACTCCTGATTTAGATTTTTGTGCACTATATTATTTTTAAGTTAAGCATTTTTCGACCTTAATCAATAATTAAAATGTTTTTCTAATTACCAGGCATTAAAATCCATTGTGATCTTTAACAATCAGAGAATTCTTGTGTTATATTTGAGATTTGAATTCTTTGATTGCATTTTTTTATACCCAAAAGCTACCCAATTAACCATAATTTTAGATATTTGAGTTTAGTAATATTCACGCAATACAATGACCACGCTATAAAATAAAAACAAAAACAAGAATTTATTTATTTTTAACTTACCAAATAACATGTAAACACCATTAATAATCCTATGAAAAGAGACAAATATCTCACGCTCATGCGTTCTCTTTCTGTTGCCCACTGACACTGCGATTTTAATGACATGAGACGGCAGTCGCCCTTGCAGTTTGTATTTAGTTCAATATCTAATGTGAATGCCAAACGATTGATGTCTCAACAACATTGTTGCCATGCTTAGGGACTCGGAATTGGCAATAACCCTATAAAATCAGTGCATATACGGAGGCCTCGCTTAGTTAATAGAAAGTATATACAGAACGACTCACGCGACCCCTAGTTCAAAAACCATATAAGTCGCTATATGCACATAACTTATGAGCCCAAAAAAAAAATATGGATTATGGTTTTGTGGGATCATGAGAGGAAAAACAATCTTAAATACAAGCTTTAGAACAACGAGGCCCAATTTCGGGACTCGTAAGTGCAACGCGGGCCTCGTTTAGTATCTTGCACATGTATAAACGGGACTCGTATGTGATGAATATAGGTCTATATATATATATATATATATATATATATATATATATATATATATATATGTTTTAGGTGGTTTCCGGGAATTCATCTGCGTAGTTGATAACCTAAAACATTTAGTGCTCGCGAAAATTTAAAAACAAATATATATATATATATATATATATATATATATATATATATATCCTTTTACGGCCTTCATTTTGAAATTAGGGTAATGAAAAGTATACCATTCGAAAGGTAATGTGTCGTAGATGTGCAAAATATATAAAGAATCTTTATTTATTTCTTTTAAAATAAGTAAATTAACTATAAATTATTGATACAAAGCAAACCAGATGGCGCCCACTATGAACAACTACCTTAACCTTTAATTGAATTGAATGTGTTTTTAAGAAGTTTGCGCATTTACAGAAGACTTCACATGCAAAGTTTTACGTAAGTACAATAACTATTTAGAGATTCTAAAGTTAATTGATACATTTTATTTCTGATCCTGACCAAGTTGAGTATATACATTTCTTCAGTCATCAATTTATCACAAATGTAATAACAATTAATGAATATTTTGGTGTATCCATTACTGCGTTCAAAGGCAATCTTTTAAATAAATTTTAAGATATCATCTAAAATAGAAGTCAGTCAAAAATTGTTTAATTTTCTTTTAACGAGATGTGATATATATGCTGCAAATATATTTTTACTTATTTATCTAATAACATAATACATATAATGTCTGTTTATTTTATCATTTTGTCGAAATTCCATTTTGGGGTTTTGGCATCTACAAATTGATTGCTCTAGAAAAATCGTGTTACCGAGAAAGAATGAGACTGTTACAATTATGACAGCTTTGTTCAATACAGGGTGATTTGGTGACCTACTTGAGAATAAAACTGCTATGAAAAATTCTTTCAATGCAAATTGATGTGTAGGATATTATAAAAATTTGATTACTGTTTTTCTAGCTTTACATTTTTATAACTGAACCTTTCAAGATTTTAAAGTAAAAAGTGCTGGTTAGGCCATTTTTGGATGATTAAAAAGTTATGTTTTCATTTTAATTTGAGGCACACAATAAAGTTGTCTTGAGAGTCGTTACATATGCTTATATCATTAGACTGAGATATAAGGCGCTGCAGATTAAAATTATACAGGGTGATCCCAGATATGTTAGAAACCAAATGTTCTATTCGGCGGCCCAGTGGCAGGTTCAGACTGTTTAGGGTATTGAGTGGAGTGCAATTATAGTTAAATAAGGTGGTTAAAAAAAGAATTATATAGGGTAGCCTATTAGCGGTTGCATTTACAGGGTACTTGGAATAGAGGGCGCAGTAGAGCCATAGTTAAACAGGGTGGTCCAAAAAATATTATATAGGGATAGATATACAGGTATATTGGAAATATGCTGGAGAAGAATTATAGTAATACAGTGTGGTTTAAAAAATTCAACATTTCGTATCCCACAATCAGTTGCATATATTGGATAGATACAATATAGTGTTACGGAATTTACCAAAGCCGACCCTGTTTCATTTCAGTACGATAACGATCTACTTCTCTGGTAATTTCGTTAAGAGGTCCGGCCCTAGAACTCCTCCAAAGCATTCCAGTCGATGAACAAGGCAATTTCGACAAGATCATCGCCATCCTGGACAAACGTTACGACAATCAATCCTTGAGCCAGGTATACCAAGTCCAACTGATTGGTAAAACGCAAAAATCCGGTGAAAGCCTCCAAGAATTCGAGACGGTTAGTACACTTGTCCTACCCAGACCTGCCAGAGGAAACAAAAGACCAGTTGTCCACACAGAGTTTCATAAACGGCATCAGAGATGTGGAAGTACAAAGAAATTTAAGACTGAGTGGCGTCAAGAAGAGTAATGAAGCTCTACTTCGGGCTTTGGAAGTAGAAGCCGTCATGAACATGTCCAAGCCGAGGGTCCGAGCAGTTTCCTTTAACCAAGAATAGTCAGAATCACCATTTCAAGCGCTGAACAAAATATTAGAACGGTAACAAAGAACTGGCAACAGAGGGGCATGTTACCGCTATGGACGGACAGGACACTTCCAACGGGACTGCCGAGTAAGGCTACCGGAACGATCACCAACCAGGGATAGCCAACAAACCGACCTTACCAACCAGAGAAACTCCAACCAGTCAGCATAAGGGGGCGAATGCTGCCTCACCCTCCACCAACCCCCAGGACAGTATCCATCCGGGGATTTTGCAGAGATAGCAGCAGCCTAGTCATCAGAGGCACCATCAATGGGCGAGCAGTTACCATCACCGTCGATACCGGCGCCGCTGTGTCCATTGTCAAGTCCAGGACCTTGAGAGCATCAGAAATTCGGCCAATTACCAATACCATCCAGCTCAGAACAGTCACCGGCGAGTCCATGTCAATACAGGGTGAGGCAGATGTCGTGCTACAGATAGGGGACAACATGATCAGGCATAGGGTCCTGGTAGCGAATATTGAGGACGATTTTATACTGGGTATGGACCTAATTAGCCAGCATGGATTTATGTTCGACCCGAGATATGAGGTTCTTCGGTTCCTAAATGAGGAATTTGTATTGACACGGCCCGTCAACAGTTCAGTCACCTTCATAAAAATTGTGGCAAAGTCTTCAGCTAGAATTCCAGGTCGAACGGAACAGATTATTCAAGGCTCAACCCATCAGAATACCACCTAGACGATTACTGTTGGGGCAACAACAGGCAGTCGAGGAAAACATTGAGTCCATGTTACAAAATTGAGTTATTGAGCCATTCATCAGCCCATGGTCTGCTCCCGTCGTGCTAGTTAAAAAGAAGGATGGAACCACCCGATTTTGCGTGGATTACAGAAAACTGAATGATGTCACGAAGAAAGACAGCTAGCTATCCACTACCCCGAATCGATGTCACTTTGACCACACTAGCAGGCTCCCGTTGGTTCTCCACACTAGCCCTAAAAAGTGGATATTGGCAGGTGGGTCTACACGCAAACGACAGAGAGAAGACAGCGTTCTCCACCAGTAAAGGGTTGTTTCAGTTCACGGTCATGCCCTTTGGGTTATTTAATGCACCCGTTACATTTGAGAGGCTAATGGAGTATGTACTGAGCGGGTTAACATGGAGGACGTGCTTGGTATACCTCGACGACATTCTAGTCATGGGTCACACATTCGACGACCATCTGAAGAACCTGGGCGAAGTATTCTCCAGAATTAATAACGCCAACCTGAGACTCAATCCGAAGAAGTGTTCCTTGTTCCAAAAAGAAGTAGAGTTTTTGGGCCACGTAGTGTCCGAGTCAGGAATCCGCACCAACGAAGACAAGATAGAAGCCATCCGTGATTGGCCAGTCCCAAGATACAAGCATGAACTCCGAAGCTTCTTGGGCCTCTGTTCATACTACCGGCGTTTTGTTGAGGGATTTGCCACCATCGCCGCCCCTCTACATCGGCTGACCACTGAGAAAGAGACCTTCCATTGGAATCAGGATTTCGAAACATCATTCAGGGGACTGAAGGCAGCAGTATGTTCCAGCCCAATCCTAGCCTTTCCTACACAGTCCGGCAAGTTCATCTTAGACACTGACGCCAGCAACCCAGGTTTGGGGGCCGTCCTAACACATGTGCAAGATGGTGAAGAGAGGGTGATCGAGTATTACAGCCGTGGATTCTCGAAACCGCAAAGGAATTATTGCGTTACCAGAAAAGTACTTCTTGCAATAATAAGGGCTATAGACCATTTCCACAAATACCTCTATGGTCGTCATGTCTTAATCCGAACGGATCATGCCACACTCAAATGGCTGCTGGACATGAAGACACCGGAAGGACAACTGGCCAGATAGATGGAGAAATTACAGCAATACGACTTCAAGGTGGAACACCGTGCCGGCCGTTTGCACAATAATGCCGATGCCCTATCCAGAAGACCCTGTAGAGCGGAATGCGGACATTGTCTAAAGACGGAACAGCGAGAGGGTATCTCCATCAGGCAGATCCGAGTGCAGGCCAATGAAGACTGGACAACGGAACAGTGCATCCAGGACCAAATGGCTGATCCAGACATCGAACCAATCTTGTCACTCAAAACGAGAGGGGCACCCAGGCCACGATGGGACGAGGTAGCTAGATACTCCGGCGTGCTGAAATCGTTATGGGCTCAATGGGACTCTCTAAGAGTAGACAATGGAATAGTAGAAAGATTCAATAGGACCTTGGAACAACACCTATCCAAGGTCGTCAGCAATAACCAGCGTCATTGGGATGAGCATATTCTCCTATTCCTGTTGGCATATCGCTCTGCCGTACATAATAGTACAGGCCTGACCCCAGCCAGGGTCCTATTGGGAAAGGAACTGCGAGTACCCTTCGATTTGGGATTTGGCTCCCCGGAAGAACCTCCCCAAGACATCGACGATTATGCCGACCAGCTCCGACATAACATGCTGGCAATACACGAATTAGCCCGAACGCAGATGTTGGCCACCAATGACCGGTTGAAAACGCTATACGACCTCAAGGCCAATTCAGTCGGGTTCCAGGAGAGGGACAAAGTCTGGCTGTACAACCCCCAACGGAGCAAGGGTAAATCCCTAAAGCTTACACCCGCCTGGGATCGTCCATACGAGGTGGTCAAGAGGCTTAATAACGTCGTCTACCAGATCCATCGAAACCCCAAGGCTAAATTGAAGGTCGATCTAAATCGACTCGCTCCTACCATGGAGAGGATGTTTCTGATCGGGACGATCAGATTTAAAGGGGGAATTTACCAAAGCGGACCCTGTTTCATTTCAGTACAACAATCGCTTTGAGATAAAAAATGGTTCTCGAAAAGACTCGGCACCTGTAGGAGAGATGATGATTTTTGCGAGAATTTTCTATGCTGGTTTTATAAAGGAAGCAGGCCATGATCGCCAAGTTCAGTAAAACAGTGACGACGAGCGTATATCGTATTGTTATTGTGATATTTGAATCAGCTGTTTTGATGTAAATAAGGTTCTAGAAAAGTGAAAGTGTATATTAGTTTTATAATTTAAATTGAACCCACGGACTATATTGCAATAGTGTGAGAGGAATTATAGTTATTCAGGGTTATTACAAAAAAAGTTAGAAAAAGAAATAGTATATGAGTTGCGTATATATGAAGATTGAAATATAGTTATAGAAGATAGTTTAACAAATTTACAAACAAAAAGAGTAAATATGGTGGCTCCTAGGCAGTCGCATATATAGAATGGTTGTACTGGAATTATAGTTTACCGGGTTAAAAAAATATGATGCGTGGTCCATGAGCAATTGTATATATACGGTGGTTAAAATATCGTCCAGAGTAGAATTACTATAGTTTCATGGGGTGGTTAGAAAAATGTTAGCAAATATTTTTAATTGGGTAATCCATTAGCAGTTATATATACATGATGGTTATTATAATGAGTAGCTTAATAAATGTTAGAGAATTGAAATTAAACTGAAACATTTCATCTTGAAAAAAAAAAATAGTTTATACAGCAAATTAAGGTCCGATTATATGGATATATGTACCAGAATTTTTGATGAATCCTTGAATTTACGAGTAAAGTTGGGTCACCCATGTACTATTTATTAAATGAACAAAAAGAAATTGAATAAGTATTGGTAATAAATTAAAACAGATTATTTTTTTAATTTCTACATATGCGATTTCTACTTCATAACTATTCAACATTTTCAATTGGATTTGTCATTTACCGTTATTCTATTTTCTTTATTATTCTACCGGTTAAAAGCTGAATTATTTATTTCTAAGAAACTTCGTGGTAACTAAATTTTTGTGATTAATTTCCACTTTCTGTCTCTTTTCATATTAAATTGAGAATTATGAATTTCAACACAAATAAAGTCCTCTTAATTATATATGAACAAGAAGTTGAATTTCATTACTCACTGACACAATTGGTCGAATTTCGACCATAAGCGATTCTAGTACTATTACTAATACATAAAGAGAGAAACGCTCTCTTATACCCCTTTTTGGCCCTTATTTTGAAAGGAGTGTAATGAAACGTATACCATTCGAAAGATACTATGCCGTAGATGTGCAGAATATATGAAGGACCTTTATTTATTTCTTTTAAAATAAATGAATTAAAGATAGAGTATTTGAGAATGCGCCATCTATGAACATTTACATTGAGGACTTGGACAGAAGTCGAAAGTGACATTTTTTAAATAATCTACTTTTACTTACTAATTAATTATATTTATGCCATGTGCAAATAAAACGAATCATTTTGCAGTTTTATTGGATATCTGGCACCTTTTAAATTAATTTTAAGATGTCATCTAAAATTGCAGTCAGCCAAAAATTGTTTAATATTCTTTTAACGAGATGTGATATATATGCTGCAAATATTTTTTTACTTATTTATCTAATAATATAAGAGATATAATGTTTGTTTGTATAATATGATTTTGTCGAAATTCCATTTTGGTGTTTTAGCGTCTACGATTGACGGAGCAAGAGCCTGAGTATATAAGAAAAATACATGTAAAACATTTATTTTTACATCTCCCCCACCCGAAGGGGGAGATCTGGTCATGGCTTACGTTTCTTCAAGAGTATGGGATCAACTTTGTGAAGTGGAATAGGTTAAATTCTTGTTTCTGGTGTATTTATTATATATATAAAGTGTGACATTTTCTTCAAGATTTTATAGGGGCCTATTCTCAACTCATCTAGTTTTTGTCTGTTGAGTTTATTCCCATTTTCCACATACACCATGTCTCCAACATATGTATTTCCTATTTTTGTGGAAGGTGGTTCATTTAGATCGAATTGGTCCCTACCATGGAGGGGATGTTACCAGTATTACAAGTGCCAGTTACAATCCTTGAAGTCATTTGTTACGGAACGACTAGTACTCTCAAGTTATATCGCTAACATTTGGCCAATATGGAAATACTCCAAGCATGCTCGATCTCACATTGAACCACATCTAAATTTCTTTAGACCACACTGCCAAAATGGGCACGTGTGAAAATAATGTTCGATCTTGCACCTCAACACCTCATATTGCCAACACTAGGCCAATATGGAAATACTATACGCATGTTCGATCTCACACTGAACAAAATCTAAATTTCTTTAGACCACACTACCAAAATAGGCACATGTTAAATCAGTGTACGAACTTGCACCCCAACACCTCATATTGCCAACTGTAGGCCAATATGGAAATACTATACACATGTACGATCTCACACTGAACAAAATCTAAATTTCTTTAGACCACACTACCAAAACACTTGCACCTCCTCACCTCATATTGCCAATGCAGCACAGAAACGTGTGTACTCATGTCGTAATTGTCACTGTCCGCTCTGCAGACAGCCGACTCACTAATAATGTAACTCTCCGGCATTTTCTCGATTTATCATGATTGTATCTTTATGTTTTATTTATTTATTTTTTTGATTAATAAAAATTAAAATTACCAAAATTTAATTTAATGACCTTTACGTTTATCATCTCTATTCTTTTCATACCTAGCATTACCTTCAATAATATTGACTCCCTGTACTCTTTCTTCTATCACAAGCTAATAGTCCGTAAGGTGTGGTAACCTTACCAATTAATAAGTCAAGCAAATTATTGTCAAAATCCACACTACCATGTCACGTTTTTTTTGCGAACTCAAATTTTGAATTACCCTATAAAACTCTTGTTTTTCGCTTTATTAACTTAAAATGAACCACATTAAATCCAGTAACTACTTAATTATCGTATACACCATGTCAAATTATTCAGGTGCAATAATTCCATTAAACCTGCATACAGAACCTGTATATAGAACCATGATTTACAGAGCATACTCTATTCCCTTATCCAAATGCCAATCTAACTAATGAAGTCATTATTATACGTTGTATAGCCACAAATAACGGTTTTCGCGCTTTTTTAAATTAATGTGAGATATTTTCGCAACCTTTCGTAGGTACTTACTATTACAAATATTTCGTACGAACCTAATATTTGCTCGTTTAGTTTAGTTTATTTCTTGGTAAAGTATTACAACTGTGTGTTTTTACAAGTCAAAGGTACACAAGCATGAAATGTATTAAATATGTATACAAAAGCCTATATAAAATGTTATTAAAATGGTAAGAAAATAAAATGTCCTATTTACTAATATATAGACAACACTGTACATTATAGAGGCAAACACATTAAAAATTTATACATTGAAATCACTCCCTAAGTACTCTTCAAAAGAATAAAAGGCGTGTTTTAAAAGATAATTTTTTACTCTTGTTTTAAAATGATGTACGTTTAAATTTTTTATTTCTGCTGGCAGTGCATTGAAAAATTTAATGCCATAATAGTCAGTACCCATTCTCGTTCGTTGCAATCTGTGGTAGCTGAGAACTAATTCTCCACCTTTCCTTGTTGAATAGGAGTGAATATCGTCGTGTGTTCTGTAGCTGTTTTGGTTCTTTTTCATATAGACAAGACACTGAAGGATAAAAGTGCAAGCTATCTCTACAACACTCGCGGTATTTTAAGCCTGCAATAATTCTAACACAACGGCGTTGTAACTTAAAAATTTGAGCAGTGCACGGTGAATGCCCCCAATTTAGAATCGCGTAGGACATATTGGAGCTAAAGTATCCATGATTCGCTGTCAGTAATGTGCCCCTAGATACATTTCTTGACAGGGAAAGTTATTTTACATAATTTGGAGCTAAGGAAATTAACATGGGCTTCCCAGGTCAACCCAGGATCAAGGTAGACCCTTAAGAACTTCACTGGTCCATCACTCTCTAGAGTCGATGGTGAAAATTGTAATATAAAATTAATGTTCTGGGTCTTACTAATGTTGAGACTAAGCCTATTGGCTAAAATCAATTCTCTATTTCACGCTGTTTGATTTGAGTCCACTGCAATATTGGGTCTGAAGATTGATAGCGCAGCAATGTTGTGGTATCATCAGCAAACAGAATTATCAGGTGATTCAATAGATTGTTAAAGTTTGGCAAGTCATTTATGTATATGAGAAATAACCGAGGACCCAACACAGAACTCTGAGGTACGCCATGCTGAATCCTGCGATTCGCGGACTGCTGAGTCTCAAAAAGAACATACTGTTCTCTTGCTTCTAAATAGGACTGTATAAGGGTAATACTGCTCGAATCAAAGTTGTAGTGAGATAGCTTTTTGTAAAGAATTTCAAAACTTATACAATCGAATGCCTTCTTAAGTCCAGGAATGTACCATATGTATTATGCTTATTTTCAAAGCCCTCTGCCACAAACTCACTTAGTCGATTAATAGCCAGAGTTGTGCTCTTGTTGTTACGAAAACCAAATTGATTTGGTGTAAAGATATGATTTACTTCAAAGTAGTTAATCATTTGGTCTTTCAATAAAGATTCAAGAATTTTTGAGATAAGTGGCAATAGAGATATAGGCCTGTAATTAGTTACATCTTCAGGATCTCCTTTATTTAAAAAAACAGGTATAACTTTTGCCAGTTTGAGAACAGAAGGAAATATGCTTTCCCGGATGCAGAGATTAAACAAGTGAGTCAGGGGTTTGCTAACTAAATCTGTGAGATATTTAAGAATTCTAGAGTTGATGTCACAACAGTCTCTGCTACCACTATTTTTAATGTCGGAAATTTTATCTGAAACCATTTTTTCTGATACTGAGTAAAATTTGAAGCTATCTCCAATGTATTGATTTGATAAATACTCATTGAAGGAGGTATTAGAAGAAGAAAGATCAGCTCGTCTGCAATTGACACAAAGAAATCATTGAGAACCTGGGCATTGAGGTGACTGACTTTCGGTGCTGGAGCGGAGTTCCTATGAGATTTTATTATACTCCACATGGCTGACATCTTGTTTGATGCATTAGCAATGAAATTGTCATGGGTAGCTTTTTTAGAATTTGCTATCTCTGTCCGATACAGTTTTTTGTAATAACTGACCATGTTTTTGGGTACCAAAATTGGATTTTGCTTATGAAGGAGACTGAGAGTTTGAAGTCTCCCCCTCATGTCTCTAAGGTTGTCATTAAACCAGTTAATTTTAGGGCCTTGTTTGACTTTCCGAACCATTTTCGTCTTTTGTGGCAGACTTTTATCTAAAGCGTTAGTTACGACTTTAAAAAAACTGCAGAACTGATCCTCCACACTTTTGGTACCTTCCGTGATTGATTTCCAGTTATATAGTTGTAGTTGATTATACAGAGAAGAAAGACCTTCATCAGTGATTGGTCTGAAAGTAATTCTAGTGCTATGAATATATGAGAGTTTGAGTGGTGTATTGAATAGTAATCCAGAATGATCAGAGATGCCCTCTAGAGCAACGGGAATGATGTCTAGATTGGACTTGCTGAAGTTAACATAGATATTATCCAAAGTTGATTCACCTCTCGTTTTGAAGTTAACTGTTGGAAACAAATCATAGGAATTAAAAAAGAAGTTGAGATAGTCAACCTCCTTGCAGTTCCGCCGTTCATAATGCACATTGAAGTCGCCAATGACTATAATGTTCTCTGTGTGATCAATTTTTTCCAGAACCAGAGACATGACCTCTAGATATCTATCCAGATCGCCTTTAGGAGATCTATATACTGTTACTATTTGGGTGTGTATAGAGTAAATATAGATCCCAGCCACCTCACACTGCAACTTTTTCGAAAATTTTGACAGGTTAAGTTCTTGACATTCTAAGTTCTCTCGTATATAAATACTCACACCCCCATGCACTTTATCCGATCTACAAAAGCTAGTTATAGCTGCAAAACCCTTTATTTTTAACTCAAAGAATTCATCTGATTGAAGCCAGTGCTCATTGGAGCAAAAGCAATCTACCTTTGATTCATTGAGAAGCAATTCAAAGTCAGATATTTTGTCCCTAATACCCTGTACATTGGCATAAAATAATTTTAAGTTTTTATTGATAATTAGACCCTTGCGACTCCGTTCCTTATTTGGTGATTGGATGAATTCCGCAGGAAATGGTTCACAATAATCCCATTTGGCCAGAAGTTAGGGTCAAGAAAATCTTCTTTTAAGTTTTGTGGTACCCCGAGTTTGAATGAGCTTACTTGTTGTCTGGTTTTCCGCATTTTTTCACAAGTAATGATGTTTTTGTCTTGCGATTTGGATTCTAGATAACTGAATATGTCTTTTTCATCGGTTTTCCTGGATAGTCCAGTAACAAAAATCCAGTGGAATTTCTGAGCAATTTCTAGTCCAGTTTCATTTTCATTCATGCCCCTAATTGGAGCGGGCCGTTGGGTCGTTGCTGAGGTATGACGAAGAGAGCGGTTTCTCCGTCCCTTTGCCCTTACCTGCTGCCAGTTATCTTCATCAACCAGATCAGATTTGGATAGAGATAAATTTGCTTTATTAGGTATAGCAGCACTAGGAAGTTCATCTTCACTGTTATTGTCAGTTCCTTGCAATTCAGAGTTATTTTGGATTAATTTATTTACATCATCTTCTTGTAAAGTAAACTTGTCATTTTCAGTGGAAGCTCGCTGGATCTGCTTCTTGCTACGCCTACTTGTTGACTCAAGGCGATTTGTGTTACTTTCGTCAATTTTGGAGGTAGATTCTGTACTCTGAAAGGGCTGCATTTGTTCTACGGGCCTCTTTTGAGTGTCTTAGTGTCGAAGATGACAATGGGGAGGATAGAAACGGGGTTGCCACGCCGTTTGTTTGTTTAGCTGATGAAATGGTCAATTTATGTACTTTGTCCTCCAATAGCCCAATTATTTTCTGTAGAATGAGTTCTTTGTCCTTTAATTCTTCAATAATGATGTCTTTACTTCTCAAAAGTTCGTTAAAAATATCTTTATCGACCGAAACAAGCTCTGAAGATGTAGATTTTTCGTCAATAATATTGGCCCTACTTTCAGGTTCAGATTGGTGAGAGCAACAGTTCACCTCACTTTTTCGCCCCCCCCCCCTATAACCAGGAGACCTTTTACTCTTAGAGCACATGAAGGATGAAAATCCACATTTTACGCACGAGACATGAGATTTTTCAATACTTTTTTTGCAATGTTTGCAACTTATCGCGACAGCGCTTACTTTATCACGTTCATCGCCCATAGTACTGAATGTGAATTAAATATTCATAAACCACATAAACTAATAAGTCACATACAGATACATAACCAAATTAAGATTTAAAATTAATCCACTTTTAATTCTTAAAACGATCGATAATTTCTCACGATACAGTAGTAGTTTATATGTATAAATTTCCACAAACACACAAGTCAATAAAATAAAATTCACATGATAAAGAAAAATTTGAAAAACTTTCAACACCGTACACTAGCGTGATTTCACCCTCTTGGTAGGTGCCCCATATAGACGATCGGTTGATTCCTATGCTGGTAATTTCTGCTTGTTTTAAAGCAACTCTCAAGTGGTTCGTCTGCAGTTGCCTTATTTGTCTGCTTTGGCCGATTTAATGCTGCGGCCAATTTAAAAAAGATGCAATAAATTGGGATTGCGAGAAAAATGGTTGCTCTCAGGTAGCCGATATATGGCAATATATGTTAATGCGTGCGCAATCACTCCAGTTATATTTATTTCCAAGAAAGAAAGAAATCTGTCAAGCTGAAGTATTATTTCGATATTATATTTCGGGTGAAATACTGGTTTTGTTAGTATTAATTTAGTGATCTATATATATTACATTTTCTGGTGATGGATTGTAAGAAAGAGCAAACTACATTGCTTTTAAATTTCTTTTCTTTTTTTTTGTTTTTGTTAAATGTTGTAAATGTTGATGTTTTTGTTTTATATTGTGTTAGTTCTTCATAGCACAAGAAAATTGAAATAAAATTTTACCTTATGCAGTTTTTAGAGTGAAATGGGACTCAAATGCATTTCAAAGAGAATGTTAAGGTAACTTCCTGGTCCTTTGATATAATGTACTGGGACTGATTAAAGATACGACGTCTCCAACATTTCAGATAATGTATAAGTACAAAACAGCGGCAAATTATATTAGATTAATGTCGCTGTACTAGTGCTTAGCCACTGATAATTATAGTTCCACTACTAAGTTTTCGGTAACAAAATGCATTTAGAAGCAGGAGAACTTGCTGGTATTTTTTCACTGACTTGCACTCACACTACTAGTTTTAAATACGAATACTAGATTATTACCTAGAAATGCTCAACACAGCACTTAACAGATTAAAAACACGTCCGGACACCTTGACGGTCGACAGTAGTTATTCAAGGGCAAATCATTACTTTAATTTCCCTGTTCGAAACTCAAAACTCCAGCGCAACAACATACCGGCTTTCCTTTTTTTTGTTGGATAGATTTTATTTAGAAAGACCTCTAAAACTCAATTCACTCAATATACCAATAAACTCACGAGTTCCAGTAAAAATTAGATTTTATCAGGGTTTAATAATGTATAATTTAGGTGTATTAAGTAATTGATTTTTATACAGTGCTTACACACATGTATTGTTGTTTAGCTTTCGTATTTCCCTAAATTATTAACATTTCAATTTACGGATTACCATTATCTTGTTAGACTTTAGAAGGATAATGATTGTGTCACAGACTTCTAGATTTGTTTTTATTTGGGTTAACTTGTTTGTAGTTTTCCCATACCATTTGAAAAATCTCTAGAAATACTTTATACTAGTTTGAAACTATAGCCCTTCAAACTTATTGACTTTGCTAAATATATCGCCTTTTCATTTAAAGAGTTATTTCAAATATCAAGATTTGAGTCATTTCGAGATTTTAGAAATTTAACTTAAACTACGTTTGTATTGCAACTATTGTTACTTACTTTCTAAACTTTATAATTGATGCTATAATATTAATCTATCTATCTGTAGACAGAAGCCTAACAGGAACTGCATTTCCCAATTTTCCCATCTTTATATTAGATAAAGAAATCCAAAAAATCTCAATTTCACTAACAAAGTAATAACAGTTAAGATTACAGGAGATAGTTATTATAAAAACTGACCCTGCTCTTTTCTAAAGTACGTGAAAAACACGCAATAAAAATGTAAACTTTGTATAGTGGCAGTTAATTCACTCTTATACCGTCAGTATGAAACTTATCGAGACGTAAGCGATTTTATTACAAAAGTCGATTATTTTCGTCTCAAAAATATCGAAACTATTTTATGTGAACTCTGGGGGGTAAAATTTCACTACCACTCATTACGTCATGTTGTCAATAAATATCAGAAATAAACTAAGAGATTATCTCCAGTATAAAACTGCCAATATTAACAGTTTGAAACCCACTTACATTGTTAGAAATGTATTAATAGTTTTTCTTTTATAAATGAGCACTCGGGCCCAGAATCGAAATAAAATGGAAAGGACTCACCAATGTGTTTTAGTGTACCAAATCAAACTGCATCCTCAGTCACAGCACCACTGGCAAGTGATGTGCATTCCACACGATTACCCTCTTACCCGCGACCAAGTTATAACTCCCCCAAACATAACTGGAACTAGCCACGGTGAAGACAAACCCTCGAGAGCACGACTTACCACAGGAAATAACATGCCACCCTGTAATGGACTTTCCTCCACCACAGCAACAGTAGCTAAACACCGCACAGCGTCAGAACCAGCAATTTCACAACTAAAACGCGTCAACCGCAGCTCCACTGCTTCCGCAGCACGACTTCACTAGTTATCGCGTAGATATACCGGGCACTGATCCCACTTCTGATGTCGAGTTTGATCCAAGGGGGAATGTCGGGTTTGATCCAAAAGGAATAAATGTCGGCTAAACATTTATTTGACAAATAGTAATCACACTAAATTGACCGAAGACACCATAATGATCTACCCCTGGAGTTTCAAACTATGCAAACAATAGATAGTCTTAATGATCAATTTATTTCGGGTGCCACCTAAAATAAGTTCGATCGGCGTAGCGATACGATATTATTAATCTAAATTGGTACACAAAGTATGTTACTCGGAACCGCGGCGAGATCCCGATTACGCGATAGCCTTCTACGATCTTACCACGCTCGAAGTTCGAACAGAACTGCCCTCCGTTGTAATAGAATAGAATATAATAAACGTAACAATCGTAAACAAAAGTACGAAAACATAAATATCCTGTTTCTGATAATATAAACTATATAGTCTTTACACCTTCACCACTATTTCGTTATCTCCGACATATGTATATATATATATATATATATATATATAATTTTTCAGGTATTTATATTTGCTTAAAGTAAGTTTTCCAGGCACAGGCTAAATGCGATAAAAACAAAATGATGACAATTTCTGAAGGCCACGCCCAACTTTTAATTATTTTTATAAGGGTACTAGAATTCATTTTTGTTCAGAGCACATGCAAAATAACATGAATATATTTAAAAAAAATACAGCTATTTTTTAAATACATTTTTTACATATATTAATTATTTTAGTTATGAAAGCCACACCCGACACTTCAGGCTTTTGTTATATGATCGTATAATAACCTTTAGCCGTATGCCAAAAGCCATGAAAAACAAAATGGTGGCAATTTTCACCTATTTTGCTGCAAGTTTACTAATTTTTTTTAGTATGAAGGCCACACCCGACGCTTATGGCATTTTCCATAACGGATTCTTACTTTTTCAAGTTAATATTGCACTTAATTTCATTGACGAGAAAATTACGGAAAAAAGTTGAAATTTTCTGCAAAATTTTCTGGTGCTTAATCTTACTTAGCCACTAACAAACCTTATGGCATTTTTTTTATGGACTACTCGCTATGTCAACTTTCATACTTCCCATTCCCAGAAGCGAGAAAATTACGGCACATTGTAACGTTTTCTTACAGGATCTCGCCCTTATTTAAACCCTTTAGCCACAGGTGACATTTCTGGCTATCGCTTTTTTTTGCTTGATTGCATCATAGCTTTCGATTGGTCAACAAGCCAGAAGCGAGAAAATTCCCCAAAACATGTTTTTTTCGGTAAATGGAAAACGATTTTTTCCTATAATAGCCACACAATGTTCCCGCAAATTTTGCGTCTTTATATTCAACAATAACACACTTTTCAACCACCACCGAGCCAGAAGCGAGAAAATAGTGGACCAAAATCTGTCGCCAGATGACGGTCTATTAGGCTTATCTACTAATATTCCCAATTTGGCTTTAAATTCCTGCTGCACTCTTTTTTTCCAATTCTACCTTGGATTTATCTTCTACTCCTTTCGCTTGCCACTTACACAGTTTCAATTTGTACGACAATTTGAACATCCATTCATAAAATTTGATCCAGCAGTGGAGTGATGAGAGACCTAATAGCCATCGTTGTTCATCTATAATTGATTTACTCAAACAATAGTTTACTTTATTAAAATATTTTGATGGAACACCACATAGGTTATGTGCATTTCCCCAGCCCCCCCATATCGCCAATCAAAAAAACAAATACATAGGAATTTTGTAACAATTTTGTAACAGCATTGTTGAATTTTGTACAAGTCGGGGTCACGAGTTATTAACGTGTCGGATGGGGGTTGCCGTTACAAAATTGTACAAAATTCAACGAATCTGATAGTGTTGTTAAATTATTGATCCACAATGGGGGGGGGGCTGGAGAAATATTTCACCAGCCCCCCCCATTGTTTTTTGATTCGTTGAATTTTGTACAATTTTGTAACGGCAATTAAAATTTTGTTAATTAATTGTTTATAACAAATTAGGCCAAACATTTCGCCAGCCCCCCCCCATATGCCAAATCAAAAATTTGACAACGCTATCTGATGCGATGAATTTTGTACAATTTTGTAACAACAATGAAAATTTTGTTAATTAATTGTTTATAACAAATTAGGCCAAACATGTCGCCAGCCCCGCACTCCATATGCTATGTCAAAAATTTGAGGACTCTATTTGATTCGTTGAAGTTGGTACAATATTTTAACGACAATGAAAATGTTGTTAATTAATAGTTAACAACAAGTCAGGCTAAATATGTACCCGGTCCTTCCTTTACTTGCTCTGAGAAATCGAAAACCTTGTCGGATTCGTTGAATTTACTACAATTGTTTAAGGGAAATGAAACAGTTAGGCAAGGCGCAAATTGAGCCGCGTATAGCTGATGTGAGGTGACATGACACGAGTGGCGCGACCAGCACGTGTCAAACACGTCGCCTGGTGGTCCGCATATTGAGACGCATTTCATAGCCAATTGCGTCAGAAAATATAGGTTAACGAACGAATAAATTTTATATTTTATTTTGCCTTTACATACTTAGTATATTTTGTATTGTAGCATCCTTTTTAATATCTTACCGCCTCTATTATCTCTGATCTTGCCATTTTGTAAAACACTTGACAATCTGTTTACACGCGCAACACGAGAAACTGTGTCTCAACCACAGTGCGATGCGACTGATATTAGACGCGTGTCGTGCCTCGCTACACTTTGTTGCCAATTTGCGCTGTTCTATTCAATACTATACATTACAAAAGTTCGCGCAGTGCTGTGTCATGTCACACGCGCTATACGCGTCTCAATTTGCGCCTAGCCTTATATAAATTTTTCTAATTATATATAATATATTATATATAGAAGTCAGAAAGAACGCTATTAGTTTCATAGACCTTTTATTAGTTTTTTCCCACATTTACAATAGGCCTTTTCATATTCGAAAGTTTTTAGTGGGCATGCGTCAACTGTTGTTTTTCGGGCAAAAAAACATGGTATTTACATTTGTAGACGCTATGTATCAAATACATAAATAAGTGTTCGAGAGGACATTCTATTGTAGGAAGCGCAACTGATGAGAGTTCCCGACCAGAAACAATATAAATCAGATATATTGTCATGCATACAAAAGAATGACACCTCGAAGAGAGTAATAAATGATGCATGGGAACAAAAAAAATTTCGGATATGAAAAGGCCTATTCACCGGATGTAAACTTCAACTTGCAGGTTAATGATTCAATAAATTTTATTTGGCACTTAGGTATACAAATGTAAATTATGAATTAAATTACAAATTGGTATTAATACTTGAGTCATAACAAATTAGTGACAATTATTTTAATTCTCCTGAAATGTATAATCATTACTAATGATAACAAGGAAATAGAAACAGAGATAGGAAGAGACGGGAAGTATAATTGGTAAGGAGCTTTCCCTTCCTTCGTTCAGTCTCAAATGACTTCCGCTCTTTTTATCTATAGCATTAAAATCAAAGGCAAAATAATGAATTTTTGGATTGAAACGATGTTTTCATAATTTGTTTTAAAATATTGTTTAGATAAATTGTGACTTGTCACCAAGTTCACCGTTGACGCCATTTAGATTTTAATTACAGGTAATAAAACAACAAAAATCGAATGGCATATATATTAAGTTCATTTCAATTATCACATCTAAGAAATCCTCATTTACCTAACAAAAAATATATATTAATTTATAAAGTTACAAATTCACACACTGTTAATAGCATTAAATGTTTAGTCAAGGCATTTCCGTATACATATGTAACCAATATTTTTCACACTTGTATGTGGTGCATAATATTTTATTCAATAATAAATAATTGTTCCGTATAGTTTTCACTTTCACCTTAGACTAGGTAAAATAGTCTAAAGTTTTCACTATTCCTGTTCAATATTATACTAAGGTACTTTAGATCTTTTTTAAGTAAATTTAAAAATGTACAGAATATAATTAGTAAGTGATAGTCACGTTTATTTTAACCGACAAACTTTTATTTGCCCTTTACGCAAGTAAACTATTATGAGAAAAAAAGATAACGAAGAACTGAGACGCTAAATATAGGTACACGAAATTTTTTTCCCATAAAAAGATCGACTCTCAAAGAGTGTTAATAAAATGTTTACTAACACAATATACGTGTTAATACTATGTGGACAATGCGGAAACGTGGCCATCTTTCGGAAAGATGCGCGAAAATTAGAATCAAGACGTCGTCCATATTCTATTTGTGAAAGCATGTTTTAACGCAGACTACGTAAAAAAATTTTAGAACTCTAAATACTTTAATTTTTAATTAGATTATTTGGCTCATCTTAAACAAAAAATTTCCTTAGTAATTGAACCGAAAACTTCTTAACGGAGGTCCACACTTAGACATAAGAAATTAGGTGAATACGACACTGAAATCCAAAAATTGAAGTGGCATTTATTTCGACACTTCGTTCTGGCCGAACTAAACTTGAAATACCCATACAACTTTGTGTGTAAGTCACAGGGACCAGTTTATAAATTAACAGCCTCTTCGTTTACAGGAAATCAATAAATTATAGTAAATAAACACCATCCATTTTGACATATAATACCAGAACAAAATGTGCTTTTCGTTGTATTAAACATTCCAATTTTCTATTTACGATATTTTAAATTTGAAACTTGACTTAGGTCAAAACACTTAGGGTATGTACTTTCTGGAGATAGCCTGCAATGCACAAATGCCGTGGTAAGACTAAGGAGAGAGAGGGCAAGAGGCTATTCCACTCGGTTGGGAGCTTCTTCCAATGAAATACGTTCAGCATGTTGTTCATTGGCTGCTTCCACCCACTAAGTGAAATAGGCTCTTACTGCCTCTATTTCCCTCTCTTTCCAGCGTTGCCACGATTTTTTGCTTGACAGGCTATCTCTAGATAGTAAATGATCTAAGTCAAAACAGCAGAAAAAGGCAAGTTTGTGGATGGTAGAAACAATGTTGATAAACTGGAATTCCGCAAAAAAGGTCAGTTTATAGATGCTAGAGACAAGAATGACAAACTTATATGGGGATTAAACTGAAAAAGTGTCCAACTGAAAGCATTAAATAATAAGTTCAAAAAGTGACCAAAATGGCTCTGGTGTAGAAAAGGGTATAAGATGTGTGCAAACCAACAACGTGTTTTTCGACCGCTCCGGCTAATTCAGTAAAAAAAGTGGTAACTAAGCACATATTCCGGCTTTCAAGTGCATCAGTGAATACCAGTGATTGCAATCTATCGACCCATATAGCTACCAGTTTTTGAAGTGCGTTAATAACTGCAATAATTACAGTTTTAATTTTAATTACTGTTTTATATGTAAATAACTAATAGCGTGATAGAGATTTACCAAATATCAATAGTGCGGGAGTTGTTAGGTAGTCACTTCCAACAAACCCAAACGTTAAACAATCTAAAATCGTGGTTTTTGGCATGAGAACTCTCGTAAAAGGCATAGACTCGAAGAAACAACTATCCAGCGTTGCCACCATCCATTCTGGGCATCCCTTAAAGAAAAGCAAGTGTTACCTCTGTCAAAAAAGGTAAAACCATCCCAAATTTACCTGTACTAATAAAACAGTCGCATGCCGATATTCTGCAACAAAAACCTAGTAATGAAAAAGCTACCTACAACAAACACTCCCATATAAACCATTAAATCACATTAAAACAGAATTGCATCAATAACCATTTTCTTCACGACAGATCTATGCTCCCCTACTAAATCTCCATCTAGCAATCGGAAACCGTTGCGACCAATCAACTCGGAAACCACTATTAGCCGGAAGCTCGGCCAGCACCACATCAACTACGAGAGATATGAAAATGGTTATGGGCACATAATGATAATGCGCTTATAGCGTGGATAGTGGAAAGCACCTCGGACGATGATCTACGGACCGAATCAACATCAGTTTTAACAGTGGCCTGCTGGCTCTGATTCATTAATAAAAGAATTCACCAATACGACAACTTATTATCTCTTTTATTTATAATAAGACTATCTTTTCCGGTGAGATTTTATTCTGGAGCTGTTAGTTGAGAAATAAAATAAAATATCTCTTATCTTTATGTTGAATTGAATAAATTATAGATACACCAGACACCAACTATATATGATATTTTATTTTGTTCTCACAATTAAGGTTTGAAATTACTGCGATTATTATATAACTTTGTTTAAAAATATTAAGCTGGTTTAATACTAAATTAATTGCGATGAGCTTGTGCATTAATATATATATATATATATATATATATATATATATATATATATATATATATATAATTTTTTGACTTTTATTATACATTGCTTATCTTATATTTTTTATACTAAATTTTTATACTAAATTACCACCGTATTCCTCTGTATAATAACATTTAGATCGAGAGTTTACTCTGTTCGTGTAAAGTATATTGGCCTCCCCGTGGTGCACCCTAGGCAACGTCGTCTCTTTGAGCGACGGCTAAACAATCTACATATTCTTTGGCAACCATATAATCCTAGGATCTCCTGGTTATAAGAGTATACATGGAAGACAACAAGCAATCTAGTACTTCTCAGGACTCTCAGACTAGAGATATAGGAGAAATTCTCCGTATCTTTCAGCTGAACGTGGAAGGAATAAGTTGGTCCAAATGCCAATATTTGTCAAAACTCCTCAATAAAAACAAAATTGACATTGCGCTTTTGCAAGAAATGCATCTGGAAAATGAGGAGCAAGCTCGTAAAAGAGCTCAAATACCAGGTTATGACATAATTGGAATAACATATCACCATACTTATGCCATAGCAACTTATGTCCGAAGCGATATTGATAATATAAGGTTAGTAAATACTTGCGTTCTTGAGGACACCCATAGGATCGCTGTAAGCGTTGGAGAGGTCCACGTTGTTAATATCTACAAACCCCTCACAAATCCCTGGTGCAATGAAATCCTCCAAACATACCCTCATCCATCAATATATGAGGGAGATTTCAATAGTCGTCACAGCAATTGGAGATATCGAGAGTCCGATGATAATGGCGAACATCTTCTTAGTTGGGCAGAACAAAACAGGTTGCATCTAGTATTCGACGCTAAAGAAAGGAATACATTCAAATCTCGTACCTGGAATACGGAGTCAAATCCTGATTTGGCTTTCGTATCAACTAACGAAAAATGTCAGCCTGTCTCAATATCGTGATATGTCCTAAAGGAATTTCCGAAAAGCCAGCATCGCCCAGTTATCCTTGAAATGGGCATACAGATTCCAATAATTAAATCGTTTCCGAGACCTAGATGGAACTTTCAGAAGGCTGACTGGAGCTCTTTCAAAACAGACCTAGACAAGTGCCTTGGTTGGATCCCCCCTGTTGCCGATAATTACAATAGATTCGTTGGTGCAATTATATCTACTGCTAAGAAGCACGTTCCTAGGGGTTTCCGTAAGTAGTACATACCGGGATGGTCTGAGGAAAGTGAACAACTTTATGACCCAGAGATAGCTGATGACTTTCTAAATTCTCTTAACGCGGCTCGAAAACTAAAATGGATAGAGACCACCACAAATACTGACTTTAAGCACTCAAGCCGTAAAGCCTGGAATATACTCAAGAAGCTTGGTGCTAGCCGACCTGCTACCCGAAACCAAACTGCAGTCACAGCAAACAACCTAGCTACTCGAATAGTTGACTTGACAAGAGCTCCTCAAGATCGCCAGCATACCAAAATGATAAAACGAGAACTAAAGGCATTAAAACAGTCAAGCCCATAGTTATCCGAGTTCTCTGGAGAATTTAACATCGATGAGATATGTGCAGCGACTCTCAGCCTAAAAGTAGGAAAGGCTCCGGGATTTGATGGAGTTCACAATGAGTTTCTCATCAACTGCGGCCCCTAGGCTAGACAGTGGTAAAGAAAATTTTTCACTGACATTCTGAACACTGGTAAACTGCCTAATGAATTTAAAAGAGCAAAAATAATTGCCGTACTAAAACCTGGAAAGCCAGAATCACGAGCCGACAGCTATAGACCAATCTCCCTCCTTAGCACCTGCTACAAATTCTTGGAAAGACTCATACTCAATAGAGTCCAAGACAAATTACTTGCGAACACTCCAATCGAACAAGCTGCACGAACCAAGTGATAAGCCTGACAACATTCATTGAATCAGGATACCAGGAATGTCTTAAAACCACGACTGTATTCATAGATTTAATAGCTGCCTATGATACAGTCTGGAGAGTAGGTCTCCTTTATAAGTTTCTGCATGTGATTCCCTGTAAAAAACTTGGAAGGCTCTTGAATAACATGCTTTCTGATCGAAAATTCCAAGTGATCATGAACGGCAAAGCCAGCAAACAGATAATTCTAAATAATGGCTCCGTAATTGCTGCTGTCCTTTTTAATTTATACACCGCTGATCTTCCTGCAACGACTCCACATAAATTAGTGTACGCCGATGATCTGGCTATAGCGGTGAAAGTTAATTCTTTTGATGCAGCAAAGAGAATGTTAGAAAAAGATCTCGAAACTTTGGATGTCTATTATAAAAAATGGAGACTAGTTCCAAGTCCTAGCAAAACAGAGTGTTCCTTTTTTCACCTAAACAATAAACAGGCTAATCAAGAGCCTGAAATATTCTGGAATGGTGAACGCCTTAGGTACAATCCGAACCCAAAATGCCTGGGTATTACACTGGACAGAACTCTCTCTTTTAGGAAACACGACTGCAAAAATTCAAACGAGGAATAACATTCTGGAAAAGCTCTGTGGAACCTTATGTGGAGCAACTGCCGATACCTTACGATGTTCGGCAATGGGTCTCGTCTTCAGCGCGGCTGAGTATGGTACTCCAGTATGGATGAACAGCCACCATGTCTCAAAAGTTGATGTTCAGCTCCGCAGGAGCATGTGTATCATAACCGGATGCATAAAATCTACACCAACTTACTGGCTCCCAACTCTCAGCCATATTATGCCGCCAAATATCCAACGGAAAGAAGCTCTCCTACGAGAATACGAGAAAATAATGGATATCCCGGAGTTGCCCATCCATGAGTATATACCAACTGCTTGCCTCACCAGACTGAAATCCAGACATCCACCAATCAGGACTGCGAAAGCGTTACATGAAAGTGATTTCAGGGGTCTCCGGGAATGGGATGCAGGTTGGAGGGAGGATGCCCCTTCAGAGGTACTCGATTATGTGAGCATCCATGAAGAACCTGCGGGTTTCGATTCACCTCGCAATATATGGAAGACGGCAAATAGAATTAGAACGGGACACGGCGTCTGCGCAGATATGCTGTATAAATGGAATAAACAACCCACGCACAATTGTGAATGCGGGGCAGCCTATCAAACAGTCAAACATATATACCAAGACTGTAAACTTACGGCCTACCAGGGAACAATAACGGATATATATACTCTCCCTCCTGCAGCGACTGAATGGATAAAGAACCTATCTCTTAGTTTGTGATTACTATGTGTGAATTTGTTATTTACAAATGCTCTGTTTCTGTTTTTACTCTGTACTATTCTTGTTCTTGTGTATTGTTAGTGTTTAAATGTAATTTCGTATTTTTATATTATAAGACCAGTTCATGTATACTATTGCAATACGCTAAATAATAAATAAATAGATGTGAACTGATAAATATAAAATAATACTAATGTTAAGTCACCGGTTTTGTCTTGTTTTTTAATCAAGGTATGTAAAATATATAGCTTCTTCATAATATCTATGAAAAAGTGCAAAAACTTTTGGCGTTTGAAGAGTAGACTGGAGATGTGATATTTAAAAAACATTTGCTTATGTTACAACAAATTAATCTGTTAATAATTAAATGACCTCGTATTGCCCGAATAATGAATAGGTGAAGGATTTATGGTATATTATAATTCTACAAATTTTCTATTTTAAATATAAATTAACATGTTCCTTTCACTTATATTAAGTAAAGAATGAAATTATATATTTGGATTAATACTCGAGTCGTAACAAAATAGTGACAATTATTTTAATACTCCTGAAATTTATATCCATTAATAAGAATGGCCTAAAGAAAGAGAAACTGGGACAGGGAAATAACGAAAGCTGGAAAGTATAATTCGTAGGAAGCTTTCACTTCTACTGTTCAGTCTCAAGTGACTACCACTCTTTACGATTGTTGCAAACAATATGGAAAAATAAAATTTTCGTGTTATCACACCTTAAGCCTTAATAATGGCAATAGTTTTACCCTTGAAATGTAAATGGCATATTTCGCTTTCAAAAGTTATGAAAAAACATAAAAACACCTCACGGCATAGTGTATCAGGTCAGTAAAGTTAGCACCGCCATTTTACAGAAACTCAAATTAAAACATATGGGAATTACGAGCTATTTAGGAGCTCTGGATTTTTACCTAAATTGATTTTTGAGCTGAATATTTACTATGGAAAAAGTGCAAAAAACTATTGGCGGTGCTAACTTTACGTAAAGTTAGCACCGCCATCTCAGAAAAATAAACAAAAAATTTTGTGAAGCGTCTCAAATTAGGAGCTATTTACGAGCTTTTAATTGACGTATTGAACGTCAACCCCTAAATTTGTCTAAGGGGCAAAAACCACCCCCGAAAAAATATTGAATTTTAATTTTAAATTTAAAATCTATTAAAATTATCTACGATTTACGAGCTCTTTCCTGGTGTAATGCACATAAACATCTAAAAATGTTCAAGGGGTGAAAACAACCCCCCAAGTATGCAGTTTTTTCGAATTTTATGATTAATAAATTTTTAAAAATACCAGCATGATCTACGATTTACGAGCTTTCCAACGGTATATTACACGACAACATTCAAATTACTGGACGGGGAGCAAACCACCCCCCAATTATGCAGTTTTTTCAAATTTAATGATTTATAAATTTTAACAAATACCAACATGATCTACGATTTACGAGCTTTCCAACGGTATATTACACGACTACATTCAAATTACTGGAAGGGGTGCAAACCACCCCCAAATTATGCAGTTTTTTAAAATTTTATGATTTATAAATTTTGCAAAAAACCAGCATGATCTACGATTTACGAGCTTTCCAACGGTATATTAAACGACTACATTCAAATTACTGGAAGGGGTGCAAACCTCCCCCCAATTATGCAGTTTATTCAAATTTTATGATTTATAAATTTTAAAAAACACCAGCATGATCTACGATTTACGAGCTTTCCAACGGTATATTACTGGACTACATTCAAATTACTGGAAGGGGTGCAAACCACCCCCCAATTATGCAGTTTATTCAAATTTTATGATTTATAAATTTTAAAACATATCAGGATGATCTACGAATTACGAGCTTTAAAATACAACATTAAAATTTTTGGAAAGGATGCAAACAACCCCCTTAATTTCCCAGTTTGTCTATATTATGTGATTTTGTTCAGTTTAAAAACTGACAGCCTAATTTACGATTTAGAAGTTCTTCAAGGATATATAACACGATTACTTTCAAATTATGCAAACAACCCCCAATTTATGATTTTTTTTCCAAATTTGTAGTTCTTAAATTTTTAAACTGTCAGAGTTTTGAAATGGATGAAAATATTAAATATTATCCTTACTGCGGCAAAGGTTTAGAAATCTAGATTTTACAAATTTTGTGATTTGAAAACTTGGAAATGGTGTAAGGTGTAATGTATTTCGTTATTATTCTTTCAACTATTATTTTTGTACCCACAATAATCAAATTATTCATAGTAACCCAAAAATACA
Source organism: Octodonta nipae (assembly GCA_034190945.1). Lineage (NCBI taxonomy): Eukaryota > Metazoa > Arthropoda > Insecta > Coleoptera > Chrysomelidae > Octodonta > Octodonta nipae. The sequence goes on from CM067217.1 coordinate 110,543,754, forward strand.
AATAGGAAGACATAAAAGATCAAAGGTACTTGAATGAATTAAACAAATGTGTTGTCTCGCCATCTAGGTGCCAATATTCCTACCTGTAACTAATAACTCAGTAAAATTTCCATAGATGGACGATTTCATATTTGAAATTACTGGTTAATGTCATAAAATATATTAGAATTTTTTGTTAAAATCCAGTGTCATTGATTTTTGTGTGTATAGATCTGCAACAGGGTAAGCAACAGTTTGGTTCTCATTTGTTGAGGAAATGTTTATTGATAGTAATTATATAAATATCTACTTCAATATAGGTATCTACTTATTGAGAGAGAATTTCAACGTACTTGAAATGATAGCGATTAATTGTATAATAAAGTATATTATATATGAGTTTAAACGTAAAGGATGAGTACAGAGTGGCGTATATTACTTATGTGATTTAAGAATTTAAGTAACCCCTGCAATAGAAAATACCACATTACGAATTTTTTACTGCTTTAATAAAATATATTGCCTCGACTAGAATCAGTGGCACCAATCAAATATTAGATAACAATTATCAGAGAACTGTTTCCAATATATTCACATAATCAGTGTATTCAAATTTATTTTTTCATGCTACAGAAAAGGCCATTACAAACAGCGGCAAGAAGGCTTTTTCGAATGTTACATCAAAATCTAAAATGAAAATTCTTTAATAGGCCAAAAATAACGTTCTAAATTTAGATATTTGAAAATGGACTAAAATAATTATGTAAAAATATTGGGGATGGACTAATAAGATGGTAATATCTTTTTCATTACTGAGTATCCTTATTGGCAAAACTACATTACTGGTGTACAAACCGCATAATGAATGAATTAATTGAGAAACAATATTTTGTGAGTTAATCCAACACTGAAAAAATTTAGTTTCCTTGAGGAAACCTTGGGTGGTGGTTTGCACCTCTTCCAGTAATTTGAATGTAGTCCAGTAATATACCGTTGGAAAGCTCGTAAATCATGCTGGTATTTTTCAAAATTTATAAATCATAAAATTTGAAAAAACCGCACAATTGGGGGGTGGTCTGCACCCCTTCCAGTAATTTGAATGTGGTAGTGTAACATACCGCTGGAAAGCTCGTAAATCGTAGATAATGCTGGTATTTTTTAAAAATTGTAAATCATAAAATTTGAAAAAACTGCATAATTGGGGAGTGGTTTGCACCTCTTCCAGTAATTTGAATGTTGTCCAGTAATATACCGTTGGAAAGCCCGTAAATTGTAGATCATGCTGGTATTTTTTAAAATTTATAAATCATAAAATTTTAATAAACTGCTTAATTGGGGGGGGGGTTCACCACTTCCAGTAATTTGAATGTAGTCTAGTAATATACCGTTGGAAAGCTCGTAAATCGTATATCGTGCTGGTATTTTTTAAATTTTATAAATCATAAAATTTGAATAAACTGCATAAGTGGGGGGTGGTTTGCACCCCTTCCAGTAATTTGAATGTTCTCGTGTAATATACCATTGGAAAGCGCGTAAATCGTAGATCATGTTGGTATTTTTCAAAATTTATTAATCATAAAATTCGAAAAAACTGCATTCTTGGGGGTTGTTTTCACCCCTTGAACATTTTTAGGTGTTTATGTGCATTACACCAGGAAAGAGCTCGTAAATCGTAGATAATTTTAATAGATTTTAAATTTAAAATTAAAATTCAATATTTTTTCGGGGATGGTTTTTGCCCCTTAGACAAATTTAGGGGTTGACGTTCAATACATCAATTAAAAGCTCGTAAATAGCTCGTAATTTGAGACGCTTCACAAAAGTTTTTTGTTTGTTTTTCTGAGATGGCGGTGCTAACTTTACGTAAAGTTAGCACCGCCAATAGTTTTTTGCACTTTTTCCATAGTAAATATTGAGCTCAAAAATCAATTTAGGCAAAAATCAAAAGCTCCTAAATAGCTCGTAATTCCCATATGTTTTAATTTGAGTTTCTGTAAAATGGCGGTGCTAACTTTACTGACCTATAGTGTATCATATGTTGAGTTCGAAAAGTTGTCATAACAATTTTTGGTGTCACGTTTTGTATTGAATGTGCGTTTTAGGAATATAAGGCGTTCTTTCATCTCATTGCCGCAGCGTCTCAACCAATAATAAACTCAGGCTGTGCTAGATATGTCTTTTTGTTTACATTCTTTATAAAAGGGAACTATATGAATGATTATGTAAATAATGCAGTTCTAATCAATGTATTACCCTTTAAAATATGGTAGAACGATCAAATCCCGAAAATTCTGCCTACGGCCTTGATTAAATCCAGGGGAAGAAGCATCACAAAAAACTTTTTTATCACAACTATCGGAGTCCACCTTGCGTTACACCATACTTCCGTATGATTTGTTATTAAAGAGTTAACATTATTAATGTTGAACATATGTTGACATTGAACATTTAATTTTGGAGACATGCTTAGGGTTGATGTTGATAAAAATTTTAAAATTAATAAGAAAAATTTATATAACTGTTTCATTTCCTTTAGACTTTAGACAATTGTAGTAAATTCAACGAATCCGACAAGGTTTTCGATTTCTCAGAGCAAGTAAAGGAAGGACCGGTACATATTTAGCCTCACTTGTTGTTAACTATTAATTAACATTTTCATTGCCGTTAAAAAAATTGTACAAACTTCATCGAATCAAATAGAGTCCTCAAATTTTTGACATAGCATATGGAGTGCGGGGCTGGCGACATGTTTGGCCTAATTTGTTATAAACAATTAATTAACAAAATTTTCATTGCTGTTACAAAATTGTACAAAATTCAACGCATCAGATAGCGTTGTCAAATTTTTGATTTGGCATATGGGGGGGCTGGCGAAATGTTTGACCTAATTTGTTATAAACAATTAATTAACAAAATTTTAATTCCCGTTACAAAATTGTACAAAATTCAACGCATCAGAGAGCGTTGTCAAATTTTTGATATGGCATATGGGGGGGCTGTGAGTAAATACATCTGGAGGGAGCCATAGCATTAAAAAATGCGAAAAGAAGGCGTGATCTTGGTGCGCCCAATGGGCTTTCGGCACCGAACGACCTTCATCCAAATTTATATGATAGACTTTCCATAGTTGCCAGGTCGCAATTATTTCATGCGTTCTTAAAATTTATCCAAACTGAAAGCTCATTATCGATGTGTTCTTTAATTTTAAATTTTCATTCATGCAATGTTATTAATAAACCATGAAATATTAATCATTTAGAATTATACAGCAATTCACTTTTAACATTTTAAGTTAAAAGATTATATTCCCTTGTAAGATTAGTTATATTTAGTTATTCAATACCACACAATTTTATAATTTAGACAATATAATACATAATGTTTAACAATTATATGTTTAGCCGAATGTTGAAAATTAATACTATTTAAAAAAACTTTTTAAATTACCGAATTATAAACTAAAACAAAAGTTGGTAAAATCTTGAAATTTCTCAGTTTTCGCAATATTTAAGTATGAATATTCAACTAATATTTTCACAAATAATTTAGGACAAAACATTAATTATGAATAACCTTCACCGGTTACATCTTATCAACTTGCAAACATTTTGTTTTTTAAACAGAGCCTTCAATCTTTTCCATTCTACCTAGTACTTATTTTTATGCAGACAAATTAGGTAAATTGCTGTTAATACCCTGGGTTTTTAAGCTAATAATCCAGAAATGTGATAATTATCAAGATACTACCTGAGCGTCAAAATCCCCTTAACAGTGCAGTAAATTATATTAAACAATACTGAAGTATGGGTATGGTAATATTGTTCCAGGGAGATTAAAATCACATAATTTAATGCAATTTCAGTTCAATAAAGCTCATGTTATATGTTCATAATAGTCACAATTATGGTTTATTAGTCTAAAAACCTAGAGTATTAAAAGTAATTTACATATTTTACATTTAAATATTTAACATTATATCATCTTCCCTTCTAATAATTACATTTTCCTTATGCCAGAGGGCAATATACATTGTAGTTTTTTCCATTTTTTCACTTTTTTTAAATGAAGCTCATATTGTAATACATTTATGTTAAATATGAAAATAACGTAATACCCTAACAAACTATTACAAATCTAATAGCTATTCCAGCACAGCACTGGTTTCTTCATGAATATTTTTTTGGATCTGGCAACGGTGTATTTCACTCGGATTATTGATCGACTATTTCGACGGCAAGACAAAAAAGTCACGTGAATATCTGAAAGAGCGCAATTACAGTTCTAGGTAGTTATTTGATAACCAATGAGAGACCCACAGTAGCCAGAACAAAGGAATTGAAGTCCTAATTTTATCCGTACATTTAATACATGGGATTGTATACTGAGGCTCCCTCCATGTATACTTTCTCACTGATCTAGCCAGTTACTATATTTAGTTTCGAACCGATTTTTATTTCTTGAAACATCTTTCCACTTCTGTTTAAATTGATAAATAAACTGAAAGAACTCTTGTTTCATATAAGTTGGTAATTCGTCATCACACTGTATTATTTCCCGCACTTTTGTTACTAAACATTGCGATCGGGCCTCATGGCTATTAGATTCACCCATTAAGTAAAAAATCCATAGTAGCCTTCGGCTAATAAAGTGATATGCTGATTATTGAAAACTACAGAAATGTTATTTTTAAATGTGTGCAAGAAACGAGTTGAGTACAATTAAGTATAAACAATTTACCTCAAAAAAAACTGATAATGCCTAACTTTTACAAAATAACTATAGTCTATATAATATAGTTATTAAGTACAAAACACCTTTACGTGAAGTTATGGAAACCATAATATTTTAATCCTAAAATTCACTAAATAATATATCAAACGTGTTATAAACAATTATTAAAATTGGTATTAATTTATTATTTAGGTTAGTAGGTACTTTCTAATCAAAGTAACTTCATATTTAAATATTTGAAAATATTGAAAAAAACATTTAACACATTCTTTAAAATTATATTAATAATATTTTTTTTTCAGATCTTAACAAAACATTTCTAAAAATTTTGCAAAATATCTTGTTATCAAAATATTTTATAAACTTTTTGAAAAATGGAAAATATATATTTCATAAAAAGATTTTACAATATTGTATGAAAATATTTCACAATGTTGTAAAAAAATTTTCAGAAATATAAAAATATATTTTCAAAAGATTACATAAAAATGTTGCCAAATATTTTTAGAACCTTTTGTTAGAACATTTCATAATCATGTCAAATATATTTTTTAAATATATTGAAATGTTTTTTCCGCATTTCAAAAAAATATTTTAGTTTTGTTTAAAAAAATATATTAATAATATTCCTGTGTAATAACAAAAAATATTTCCAGACTATGTGCTATATTAATATCCTGAAATACTTTTAAAACCTTTTGTGCAAAAGTTTAAATTCTACAATATTTCAAAACTCTGTTACAAAAAGTTTTATTGGTATTCCGAAAAAGATTCATCATAGCCATATTTAATAAAAAGATTATATATAAATACTTCCGATTGAATAAAAAAAACATTGAGAATTGAGAAACTGAATGTGACAGCAGAATATTTTTGAAAAACTTTATTAAAAAAGAGTTATGAAGATTTATTAAAATATTTTGTTATTATAAAATGGTTTACAGTTCTTGATAAATCTTTCAAAACATAAAATAATTTATATTAAAATATCAAATGTATGGAAATATCTGCTTTATTTTTACTTGCCATTAATAGTATGGTTTTATTTCGAATTATTTGTTACAGTTATCCGCAAAATTGAGAAACAAATGTTAAAAATTGATATTAATTCTACTGAAAAATAATAATGATACATAAAACTCTGTGACTACACTAAAACCATTACAATCATGCATTCACATCTCCCATACAAAGAGCAGAATGCTAGATAACATTACAAACAGTTTAAATTTTGAAATGGCAATGATACCAATGAAAACAGTGATATTGTTTTAAATTGAATTCTCCATGAAGATGTATATTGCAGCAGTTCAAGTATTTCAATTATAATAATGGTTTGACAAAAGTGTTGATAAGTATTGATAATGCCCGCATGGAAATTCTTCAGAAAAATGTCTAATTCTTCTTATAAAGCACAAATTGAAATTCTTTCGAAATTGAGCAAAAAGGTAAGATTTAGAAGTATTAATATTTTCATTTATTAATGAGTATCTATTTTTTAAAGGGAAAATAAATGTACAAACAATACTTCCAGTCCCTTTTCACCCAACAGACAAACATATACAGGAGCCCCACAAACTCTAAATATATAGTATATGAATTCTGATTCTGGAAGAAATATATACATTAATGTATTAAATAAATTGTGTTACTTCTTTATATACATCAGTTGTGCTACATGTAAACACTACTTGTGATATTATATATATTAGATTCTTTGTTGTATCCGGTGTACATCCGTTTCTCGGTTTGTGCTCTGAAAAGAACATTTTACCTGACGTTTCGCCAAAATCTCATTTGGCATTTTCAAAAGTTGAAATCTGAAAACAGAATGAAGAAATTCAGTTTCATGTCTTTATTGTCAGAGCGAAATTTTTATAAATTTCTTACTCCTAGTCCATATTTTTATACTTATTTCCCTAATTTGTTTTCCATGTTTCATATACTTTTCCTTACGCTGTTACAATATTTTCCCTACGCTATTAGAGACTGGCTTTCTATTTATACCTTCGTTCGAGATCGTAAACTGTATAATGACTGTTCAGGTGCGGTGCTGTTAGTGGTTTTGGGTTCACAACCCAAGAGGATTAGCAGGTAAAGCAATAAAGACCACTAACGGCACCGCAGTTGAACAGTCATCATACAACTTACGATCACGAAATCTCCAACGAAGGTATAAATAGAAAGCCAGTCTCCAAATTTCTTCATTCTGTTTTCAGATTTCTACTTTTGAAAATGCCAAATGAGATTTTGGCGAAATGTCAGGTATATATATATATATATATATATATATATATATATATATATATATATTTTGATTGAGAAGTCTTGGGTTTTTGGGACCATTGAATCCATCAGTAATAATGACTATTCGAATAATTTAACTGGTAAAAAACTACATATACAGATCTCTTGAGTTGAATATCATATGTATTTACCCAACTTTGTATAATTGCATAAAAGAAACCGCCAAATACAAATTCTAATTGCAATACCTTGTATTAAAAACGTAAATATTTTCAACAAAATATTTCATACATTTTTATTTAATTCTAAGGTCAATATCATCAGTCAATACAAAAACACAGGTGTTTATTTTTTTGTCGGCGTAGTCATTCCTTTATTATTCGCGCTAAGAGTGAATCTGCTTCGAACGCGAGCGACGTTGCCGGATTGACAATAATTTACTTAATATGTTTTAGGGATTTTCTTGGTTATTAAGGCCTACTGACCATAGTGGTATATGAGTTTTTTGTTTAATTTGGTGTATACTACCTCCACCTAAAATATATGCCCTCAAACTATTTACACCCTGTATATATATGAAGAAATATTTATCCGGAAACACATCCGTTCGTTACATTGATTCATGTTTCGTCCTGCAGACGTTTCGCCAAGTTCTCACTTGGCAATCTCAATGCGTTGTTACGGTGAACTGAGAGGTGATCTACCTGAGCTTTTTATTTTATATGTCTCCGTCGGAAGTCGCATCGCGCCTGATTGGTCGCTACCGTGTCGGGTGCGTTGCTTGTTGACGGGTTTGTATTTTGTGTAGCTAATTGTGTTTTATTTTAATGTTGAATAATTGTCTTCCATGTGTTAAAGAGGTGCAGGGCGTCGTCTCTTTTGTTTAGATGTCCAGTTTTCTCAATTTCAATAGCTTCTCGTATTAGTCTGGTAGCCAGTACCCTATCACCAATTGTGGAAAAAGCAACCAATTGTGGAAAATTTCACGCGCTTTTTCAACAGCATTTCCATAGAACCAGAAGATATCATAGCTAGTTTCGATGCCAAGTCCTTATATCCAAGCATACCGGTAGAAGAGCACTTCACAAATATCCGAGAATGAAGACCTCCCACAATTCGTAATAGATTTGTCACGACACTGCCTTAAAAGTGCCTATTTTATGTATAACAACCGCATATATAAACAAACCGACGGAGCAGCAATGGTGTCCCTACTATCACCAGCGGTGGCAAATCTCTTTATGACCTATTTCGAGAAAAGGCACTACAGACAGCAAGCCTGAAGCCAAAGTTATGGCTAAGATACCTCGATGACTTATTTGTCATATGGACTTTTGGCAAACAAGAACTCCTCAAGTTCCTGGAGCATCTAAACCCTATACACCCCAGAATTCAATTTACATTGGAGCTTAAAAAGAACAACCAGCTGCTTTTCCTTGACGTCCTCGTAAGAAAAAAAACCCAGAATGGGCACTTCGACCGCACCGGATATAGAAAGCCGACACACACGAACAGATATTTAAAATACAAATCCCATCACCACCCATCTCAAATACACGGAGTTGCCAACCCGCTAGTTTCCAGATCCATATGACTGACAGACGACAATAACAAGACAAACGATTTAAAACAGATAACTACAGCTCTACGACAAAACGGATACACAAACTACACAATCAAAAAGGCAAAAAACCAAAAGTAGTCCTACCATACATCAGAGGGATAACGGACAGAATTGGCCGAATTCTTCGAAGGCATGATATAGCGACAGCAGACAAACCGCACCAGACTATAGGCACAAGTTTAGGGAATCCCAAACCAAAAGTTAAACTTGAAAACCAAGGGGTCTATGGTAAATCTTGCGGAACCTGCGACTAAGTATACGTCGGACAAACGAACAGGAGAATTTCAGCCCGTTTAGAGGAACACAAATTAGCTATCAAAAATAAACAAACGACATCGGCCCTATTCCAACACCAGCAACAATCGGGCCATAAAATCATTTTCGATAGTTGTAAACAGATCTCACAAACTACTCATTACAAAACCAGACTAATACGAGAAGCTATTGAAATCGAGAAAACTGGACAACTAAATAAAAGAGACGACGCCCTGCACCTCTCTAACACGTGGAAGACAATTATTCAACCTCAAAATAAAACACAATTAGCTACACCAAATACAAACCCGTCAACAATATATAAAATAAAAAGCTCAGGTAGATCACCTCTCAGTTCACCGTAACAACGCATTGAGAATGCCAAGTGAGACCTTGGCGAAACGACTGCAGGATTCAAACATGAATCAATATAACGAACGGATGTATTCCCGGATATATATTTGTTCATATTGTTCCATCCGTAAAAGTCTACGAATAGACATGTATGTATATATATATATATATATATATATATATATATATATATATATGTTATATACGTCGTAAACAATACTTAGAATAATAATATGACAACACCGTGTAACCGGTCAAATGAGTCGTTCACATGGTGTCATATTACACGATATAGCAATTCCCAGGAAATACGCAAATGCCCATCGCACGTGTAAAACTGCTGATGCTGACAATGCAAGACGTAGCTTATAAATGCACATGCGATGGCTGTGAGCGTCATTAAGTGTATCGTATTCAATTATCTCATTTATATTGTTTAACGTAATTTTTGAAGTTAAATATTTAATTTGTGTTTTAAATAAAAATAATTTTTTTTAAAAAAGCATTTGTGTTTGTGAAGATATAAAATTGGCGCAGTCAGTAGGATTGTTCCAAAACGACTAGAACACGAGAATTCTAACTAGTCATGGTGGTTTCCAAACCTTCGTGGGACAATCAACCTCTTGCTGGAGACACAACTGGAAGCGAGCTAGCACCAGGAACACGCAACGGCTAACCAGTGCAGTCAACTTACAGACCAGTCCATGCCAGGAATTATATTGTAAGGATTACGTTATTATTATTTTATTATTTCCATTTATTGATACACTTAATCACCATTTCTATCATCAAAGATAAATCCTTTAATATTCCTTAAATATTTTAAACATATTACATCACTACCCTTGATATATTCAGTTCATTTATTTTGAGTAAAATTGCAAGGTAAGAAATATTTTTGACCAATTTTGGTACATATTGATAATTACACATTAAATTTATACCAATATTTTGAACGACAACTTATAATAACTTGATCTAATTATTTTAATATCTATCTATTTTCACATTTATTTATTTAAAAATTGATTTATACGTTTTACCATTGTCAATTCGACAATATAATCTGATTTAAATTTTTAATATTGTGCAAATACTTTGACTATGACCACTACAAGGCAAGGTGCAGCCACTCCAACTGTGGAGCCCTATAAAATTTCCGAGATTTTTGCGATAGTACCGGAGTACGACGGTAACCCTATCTTTTTAAATACCTTTATCACATCATGTAACACCGCCCACAGTATGGCGACCGATAACCAACAGGTCTTACTTATACTCCAAATTAAAAACAAACTCCGTGGCAGGGCAGCGGAATTAGTAAATTCACGAAACCCTAGCCTGTTAACTGAAATCATTACTCTTCTCGAAAACCACTTCGGAGACCCCCGAGACCTATCGGCACTCATTCAAGATCTCCAACGAATGAAACAATTATCATCCGAGTCACCCTTAACTTTCTCGACTAGAATTCAGACTCACCAGGCAAAAATGTTGGCCGCAGTCACAAAACAAAATATAACTTCCAAGGAAAAACAAGCCCAAATAGATCTCATTGAACCCATGGCACTAAACAGCCTTCTTACAGGCCTAGAGCCAAAAATGGGACAATTAATTCGAGCAAGCGACCCAAAAGATATCTTAACCGCGATCTCTAGAATTAAAAGAGAAATTCAATTAAATCATCTCGAAACTCAAAAATTCTCTAACTTCAAAAATACAACTCCGACCTTTAGAAGACCCAATCAATTGCCACCCCCAAAACACTGTACATTCTGTAAGAGAATGGGCCATTCAGTTAATGAATGCATCACTAGATCGAGGCAATTCCAACAGAATCAAAGCTTTGGACAAAATCAAGGTTTTGGGCAAAACTTTCAAAGACCTCGCCCTAATCCATTCGCCCAAAATTCTAATCAACAAAATTATCAACAACCCCGCCAAACAAACTTTCCTCCCAATAGGAGTTTCCAACAACAACGCCCATCAACAAGCAATCAACCCCCAAATACGGACCAATTTAAACCGAACCCTAATTTTTACCGCCAACAACGAACTCATCACCTAAATAATCATGAGTTCGAAAATCCTAGAAGTGAACAGACTTATTCGAACCCAACACCCAACGAGTACCAATACACAGATTTCGACTATAACGATTATTGTTCCTACGACAATTACCAGAACGACTTTAACGATTACTTTAAAACAGACTTCGAGAGCAGAGCGAAAATTACTCTCAAAACTACGAAGAAATTTCTCCTACAAATTTTCAGGACACTACCCCCCAAACAGAGCCCCCGGATATGTCAGACCTTCAAACCCACATTCAAACCTTGAATTTAGACAGCTTCGACCCCAACCTGAATATCCCCGAACAGAGATTTCTGTAAGACCCCTCTTGTCCGTAAACTCTAAGAACTTATATTACATCACCGATGCATCCAACACTTACAAACTTCTTGTGGATACCGGTGCAGGACTCTCTATTTTTAAGCCAGAAACTTGCAAACGCTTCAGGGAAAGGTTCCAAGAAAATGTGGTCATCCAGGGAATAACTAACGAGAAAATTCATATCAACGAATCGACTCTCGTCCCGTTTAATATCAATGATCCCCATAAGGTTTACATTTGCAATATCGATATCGAGTTCGATGGATTGTTAGGTTCCGATTTCCTGGAACATTATAATTGCATCATTGATTTCGAAAAGAAGCAACTAGTAACCAATTTCAAAACACTTCCCTTGTATAAAGTAACAGACGATTTAATCAGTAAAGATACCCCTAAAAACTTTTCATGTAACCCCGTCAACTCAATTTCCATTCAACCACGTACAGAGCAAATCTGTAAACTTACTTGCAACCTTAGAGATACAGATGCCTAATTAACAGGCATAGAAGTTGAAAAAGTCCATCTTCCGAATGCTATAGTAAAAGTCGATAGTAATGGCCAATTTCTGACATCCGTATTAAATGCAAATGCCATCCCTAAAACTATAAATTTCACTGACATTAAAATTGAGCCTTTACAACATTTCAGTGTGAATTCTATTTCACAAACCCAACCAACAGACAACAACATACTAGAACGACAAGAGCAAATTTTCAATCAACTCCGACTTGACCATTTAAACGAAGAAGAATCCGACTTAATATCGCAACTATGTCTTGACTACTCTGACATATTTTATCTCGAAGGAGACCATCTGTCATTTACCAACGAAATTAAACATACCATCGAGACTAACAACTCTAGACCAGTTTTCACGAAATCTTATCGCTACCCTCAGATTCATAAAGAGGAAGTTAAATCCCAAGTAACGAAAATGCTAGACGAAGGTATTATACGCCATTCAAACTCACCCTGGTCCTCCCCTGTATGGGTAGTACCGAAAAAACTGGATGCTTCAGGAAAGCAAAAATGGCGCGTTGTAGTTGATTATCGAAAACTCAACGAACTAACGGTTGATGACAAATATCCTCTCCCTAACATTTCGGACTTATTAGATCAACTTGGCAAATGCCAATATTTCACAACACTTGACCTCGCCTCGGGATTCCATCAGATTGAGATTGACCCAAAAGACATTTCCAAAACCGCGTTTACCGTTGAGAATGGGCACTACGAATTCGTAAGGATGCCCTTTGGTCTAAAGAATGCCCCTTCAACATTCCAGAGGGTTATGGACAACATTCTTTTAGGTATTCAAAACGAACGTTGTCTCGTCTATATGGACGACATAATCGTATACTCTCCCACTATCAACGACCATTTGTCTCGTCTTACTGATGTTTTTAAACGCCTCCGAAAGGCAAACCTCAAGATTCAACCCGACAAGTGCGAATTTCTTCGCAAAGAAGTTGCCTATCTCGGACATCTGATTACCAAAGATGGAGTTAAACCCAATCCATCAAAGGTAGAATGTATATTGAAATTTCCTCAGCCCCAAAATCAAAAAGATATCAAATCCTTTCTGGGATTAGCCGGGTATTATCGTCGATTCATACCCAATTTTGCTAAAATTTCAAAACCACTCACAAAATTGCTGCAAAAAGATGTTTCATTCTATTTCAGTTCTGAATGCGTTAATTCTTTCAATGAATTAAAGCAAGCCCTCACTTCGACCCCAATTTTAATTTACCCCGACTTCAATGAGCCCTTTATTTTGACAACTGACGCTAGCGCATTTGCAATCGGCGCTGTGCTTTCACAGGGACCAATAGGCAAAGATCTGCCAATTGGATACGCATCTAGGACCCTCTGCAAGGCTGAGACCCGATACTCCACAATAGAGCGTGAACTTCTGGCTATTGTTTGGGCCGTTAAACACTTCAGGCCAATAATTTTTGGACGAAAGTTTAAACTCCTGACCGACCACCGCCCGTTAACGTGGCTCTTTTCTATTAAAGATCCAGGTAGTCGACTTGCCAGATGGCGCCTCAAACTCGAGGAGTACGATTATGAAATTATATACAAACCGGGAAAAGTAAATAAGAACGCAGACGCCCTTTCACGCATTCGAATCAACCATTTTGATGAATGTATGACTTTCCAATCGAACACCAAACTCCAACACTACACGATAACTCCCTTAAACGAAAACGAAAACAGTGAGACAGAACAACTTGAAACTGACGACGAAGACAACTCAATTTTTACAGAATTTCGGACATTCGTAGAACGGTATAAGACCGTCTCACTTATCGACTATAGTAAAATTCAGTACTCCAACTGTCAACTCCTTGATAGAGAAAACAAAAATATCTTAGTTTTCTTTCAATCCGGCAATTTAAAAGATTTTCATAACCAAATTCTTGAGGATATCTTCGAAGAAAACGCCGACTTCGAGCAATTCAAAATTAACATTTTCAATAGTAAAAGCGTTCGAAAAAGACGATATTACATTATTCCCCTACCAACTGATTTCGACACTGTGAACGAGGTATTATTTGCCTCAATTTACAAGAGCAAAGACCTTCTAACTGACTCTGAACTATACTGCGTTGAAAATAAGTTAGACCTACCTATACTCGAAATGCTTTCGTTTATATTTGCAGAAACAGACATAAAGTGGAAAGTCTGTCAGAACATAACAAAAACAGTAGGAAGAGATCAAGTGCCAATAATACTAGATCAATTCCATAACGGTAAAAACAACATACACAGAGGGATCAACGAAACTATTAGACGAATTAAAGAAAAGTATAACTGGCAAGGTATTACAAAAGACGTAGAAAACTTCATTAGAAACTGTCAAATCTGTCAGACAACTAAAGCTTTCCGTAAAAACCTTGACAACCCATTAGTAGTAACAGAAACTCCAAGAACCCCTTTCGAAAGAATAAACATCGACATTCTCGAAGTTCCTAGCAGAAATTACGCCCTCACTATCCGAGACGAATTAACTAAATATTCCCAGGCCTACCCGATTAGCGACAAGTCCGCCAAAACCGTCGTTAGTACACTCTTGGTGTTTTTCCAACACTTCGGAACGCCTCTGAGAATACACTGCGACTACGGTCGTGAATTCGACAATGCACTCCTCAAAGACCTTTGCAAATTGTTCGATATTAAACTTTCCTACTCTAGTGTAGGACACCCCCAATCTAACGGCTCATTAGAGCGTTTTCATTCAACATTGTTAGATATGATCCGTATTCATAAGGCCGAGCACCCTGACGAACACCCCTTCAATATTCTGCCATACGCAATTATTACCTACAACAACTCCGCTAACAAAACCCATGGGTTCACACCCTATGAACTCGTTTTCGGGCACACATCTAGCCGACCCCCTGAAACCCTCTATAACGAAAAGGACTTGATTTCTAAATACATCAGAGACTTAAATAACCGCATTTCACGGTACTAGAAAATAGCACGCGAAAGAACCGATACTCAAAAACAAAAAGCCAAAATTCGATTCGATAAACATGTTTCGGACAAAACCCCAAATTATCAAGTAGGTGACAAGGTTTACGTACGCGAATCTCAGTTCAAAGATAAACTACAAAACAAATTTAACGGACCATTTCAAATAGTAGAACTACATACAAACTCAGCTACTTTACTTAATTCTCGTACTAACCAAAAAACCAAAGTAAACTTTGACCGTATGAAACCTTTCACAGAAGACTGATTTCTTTACAGGGTCATCCTGCTGTTCGGATCGGCAGCATCCCAATTTGAAATAAAGCCAATCAATAACACCCTAGGGATTTATTATCATGAAGAATCACGTATAGCCGTGTCAAATCACAAATGGACTCTTCTAGTTCATAGAAATCTCTCCGCTCTAGAACAAGCTTTCGCTACCAACGACAGAATTCTCGATGCACTAACTTTATCACTAAAAACTAACGTCCACCCAACCAACGTATTCCGTGCTGACGTTCAATCACACATCAACTTACTTAACCAAATCTCAAACTCTGTCAAAAACAAATTCACTGAAATCCACATGGACACTCGAAGGTACAAACGTGGACTAATCGATGGCGCCGGATCAATTTTCAAAGCCATAACTGGTAACTTAGACGCCGCCGACGGCGAGTACTTCACCAACAGTATAAATAGTTTAAACAAAGGACAACTGCAGATCGAAAACCTTTTGAAAAACCAAATCAGCGTAACCACCTCAGTTATAAAGAACTTTAACGAAACTATTCAACGCATTCAGGTCGACGAGAAAATATTTAACGAAAATATTCGAAAAATGGAAAATATGATTCGTAAAGTAAACGACAAAATGGCGTACGTGGAAACAAAACTCTCATTTCTAGAAATGACGGAAAAACTGATGGAAAATTATCTCTTTCTAGAAGACAACTTAAATGATGTTCTTAATTCCATAACTTTTGCCCGTCTAAAAATTATCCATACTTCAATTTTAACTCCCGAACATTTCATTGCCGCCTTACAGGAAATATCACAGAATCTCGTGAAAAATAATTTACCTTTGCCCGTCAAATATTCAAGTATTGCACGATACTTGGAAATTACAGAATTAGAAGCTTTTCAAACAGATTCCGACCTTGTATTTATACTCAGAATTCCACTTATTGAACAGCAATCATTTACTGCTCTCCGCTTATACCCAATCCCCATCTATGATGATAGAACTGGGTTATACCATGTACTCTCATTCACTCATAAATATATAGCAAAAAACGACGATTCCTTACTGTATATTCCGATAAAAGACCTTAGTGCGTGCAAACCGTTGAACAATCAAAATAAATTGTGTTCCGAACTCTATGCATATCCGATAGACTCAAATGCTTTGTGCGAGGCCCAACTTTTAAGAAATTTTAAAAAAGTGCCGGACAATTGTCACAGTGCCGTGATCTCTGCTCAAGGGTACCACGTTCAAAAACTCGAAACCAACGTGTGGTTAATTATGGTTACCGAGCCTCTTAGCATTACCATCACCTGTACCGACATCAATACAAAACCCTTAACACTCAATGTTAACTCTTTATTAAAACTTCAGAAAGATTGCAGTGCCTTCATTGGAATAACCAAAATCGAAGCAGAAGCCACAAAAAGCAGCAACACCCTTGACAACTATCAACCAGTTCTTATCCCTTTCAACTGCTGCGATACCATACCAGAAAAAATTGTCGTTCCCGAACTTAAACCTTTGAAACTCCATGAATTGAATTTCGAGGAGTTAAACGTCGCAAACCACAAACTCAACGACTATTCAAAGGACCTAGACGAATTAATAAATCAGCCATTCGTCAAAAAGAACATTTCTTGGTTCACCTACGTGACAATATTTTCCATAATAATAATTGTCGCTGTATTTGTCCTCCAAATGCTTTGGCGTAAACGCAATACAACCAGCGAAAGTCCATCACCCACAACCAGAATTTCAAAATTGTTGCCAAGATTGAGACCGAACCTCCGACAGAACGAAACTGAAGACATCGAGCTAAGTACCCCAAAATAATTTCAAAAATTGTTTTGTAAAACCCATTTATTGCTAAAAAGTATTGTTTTAGGTTTTAGTTTTAAGGACCTTAATGCTAATTATATTTTTATTTTTTTTATACATTTATACAATTTACGCTGTTTTATACACTTTTGCCTTCTACAAATTTCATATGTATACAACCTTTATATTTTATTATTTTTCAAATTCTATTTTCAGAAAAGTTCCTGTAAAACAGCAACTTTTTCTTTGTGAGGGGAGTTGTTATATACGTCGTAAACAATACTTAGAATAATAATATGACAACACCGTGTAACCGGTCAAATGAGTCGTTCACATGGTGTCATATTACACGATATAGCAATTCCCAGGAAATACGCAAATGCCCATCGCACGTGTAAAACTGCTGATGCTGACAATGCAAGACGTAGCTTATAAATGCACATGCGATGGCTGTGAGCGTCATTAAGTGTATCGCATTCAATTATCTCATTTATATTGTTTAACGTAATTTTTAAAGTAAAATATTTAATTTGTGTTTTAAATAAAAATAATTTTTTTTAAAAAAGCATTTGTGTTTGTGAAGATATAATATATATATATATATATATATATATATATATATATATTTGTTTTTTAGTTTTCGCGAGCACTAAATATGTTAGGTGGTTTCCAGGAATTCATTCGCGTGGTTGATAACTGATCCCTGCCGGGATCGATGGTAAAATGACATTTTACCATCGATCCCGTATGTCTGTAAATTTAATTTGAAATTCTGCATTTTGGTATTTGGCAGCACACAAATATTAGTAGAGGGGATACTGATTTGCCCTCACGGTAGAATAAAAATAGCATGTCATCGAATTGACATGACGTTTAAAATGCCTTTTCCAAGCAAATTACATTATATACGAGGGTAAATGAAATATAAACTGTAATTTCGCTATTCTGCTTAGAGCTAGATTATGTTGTTTGGAGCAGATGGATACTGGGGGACCAGCCGGGTACGCGCGTATGCTTGGCTTTGTCGTCAATGCCTATTTTAACCAGTAACAGCACTAAAACCACGTAAATTCTAACTAATTTAAAAGCACACTTTGGGGATAGTACACTGTTTCAAAATGGTGTATATATCTGGGTGAGAAAATTTAAGGGTGTATGAGAATGATAACCATGATCGACGCACAAGGACAAGCCTTGCAGCTGACAATGCCAATAGTATTCGACAGCTATTTAACGTGACCGATTAACTGTGAAAGAATTTCCTCAGAATTGGGTGTCAGCTATGGAAGTGTTCAATCAATTATCATTGATCAACTTGGTTTCAGATAAATTAGTGCTCGATGGGTTCCGAGGTTGTTGACTGTTAACCAAAGATTGTTGAAAGACTTCTAAATAGATTTTGTTTGACTCTAAGGAAATTTACTGATCGATTTTCTACATGCCCAAAGTACAGCGAATGTGGATTACTACTGCCAGTTGTTACGGTTGGCAAAAGCCGCGTATTTGAAACAAAAAACAAGGAATACACTGCAAGAAATGGGCGGAGAAGCCCTCTACCACCTTCCTTATAGCCCTGACTTGCTTCTGAAACAATCACCGGGAGGAAAACGATTTGGAATAAATGAAGAAGTCGAGGAGCACTTGCGCACTTGGCTTGCAACTCGCCCTCAAACAATAAATACTGAAACTCCCAACTCTCGGTGGAAAAATTGTGTAGGTCAAATAGAAAATCAAAGTCCCTGGGCTATCAGCAGACAATTTGACAGTTGGCATGGCATTTGTATTAGGGAAAGAATCAAAGCGATTGGAAGTGAATATCAGTTCGACCGTGGTAGTAAAATGAGGGGAAGGTGTTTCTCCCACCAGTATATTTTATTTAATTCCGAATACCAAAATGCAGGCTTTCAAACAGATGTTACATACAATAAAACAAAACCAAAAGAAAATTAATTTATGAGAGATTGTACTGAAAGATCTAATAACTAATATGTTCTTTTCGGATGGTTAAAATATTAACTTAGCTCAAAATGTAAACTTCATGTAAAATCAAATGCCCTGAAAAAAAGCACTTGCAACTTGGGGATATCTTCGGAATTGGTGGGTGGGTTTGTTTTCATAAGCTATTTCTTTTTTAAAAGAATTGTACACTCCATTCGCGGGTAAAACCGCGGGTATCGGCTAGTCTAATATAAATTATTTTTTCAAATATTTTAGCAAAGTTTGATACCAATGAAATGATAATAATAATATAATAATAATCCGCCTCCGACAGGGTGCTGAGGAGGCGGGCCCCTGCCGTCCAAAGAGCTACAGCCCAAGAACCAGAAAAACAAGAAGAACTACAACATCACTCACCAATACAGTCACCACAACAACGTGACCATCACCAAAGGAGTCAAATGAGAACGAGAACTCCATCCGCAGAAAGTGTTGCGCAGGATCAATAGCCAGCGCTCACTAAAGCGGGACTGAAAAGACAGCGCATGAATACTTATAAATACCTTAGAATAAAGCAGGCTCAACGTACAACTTTGCCACGGTATGAAGGAGGAAGAGGATTGGCAGATATAAGCAAACTATTAGATCAACAAATTTCTATTTTGCATAGTCATTTCCAGGTCGGTTCGCATAATTCTCGTAGCCTTCTGCTTTCGCTTCTAGTTACTCGAATACTAAGATTTTTTTTTCAGTTTCATGTCTTTATTGTCAGAGTTAAATTTTTACAAATTTCTTACTCCTTGTCGGTATAAAAATACAAATAAAATATGTTTTTCAAAATTTTAGATAGTGTAGTTTCGAAAGTGAGAATTTGTTAATATCTTTCAAAATATGATATATTTGTAATTCACATAATGAGCCTTTTATTTGATATATTACATGATGCGTTTGAAAATTGAATTTTTATTTTCCATTTAATTCTATAATTTGTCCCTAAAATTACTGTAGGGGTTTTCTACTAATTTTTCTTATGAATTTGAAGGGAGCCTCAGTACCTCTAATTATTTTCAAAATTTTGGGTAGTATGGTTTCGGAAATAAAGCGGGAAATGAGAATTTTTTATATATTTTTGTTAATATCTTGTAAACAATTAATTATAAAAATATATATTTGTATTCCTCATAATGAGCCCTTTCATTTGATGTATTGCATGATGTGTAAAAAATATTATATTTTTTATTTTTCGTTTAATTCTATAATTAATAACCACACTAACCAGTGCGGTCCTCACAGAACAGTCCATGCTGAGATTTATACTGTAAGAATCACGTTTAATTTACACTTAATCACTATTTTTATTTTTTATTTTGATCGAACATTTCTATCATCAACGACAATTTATTTTAACATATTTATTTATTTTTGTACTGATTTATTGATTTTGATTTCCTTTTTAACTAATTTACCATTCCCTACACTATATACCGATAAAATATTTCGCAATATACTAACAAGGTTTTAAAAAATTTATCACAACAAATTATTATTACCCCTTTTTGGTAACATTTTATATACTTTAATCTGATAGTAGAATTTTCATTCTACTATTGCTATTTTTTTGTTTTTCTATTTTCTAATATTGTGCAATAACCGTATTCCACATACAAAATGGCAACGACTAGACAAGGTGCCACAACCCCAACAGTAGAACCTTACAAAATTTCAGAGATATTTGCGATTATTCCTGAATACGACGGGAATCCCATTTTCCTTAACACTTTTATTAGCTCTTGCACAACAGCACACAACATGGCTGTTTCTAATCAAATAGCCTTATTAATCCTTCACATAAAAACAAGTTGAGAGGCCGTGCCGCCGAACTTGTAAATTCCCGAAACCCATCAACTTGGGACGACATCAAAACGCTCCTTGAAACACACTTCGGTGATTCACGCGATTTGTCTGCATTAATTCAAGATCTTCAGAGAATGCGGCAACTTCCCAATGAGTCCCCATTAACTTTCGCAGCCCGCCTTCAAACACACGAAGCCAAAATGCACGCGGCTGTCAATAAACAAAACATAACTACAAAAGAAAAAGACGCACAAATTTCTCTTATTGACTCTATGGCTCTGAACAGCCTTTTAACAGGTCTTGAGCCGAAAATAGGGCAAATTATACGTGCCAGCAACCCTGACGACATTATAACTGCTGTTTCTAGAATAAAACGGGAGATACAACTGTGTCACTTAGAAAACCAAAAGTTTCAAGTGACACGTAACCAACAACAACAAAAACGACCAAACCCTACAACCTTTATTAAGCAATGCTCGTTTTGCAAACGAACAGGGCATTCATTTAACGAATGCTTAACTAGACAAAGGCAACAACAGCCAAACTCGAATTTTAACAATAATAATTTCCAACAATTTCGACCTAATCAATTTTCTCAGCCCGCAAACCAAATGAGACCCAACTTTGACCAGAATAGACAACAATTCCAACAAAATCGACCCTCAACTAGCGGACAAAATCAAAGTCCTAACAGTTTTCGACCCAATCCAAACTTTTTCAGAAATCAGCAACAAAGGGCCCATCACTTTAACCAGTCAGATTTCTATAACACTCCCAATTACACAAATGATCAGTCAAGCAATTTCTATGACTCTGATTACCCTCAACAAGATGAATACTCACATTTGGATACTGAACCACAAAGTAACGATTTATATTACTCTCAGGTTCACAATTATGAAAATTACGACACTTATGAACATGTTTATCCTGAATTCTGCTCTGATATACCCGATAATTCTCAGCGAAATTTTCAAACGGCTCTCACCGTAGACAAACCACCGGACACTCAAATCCTCAATCTTCAGTCCCAATTCAAGACAATGAGTTTCAACGACAGCTTCAATCAACTTCCCGGAAAACGCTTTCCTATAAGCCCCGCACTTTCAGTTAACTCAAAGAACCTCTTTTACATCAATGACGCTTGTAACACTTACAAATTGTTAATCGACACAGAAGCAGGCTTATCAATCTTCAAGCCCAAAACTTGTGAAAAATTTCCCAACCGATCTCCTGAAAACGTTGTGATACAAGGTATCACTAATCAAAAAATTCTCATAAACGAATCTACTTTAGTCCCGGTCAGTCTAACAGATCCACACAAAGTCTACATATGTAATCTAGACATCGAATTCGATGGCCTATTAGGCTCCGATTTCCTGGAGCATTACAATTGTGTAATAGACTTTAATAAGAAAGTTCTCGTCACTAATTTCAAAACCATCCCGCTCATGAAAGTTACTGAAGAGACATTATCAACCGACAGACAACTACAGATAAACAACCAAACGATTTCAAATACCATTAGTATTGAACCGCGGACAGAACGCATTTTTAAACTTAAATGCGATTTACGAAATACGGAGGCCATTCTAACTTCCACCGTAATAGAAAACGTAAGATTACCAAACGCTTTAGTCCAGGTTAATGACAAAGGTGAATTTTTCACTTCTATTCTAAATGCAAATGCTAGCCCAAAAATTATAAATTTCAACAAAATTCAATTAGAACCCATTCAGAATCTTTCTATTAACCACTGCGAACAAATCTCTTTCGGAAACAATTCTAACATAGACAGACTAACAGAAATTCACAACCAACTTCGACTCGAGGAGGAGGCAGAATTAATCCAACAACTTTGCATCGATTTCTCGGACATTTTCTATCTAGAAGGAGACAATCTTAGTTTCACTAACGAAATAAAACACTCTATTGACACAAATAACTCGAAACCCATATTCACCAAATCTTATCGCTACCCCCAAATCCATAAGGTCTTCCCCTGTGTGGGTTGTCCCAAAAAAACAAGACGCATCCGGCAAACAAAAGTGGCGCGTAGTCGTGGACTACCGTAAACTCAATGAACTCACAGTAGACGATAAGTATCCCTTACCTAACATATCGGACTTACTGGACCAACTTGGCAAATGCCAATACTTTACTACACTAGATCTTGCTTCTGGCTTTCACCAGATCGAAATTGAATCGAAGGATATTCAAAAAACCGCTTTCACCGTAGAGAACGGTCATTTTGAATTCGTTCGCATGCCTTTCGGGTTGAAGAATGCTCCCTCAACCTTTCACGGGTGATGGACAACATTCTCATCGGAATCCAGAACGAGAGATGCTTGGTCTATATGGACGATATAATCGTCTACTCACCAACTATACACGAACATTTGGCCCGACTGACTGAAGTATTCAAACGACTTAGGAAGGCAAATCTTAAGATTCAGCCCGATAAATGCGAATTTCTTCGCAAGGAGGTCGCATATTTAGGACACCTCATTACAAAGGACGGAGTAAAACCGAACCCGTCCAAAGTCGAATGTATACTTAACTTCCCCCAACCGCAGAACCAGAAAGATATTAAATCTTTTCTTGGTCTAGCTGGCTACTACCGTCGATTTATACCAAACTTTGCCAAAATATCCAAACCTCTTACAAAACTGCTTGAAAAAGACGTTTCATTTCATTTTAATTCAGACTGTGTTGACTCCTTTAACAAATTAAAACAAGCTCTCACGTCCACTCCGATCTTGATCTATCCCGACTTCAACGAACCTTTTCTTCTAACTACAGACGCTAGTGCTTTCGCAATCGGCGCTGTACTTTCCCAGGGACCAATAGGCAAAGACCTGCCCATTGGATATGCCTCTAGAACTCTCTGCAAAGCAGAGACTAGGTACTCCACCATAGAGCGCGAACTTCTGGCCATCGTTTGGGCTGTCAAACACTTTCGTCCAATAATTTTTGGCCGCAAGTTTAAACTCCTGACCGATCACCGCCCGTTAACGTGGCTCTTTTCTATCAAAGATCCGGGTAGTAGACTCGCGAGATGGCGCCTCAAACTTGAGGAATATGATTACGAAATCATATACAAGCCAGGAAAAGTCAACAAAAATGCCGACGCCCTTTCGCGCATTAAAATAACTCACTTCAATGAATGCGTTCGTAGAACGTTACAAAACAGTTTCACTCATTGATTACAGTAAGATACAATACTCTAACTGCCAACTTCTTGACAGAGAAAATAAAAACATTCTTGTTTTCTTTCAAACCGACAATCTTAAAGACTTTCACCACCAAATCTTGGAAGATATCTTCGAAGAAAATGCCGACTTCGAACGATATAAAATTAACGTATTCTCCAGTAAAAGTGTTAGAAAAAGACGGTATTATATTATACCCTTACCATCTAATCCTGAAACCGTAAATGAGATTCTATTTGCTTCAATATTTAAAAGCAAAAATGTACTGACCGAATTAGACCTCTGTTACGTCGAGAACAACTTGGAATTACCTATTTTAGAAATGCTTTCGTTTATCTTTGCAGAATTAAACGTAAAATGGAAAGTTTGTCAAAACATAACTCAAACTATCGAAAAAGATCAAGTGCCGATAATTCTTACAGTTTCTAACAGTTTCATAACGGAAAAACCAACATACATAGGGGTATTAATGAAACAATTAGGCGAATTAGGGAAAAATATAATTGGCAGGGTCTTACAAAAGATGTTGACAATTATATTAAGAACTGTCGAATATGTCAAACAGCTAAAACATTTCGCAAAAACCTTGATAGCCCTCTGGTAATTACCGAAACTCCAAGAACTCCATTCGAAAGACTTAACATTGACATCCTCGAAGTCCCTGACCATACGAGACGAGTTAACCAAATTTTCCCAAGCATACCCAATCACCGACAAGTCTGCTAAAACAGTAGTCAATACTCTTCTCTTATTTTTCCAACATTTCGGAACACCCATTAGAATACACTGCGACTATGGTCGCGAATTCGATAACGCCCTACCTAAAGATCTGTGTAAACTCTTCGATATTAAACTTTCATATTCAAGTGTTGGACACCCGCAATCCAATGGATCATTGGAACGGTTTCACTCTACTCTTCTAGATATGTTACGAATTCATAAAGCAGAACATCCCGATGAACACCCTTTTAATATTTTGCCATATGCGGTAATCGCATATAACAACTCTGCCAATAAGACACATGGGTTCACACCCTATGAACTGATCTTCGGTCACACTTCCAGCAGACCCCCAGAGACTTTATACAACGAAAAAGACCTGATTACCAAATATATTAGAGACCTCAACAATAGAATTTCCCATTACTATAAGATCGCCCGCGAAAGGACAGAACAACAGAAACAAAAAGCCAAAGTCCGATTTGACAAACATGTTTCGGGAAACCCTCCTAATTACCAAGTAGGTGACAAAGTTTACATAAGAGAATCTCAATTTAAAGACAAACTACAGAACAAGTTTAACGGACCTTTCGAAATACTAGAAATCCATAAAAATTCAGCAACTCTATTAAACCCCCGAACTAACCAAAATACGAAAGTAAACTTTGATCGCATGAAACCATTCATAGAAGACTAATTTGTTTACAGGGTCATCCTGCTGTTCGGATCAGCAGCATCCCAGTTCGAAATAAAAACCATAAATAACACAATAGGAATTTACTATCACGAGGAAGCACGAATTGACGTTTCAAATTACAAATGGACACTTTTAGTTCATAAAAACCTTTCAGCTCTTGAACAAGTCTTCACTACTAATAACAGACTCCTTGACACATTAACAAGATCTATTTCTTATAACCTGAACTCAATGAACCTATTCCGTGCCGACGTCCAAACTCACTTAAATCTACTTAACCAAATTTCGAAATCCATAAAAAGCAAATTTAGTGAAATTCATATGGATACCAAGAGATATAAACGCGGATTAATAGATGGTGCTGGTACAATCTTCAAAGCAATAACTGGCAATCTAGATGCCGCTGATGGGGAATATTTCACAAACAGTATCAACAGATTAAATCAGGGACAACTTCAAGTTGAAAATCTTTTGAAAAATCAAATTAGCGTAACAACTTCATTGATAAAAAACTTTAATAATACTATACAACAGATCCAACTTGACGAAAAAAACGACATTGGCGTTCAATGAAAATATTCGGAAAATTGAAAATACTATACGTAAACTAAGCGATAAAATGACTTACGTGGAAGCTAAACTTTCATTTTTAGAAATGTCTGAAAGACTTATGGAAAACTACTTATTCTTAGAAGATAGCTTAAACGACGTGTTAAACTCAATTACATTCGCCCGTTTAAAAATTATTCACACTTCTATTTTAACCCCCGAACAGTTCATAACCGCCCTACAGGAAATATCGCAAAACCTCGTAAAGAATAATTTGCCTCTACCTGTTAAATATTAGAGTATTGCGCGATATTTAGAAATCACTGAATTGGAGGCTTTTCAAACAGACTCAGACCTTGTTTTTATATTAAGAATACCTTTAATCGAACAACAATCATTCACTGCTTTCCGTCTATATCCTATTCCCGTCTACGATGATAGAACTGGCTTGCATCATGTACTGTCATTTACCCAAAATTATATTGCCAAAAACGATGATTCTTTGTTGTATATCCCCATTAAAGACTTAAGTGAGTGCAAACCATTAACGATCCGGAAGAAATTGTGTTCAGAACTTTATGCGTACCCAATAGACTCAAGTGCCTTGTGTGAAGCCCAACTCCTCAAAAACTTTAAAACCGTACCAGATAATTGTAAAAGTGCAGTGATACTCGCCCAAGGCTACCATGTTCAAAAGTTAGAAACCAACGTATGGTTAGTCATGGTTGCGGAACCTCTCCGCATCACAATCAGTTGTCCAAATATTAGTGCAAAGACTCTAACAATTACGAACAATTCCTTGTTAAAATTACAGAGCGAATGCAGTGCTTTTGTTGGAATAACTAAAGTCCAAGCAGAAGCATTCAAACCCATCAACATAATAGACAATTACCAGCCAGTTGTCATCCCCTTCAATTGTTGTGACACAATTTCAGAGAAAATCCAAGTCCCAGAGCTGAAACCATTAAAGCTCAACGACTTAAATGTGGATGAATTGAACATCGCCAATCATAAGTTGAACGAGTATTCGAAAGAGTTGGACGAACTAATTAACCAACCATTCGTTAACAAAAATATTTCGTGGTTTACATATGCCACCATAATTTCCATAGTCATTATTATCGCTGCCTTCGTGCTCAAAACGTTTTGGACCAGTGGTCACACAGCCCAAAAGGACGAAAACCCTACGAAGTCATCACAAAATAGACTGTCTAGACTTTTACCAAAGTTAAGACCTATCCTAGAGGAGAAAACTGCCGAAGATATCGAACTTCAAGCAAATAAATAATTTTGTAAATTTTGATTATTACGTTTTCTCTTTTACTATTTTCATTATTTTATGTTTTATATTCTTAATCATTATATTTTATGTAATAATGTGCATGAAAATTTATTATTATCTTTAGATTATTGTTTTGATTATTTTAACTACCTTATGTTTTATATTCCTTTGGAAATTTGTATTAGCATAATATTTTTATTCCTGATTTGCTTTCGTACTTATTTTATACAAAAAAAGTTCCTGTAACACAGCAACTTTTTGTTGGTAAGGGGAGTTGTTATATCCGTCATAAACCACACTTAGAATATTTACATCATAGCAACAATATAATAATCATTTCTCATAAATATCGTATTACATCTCATATTTCACGATATAGCAATTCCCACGGACAACGCTTCGCTTCCTCGCACGTGTAATCTGCTGATGCTTAGCTTGCAAAACCAAGATTATAAATTCACATGCGACGACAGCGAGCGTCATTAAGTGTTTTAAATTCATTAAGTTATATTTTATTCAAATTGTTATTTTCGAGTTTTAATTTTGTAATTCAAATAAAAAGTTTTTTTAAAAAGTTAATTGTGTTAGTAATAATATAAAATATATATCAATAAAAATGACTATAGTTAGACACACAGTGAATAAATGTTTACCCATAGAAGGTGAAACCTGTGCATGGGGATTACAGATAATTCATATTGAACACAAAGTATCCAACTTTTAAAATCCAAATATATATTTAGAGGTATATTAAAATTTTAGTAAATTATATTAAAAATTATTAGGATTTATTAGATCATGAACACAACTTCTTTTCGTTGATAATAAAAAAACTTTAGTTGCTTTTTAAATGAGTGAATAGTTCTTATTCTCTTATCAATTTCGAAATAAAATTATATAGTCTATTAGCAAGATAATTAAACCATCTCTGCCCCAGAGTTTTTGAGGCGAATTTAGTTTTTGCAACATTATCGATTTTTTACGGGTTTTATAATTGTGTTGAACATATTCAATTTAGTGCTTATTTCTGTATAATTGTGCAACACATTTTAAGAAGTATATTTGCTTTAGGTCCAGAATTTTATGTTCAGAGTATAATGCATCAGAGGGCTATAGGTTAGATTTATTGAACGTTATTTTAAGGTTTTTTTTCTGCACAGCATTTAGGAATTTTAAATGTGAGGTGGCAATTCCTCCCCAAGCCATACGATAGTCTCGTTCTACCAGACCATGATAAAGGATTTTTAGATGGTTTGAATCTAGAATATTTGCGAAGAAACATGCTCCTTAATGTAATGACCATTTTCTTAACATTAATATCCCATCTCAAATATCCATCAATATGAATTCTTAAATATTTTATGTCATGGATTGTTTACACTTGCACAATTAAAAGGTATGAAGCAAGTCTTTTTAAAATAGACTTCTAGTAATTGAAGAAGTCTAGTAAACCATTCATATCAGTTTCAGCAATATTTTTAACCTCATCCCAATCTTTACCTTCATATAAAATAGCAATGTCGTCAGCAAAACTTATGAGAATCCCCCGATTCTTTCTTTCGAGTAGACTATTTTTATAAATTGTGAACAATATGTGTCCCAACACCGTGCCGTGAGGTGTTTTTTATCACTATAATCTTTATTTATTTCAAAGTATTGTATTCTTTTATCGAGATAACTTTTAAGTAGATCATTTGCTTTTCCGCGAAAACCATATTCACTATTCAACCAAGGTCTCAGTTAGCTAAACATGATCCATCGTATCGAAAGGTTTCGCGCGGTCCAAAAACACGGCCCAACATGGTTTTCCGTTGTCAAGTTTTTCTTACTCTTAAGAGATAAGTACGCAAATAGGTGTTGTCGTAGATCATTTGAAAGCCCTTTTTACGGACTATACAGTCATAATAAATTTTTTATTGCAATTCCTGTTCACGTAACAGAAAACCTAACGGACCTAGTAGTAAAGTAAAGGAGTTCTTTTATACTACGCTCTTAAACCATCCTGTTTCACTGCCTCACCTTGTAATAACACACAATACAAGAACAACATTAAATATAAACATGCATTTATTTTATATAATTTTTTGCTGATATTTACCTTTCTTCGATCATTTAAATCATTGTACATGTATCTGTCAAATTATTACTTTACTGATTTGTTGAAAATTTAAAAGATAATGATGGTATACACATTGAAAGAACGTGTTGAGCTGGTAAGTCTTGATTACCAGAATCAAAATTGTGCTCGATCTGCTACAAGGGTTTTACCAAAACCATCCCGAACGTAACGTTCGTCATAAATACGTATTGGAGTTGATTTTAAAATTTGTTGAGACGGGCTCAGTAATGAATAAAAAAGAGGTCCCATTGGAATTGTAAATGATGAAGGGGTAGCTGTGCCTCCTTACAGCGCCGCACCAGTTCGTCAATACCTCGATTTGGAATACCCTGGTTGCTGGATTGGAAAAACAGGTCCAATAGAATGGCCTGTCCGATCACCTGATCTGAATCCTTTGTTTTTTTTTGTGGGGACATGTTAAATCCAAAATTTTTATGACTCAGTCTGAGAATTTGGACGAACTACGTCAACGAATTATAGAGGAGTGTCGTCAGATAACACCGACTGTGCTGAACCATGTCAGAGACGACTTTTAGTCAAGGTGGTACTATCGTATGGAAGTCAATGGAAGCCACTTTGAACATTTGCTATAGAGGCATTGTATTGTAATGTAAATTCGTTTTTCTTTAATACTCTTTTATTATTAAATGTACACAAATTACTATAAAAATTTTAACGACGGTATAGTCCGTAAAAAGGGCTTTCAAATGATATAAGACAACACCTATTTTCCCTATCTCAAATCTCAAGGTCATTGAATCGGCCTGTTTATATTGAATGTGCGTAAGCGCTAATTCACCTCATTTCCCCCTCGAAACAAAAATCGACCTGTTTTTTCTTATTGCAATAGTTTTGAAAATAACCATATTCAAGGTGGCTCGTTTGAGATGAAATACCCTGTATATAAATGTCATATCAAACTTTCATATTGCATTTTATAGTTTCCATACATGTTAAAGCCATTGAAAACGAGGTCAGAATAGACCAAGAACACATAAAAATAATCAAGAATATGCCACAAACTTTTTCAAATACTTTACCAATATTACTAATTATTATAATAGGTCTGTAACTTGTGATTCGTGTTTTTGAACCGCTTTTAAACAGTGCTTTAATGACTCCTATTTTAAAAGAGGGAGGAAAGTGTCCAGTTTAAAGTATTCTATTGAAAAGAAAAGTCAAGGGTTTAACTATTGGTTCTGCGATACTTTTTATTGTTACTGACTCTATACCATCAATTCCAGGTGATATTTATTTTTTAATGTTTTTATAACTTTACTGATTTCTTCTTCTGTAGCAGGTCTTAGGAAGCAAGATTTTTGAATAGGTGGTTTAACAAGAGATCGATACATTCGTGGTAGATACAATTCTGTCGGCATCAGGGGCGTTTTTATAATTGTCCAGAGGGAGGGGCGCAAAATGAAAATTGTGACAATAAGAAGCGTTACCAAGGGTTATTACTTGGACTTATATTCCTTCAGTTCAACAAGTTTTTGCTTTCCTGTCCACTGGTTACGATCATGTACCTTACATCTTTCAGTTTATTAATCCAGTCAAGCGTTTACTGCTATTAATATTTTTTTCCATTTCTACAAAGCTTCGGGGGGAGGGGGCGCCCCCTGGCTGGATCCGCCACTGGTCCGCATATACCTTTCCGAGAAAATAATGGTGAGAATTTAATAGATTTGCTATTTCATAACTATCATTAATTATTTTACCATTTTCTGTTTCCATCTTGTTAATTCTCGTTTGAGTTTTTCATGAAGAAATATTTTTTATTACATTCCACAATAATTTACTATCATTTCCATTTAAAGTTATCTTGCTTTTATAGTAATCATATTTAGTGGTTTTAATTAAAGTATTAAGAGTGTTACGGTACTTTATGTATTTGTCTTTTATTTCCAAATTATCCGGATTTGCTTTCCAGTATTTCTATAATTTATTTCTGTGGTTTATACTGTTTTCCTTGCGTATCCACTCCTTCCTTCATTTGTTGTTATGGTTGATTTTAATTATTTACTACCCATGTTGGTTTGGAAGATTGTTATAAAAAAGTTTACTAGTTCTTCAACACATTCAATTGCATAGAAATTTTTCCAATCAACTGTCTGAAACTTTAATTTTAATTTTTGGTAATCAATAATATTCCTAAACGAATGAATGAAAAATTAAAATAGGCCTATAGTTTGATGTAAAGTGTTTATCTTTAGATTTATGTATAGGTATAATATCAACTTTTTTTTAAAGGATTAGGCCATATAGCTGTTTCAATACAGAAATTAATAACATGAGTCAGTATCTCAGCTGTGCTCCGATAAACCTAAAATAGTCTTTGCATGAATGTTATCTACACAATTTTTAAATTTCAATTCTTTAATAATTTTAATAATTTCAAATCTATTAGTTGGTGTTATAAATATGGTTTCAGAGTTAACAGGTGGTAATTTATGGCATTTGTTGGTTGCTGTATTTTATGGCTTAGCAGATACCCAATATTATATAATTTTTTGGGTATTTTCATTGTAAATGTAACTAATATTTTGATTATATCTACATATTTTCCAAGTTTTGTATTTATTATATTCCATTTTTTTAGGATTTTTTTTTTGTTTATTTCATCCCTATCATATAAAGTTTTCGCATTATTTATAACCTTCTCTAAAATCACATAGTTCTTATATGCAATTTTATTTTGGACATTTTGTGCATTTGATTTCCAAGTTTTATATAGTTGTTTTTTTTTTGTTACAACATCTTATGATCGATCTAGTAATCCAGCTATTCCTAGGTATATATTTATATGTTACTGCTCTACAGTTGATGTTTTTATTCACATCAAACAAACCACATCCACAAAACAATGGAAAAGAAAAACTAGTTGCTTATTTTTCAAAAAAACTGAGTATAGCTCAAAGAAAAAAAGGCTATATACCTAGAATGTTTAGCTATCAAGGAAGCAGTGCGGTATTGGCAGTATTAGCTCATAGGCAAAACATTTACAGTTTTTTTGACCATAAGTCGCTGGAAAATATGAATCTCAAGTCACGTACGGATGAAGAACTAGGTGATTTAACATAATGTTACGAGAATTCATCCGATAGGTGGTGCAACCAATTCGTGGAAACGATATTCTTCCCTGCTTCTGGGAATCCGAAACGCGATGCTGGCGGCTGCCGTTAAAAGTAATTCCTCGAATTCTCTTGAAGCTTCCAGAACACATGAAAGAATTTTCCCGATGGTTCATTGAGTTACCAGACAATTCCGAGAGAAATATATAAATTCGGACAGCTGGCGATGGGATTCATTTAGTTTTCAACTGCCGTATACTTTAGATAAATTGTAAATAGTTCTGTGAATATAAATTGTGTTAGTGTAAGAAATAAATTAGAGTGAGTTGGACTGTGTTTTTAAATAAATCCAAGAACTGAACCCGAGTGTGAAAATAAAAACATTACAATATTATCTGTCACAGTACGATTTTAACATAAAATATGCTCCAGGGAAACTAAACTTAAAGCAGATTACCTAAGTAGAAATCCAGTATTGGAATGTGACGAAAATTCCGATGAGTTGCTAAAAAGTGTAAATTTAATCAATCTCGAAGAAATTGTGGGAGACTAAGATGAAAATGAAATAATACAAAGGGACAAAGAAAAATTTATCAGAAGGCAAAATGTATATTACAAAAAGTCAAGACAAAAGAAAAAATCCTTCTATCTGAAGAATTTAGCATTAAACTTTTAAAAACTGTGCACGAGGACTTATGTCACATTGGAATTGGACAAATGCAGAAGAACATTAGTCCATTTTATACTGCTAAAAACTTGATGAAAAACATTAAAAAAGTATGCAAAAACTGTGATGTTTGTATTAGAAATAAGTCAAGAGACCAATATGGATTTATGTCTCACCTAGGTCCAGCAACAAATCCTTTCGACATAATATCTATAGATGCAATAGGAGGTTTCGGGAGTTCACGATCAACAAAAAAATAATTGCATCTCTTAGTGGACCACTTTTCAAGATATGCCTTTATCCTAAGATCAAAGACACAAGGGGCAAGTGATTTCATAAAACTAGTCAAAACCGTAGCCGAAACAGAGACCGTTGGTGTGATTCTTACTGATCAATACCCTGATATAAATTCAAGACATTCTTAAATGAGAAGAATAGAACCTTAGTGTTCACTGCGGTGAATGCACCATTCTCAAATGGTTTAAATGAGCGTCTTAATCAGACTTTAGTGAATATCATCAGATGTAAGACAAATGAACCAAAAAAAGAAGAAAGCTATAAATGTCCACTATAGCTCATGACTGTGTAAAAAAATACAATAAAACTAAGCACTCAATAACTGGATTTTCTGAATGGCATGGAGGTCACGCTTGTACCAAAAGAACTGAAAGAAAAAAAGTTCATGCTGACTGAACTGCAGACAACTATCTTTTTGTCTGCAGTATATTGGAAAATACCATGAAATCTCACAACTATAACAAAATGTTGTTCGACAAGAATAGGAAATACATATGTTGGAGACATGGTGTATATGGAAAATGGGAATAAACTCAACAGACAAAAACTAGATGAGTTGAGAATAGGCCCCTATAAAATCTTGAAGAAAATTTCACACTTTATATATATAATAAATATACCAGAAACAAGAATTTAACTTATTCCACTTCACAAAGTTGATCCCATACTCTTGAAGAAACGTAAGCCATGACCAGATCTCCCCCTTCGGGTGGGGGAGAAGTAAAAATAAATGTTTTACATTTATTTTTCTTATATACTCAGGCTCTTGCTCCGTCAATCGTAGACGCTAAAACACCAAAATGGAATTTCGACAAAATCATATTATACAAACAAACATTATATCTATTATATTATTAGATAAATAAGTAAAAATATATTTGCAGCATATATATCACATCTCGTTAAAAGAATATTAAACAATTTTTGGCTGACTGCAATTTTAGATGACATCTTAAAATTAATTTAAAAGGTTGCCAGATATCCAATAAAACTGCAAAATGATTCGTTTGATTTGCACATGGCATAAATATAATTAATTAGTAAGTAAAAGTAGATTATTTAAAAAATGTTACTTTCGACTTCTGTACAAGACCTCAATGTCAATGTTCATAGATGGCGCATTCTCAAATAATCTATCTTTAATTCATTTATTTTAAAATAAATAAATAAAGGTCCTTTATATATTCTGCACATCTACGGCACATTACCTTTCGAATGGTATACGTTTCATTACCCTCCTTTCAAAATAAGGACCAAAAAAGGAGTAAGTAGTGCGTTTCTCTCTTTATGTATTAATAATAGTACTAGAATCGCCTATGGTCGAAATTCGACCAATTGTGTCAGTGAGTAATGAAATTCAACTTCTTGTTCATATATAATTAAGAGGACTTTATTTGTGTTGAAATTCATAATTCTCAATTTAATATGAAAAGAGACAGAAAGTGGAAATTAATCACAAAAATTTAGTTACCACGAAATTTCTTAGAAATAAATAATTCAGCTTTTAACCGGTAGAATAATAAAGAAAATAGAATAACGGTAAATGACAAATCCAATTGAAAATGTTGAATAGTTATGAAGTAGAAATCGCATATGTAGAAATTAAAAAAATAATCTGTTTTAATTTATTACTAATACTTATTCAATTTCCATTTGTACATTTAATAAATAGTACATGGGTGACCCAAGTTTACTCGTAAATTCAAGGATTCATCAAAAATTCTGGTACATATATCCATATAATCGGACATTAATATGCTGTATAAACTATTTTTTTTCAAGATGAAATGTTTCAGTTTAATTTCAATTCTCTAACATTTATTAAGCTACTCATTATAATAATTACACTTCATATTATATTTCCACCATCATTTATATATAACTGCTAATGGATTACCCAATTAAAAATATTTGCTAACATTTTTCTAACCACCCTATGAAACTATAGTAATTCTACTCTGGACGATATTTTAACCACCGTATATATACAATTGCTCATGGACCACGCATCATATTTATTTAACCCGGTAAACTATAATTCCAGTCCAACCATTCTATATATGCGACTGCCTAGGAGCCACCATATTTACTCTTTTTGTTTGTAAATTTGTTAAACTATCTTCTATAACTATATTTCAATCATCATATATACGCAACTCATATACCATTTCTTTTTCTAACTTTTTTGTAATAACCCTGAATAACTATAATTCCTCTCACACTATTGCAATATAGTCCGTGGGTTCAATTTAAAATTATAAAACTAATATACACTTTCACTTTTCTAGAACTTTATTTACATCAAAACAGCTGATTCAAATATCACAATAACAATACGATATACGCTCGTCGTCACTGTTTTACTGAACTTGGCGATCGTGGCCTGCTTCCTTTATAAAAGCAGCATAGAAAATTCTCGCAAAAATCATCATCCCTCCTACAGGTGACGAGTCTTTTCGAGAACCATTTTTTATCTCAAAGCGATTGTTGTCGTCCTGAAACGAAACAAGATCGGCTTTGGTAAATTCCGTAACACTGCCCCCCTTTAAATCTGATCGTCCCGATCAGAAACATCCTCTCCATGGTAGGAGCGAGTCGATCTAAATGAACCACCTTCAATTTAGCCTTGGGGTTTCGACAGATCCGGTAGACGACGTCATTAAGCCTCTTGACCACCTCATATGAACGATCCCAGGCGGATGTAAGCTTTAGCCAGACTTTGTCCCTCTTCTGGAACTCGACTGAATTAGCCTTGAGGTCGTATCGCGTCTTCATCCGGTCACTGGTGGCCAACATCTGCGTTTGGGCTAATTCGTGTATTGCCAGCATGTTATGCCGGAGCTGGTCGGCATAATCGTCGATGTCTTGGGGAGGTTCTTCCGGGGAGCCAAATGCCAAATCGAAGGGTACTCGCAGTTTCCTTTCCCAATAGGACCCTGCTCATCCCAATGACGCTGGTTATTGCTGACGACCTTGGATAGGTGTTGTTCCAAGGTCCTGTTGAATCTTTCCACCATTCCGTCTGACTGTGGGTGTAATGGTGTCGTTCTCATTTTCCTGATCCCCAACATCGTGCAGACCTTCTGGAATACATTCGATTCGAAGTTACGCCCCTGGTCTGAATGTAATTCCATCGGGACGCCAAACCTGCTGAATAGTTGTTCTACTAGCACCGTCGCTATCGTGGTTGCCTCTTGGTTGGGTATCGCATATGCCTCAGGCCATTTGCTGAAGTAATCTCAGACTCGGGAAACGGACCGGCGACATCGATGGCAATTCTTTCAAATGAGACGCCCACATTGTACTGCTGCATTCTGCCCTTGGTCCGGGTCTTCGGGCTTTTACTGGCTGAACAGATGGCACATTTGCGGTACCAAGCTCTGACGTCTTCGAAGTAATTCACCCAGTAGTACCGCTGGCGAACTTTGTCAAGGGTTTTATTCATGCCCAGGTGGCCTCCGGTAATTACATCATGTACTTCGGTCAGGATGGCTGGTACCTTTTTCTTCGGAACTACTCGGACACTACGTGGCCCAAAAACTCTACTTCTTTTTGAAACAAGGAACACTTCTTCGGATTGAGTCTCAGGTTGGCGTTATTAATTCTGAAGGTTCTTCAGATGGTCGTCGAATGTCTGGCCCATGACTAGAATGTCGTCGAGGTATACTAAGCACGTCCTCCATGTTAACCCGTTAACTCCATTAGCCTCTCAAATGTAGCGGGTGCATTACATAACCCAAAGGGCATGACCGTGAACTAAAACAGATCTTTACTGGTGGAGAACGCTGTCTTCTCTCTGTCGTTTGCGTGTAGACCAACTTGCCAATATCCACTTTTTAGCTCTAGTGTGGAGAACCAACGGGAGCCTGCTAGTGTGGTCAAAGTGTCAGCGATTCAGGGTAGTGGATAGCTGTCTTTCTTCGTGACGTCATTCAGCTTTCTGTAATCCACACAAAATCGGGTGGTTCCATCTTTCTTTTTAACTAGCACGACGGGAGCAGACCATGGGCTGATGGATGTTTTCATCGACTGCATGTTGTTGCTCCAAGAGTAGTCGTCTAGGTGATATTCTGATGGGTTGTACCTTTCCGGTATCTATTCGATGCTGGATGATGTTGGCGCGACCGGTGGTTCCATCTTGACTGTTAAAAATTTGCCAGTGCTTTGTGATAAATTGCTTGGCTTTCTTCTGGTTCTCTGGTGTCAGGTGTGTCAAATGGTCAGCAAACTGTTGCAGGAACTCTTTACTGGGCCCTTTCTACTTCACCGACGTCTGGTACTCTTCTTCGCAATTGATGATGGTCTCTACTGTCTCGAAACAAGCTATCTCTTGACCATTGGCAACTCTGATGTCGTTGTTGGACAAATTCAGGACTCTGATTGGTATATCCGGTTTTAACTATAGCCCGTCCAACTAAGTAGTCATGAGTTGAGTGTACGGGCTCCACCATTCCAACGCAGCTCCCAGGATTGCTGCCTAGCTGCCCATGAATAATCTGTTCCGTTCGACCAGAAATTCTAGCTGAACACTTTGCCACAATTTATATGGAGGTGACTGAACTGTTGACGGGCCGTGTCAATACAAATTCCTCATTTAGGAACCGAAGAACATCATATCTCGGGTCTAACATAAATCCATGCTGGCTAATTAGGTCCATTCCCGGTATAAAATCGTCCTCAATATTCGCTACCAGGACCCTATGCCGGATCATGCTGTCCCCTGTCTGTAGCACGACATCTGCCTCACCCTGTATTGGCATGGACTCGCCGGTGACTGTTCTGAAGTGGATGTTATTGGTAACTGGCCGAATTTCTGATGCTCTCAAAACCCTGGACTTGGCAATGGAAAAAGCGGCACCGGTGTCGATGGTGATGGTAACTGCTCGCCCATTGATGGTGCCTCTGATGACTAGGCTACCGCTATCTAGCAAAATCCCCGGATGGATAACGTTTTGGGGACTGGTGTAGGGTCAGTCAGCATTCGCCCCCTTATGCTGACTGGCTGACGGTCCCTGGACATGTGGCTGTTCTGTTGGTTAACCCTGGTCGGTGATCGTTCAGGTAGCCTCACTCGACAAACACGTTGAAAATGTCCTGTCCTTCCGCAGCGGTAACATGCCCCTCTGGTGCCAGTTCTTTGTGACCGTTCTAATATTTTGTTCAGGCCAGCCAGCAGCTCTTGAAATGGTGACTCTGACTCTTTCTGGTTGAAGGAAACTGCTCGGACCCTCGGCTTGGACATGTTCATGACGGCCTCTACTTCCAAAGCCCGAAGTAGAGCTTCATTACTCTTCTTGACGCCACTTAGTCTTAAATTTCTTTGTACTTCCACATCTCTGATGCCGTTTATGAAACTCTGTGTGGCGTACTGGTCTTTCGTTTCTTCTGGCAGGTCTGGGTAGGACAAGTGTACTAACCGTCTAACCTCTGCTTCGAATTCTTGAAGGCTTTCACCGGATTTTTGCGTTTTTCCACTCAGTTGGACTTGGTATACCTGACTCAAGGATTGATTATCGTATCGCTTATCCAGGATGGCGATGATCTTGTCGAAATTGTCTTGTTCCTCGACTTGAATGCTTTGGAGGAGTTCTAGGGCCGGACCTCTTAACGAAATTACCAGAGAAGTAGATATTTCTTGATTATCCCAACCATTAGCTGTAGCCACGGCCTCAAATTGCCGTTTATACATGGGCCAAGATGAACTGCCGTCGAATGTGGGTGGTTTACTAAAGGAATCTTTGGTACTCACGGTGTGCTGGTATTTTCCTCGCTGTAAGTCCTGTTGCATTTTTTTGATTTCTGTTTCTACCTTGTTTTGGATGGCACTGATTTTATCTTGTACTTCACTTACTTCACTTTGTACCGTGTTTTTAATGGAACAGATTTCAAATTTCACCTGGCTCTGGATGGAATCGATGTCATCTACTTTGATTTCATGAGTCTCCACATTACTTTTATGTCGTCGTTTATTTTTTATGTCTGATTCAACTATTTGCATTCTTTCACTAATTGTTTCATTAACTTGCGATACATTTGCATTAATTGTTCAAATTGCAATTTTCTTTTTTCTTCCGTTTTGCCTTGTTTTTCTTCAAATAACTTAAATTCATTTTGTCGTTTTAATTCAAGTTGATCTTGTTTTTGTTCAAATTTTTAAAATCATTTTCTCGTTTATCTTCAAATTTCGAGAACAATCCTTCAATTAAATTATGTTGTTCACTTTTCATCGTGTAAACAAGATTTTGTTGTTTTTCTTCCATCATGGAAACAAGATTTTGTTTTTCGGTTTTCATCGTAGTGACAAGATTTTCTAATTCTATTTTACGTTTTTCATCAAAATATTTTACTAACCTTTGTTGAATTTCTTCTTGATGTTGTTTTTCCTTCTTGTCACGTTTTTCAAGAATCTGGACTATTTTTTCGTCTAGTCCCTCCGTAACCTGCTTGACTATTTTTTTGGTAGTTTCGTCCATTTTTTCCATTCTTCGGGTTTCCATAAATCAAATTACGATTTTAACTGCATTTAATCCTTTACTTCTGATCACCAAATTGCAATATAGTCCGTGGCTTCTATTTAAAATTATAAAACTAATATTCACTTTCACTTTTCTAGAACTTTTATTTACATCGAATATACAACAGCTGATTCAAATATCACATTAACAATTTTACATATAAGCTCTTCGCTCCACCAACTGAACTCGCGATCGTGGCCTGCTTCCTTTATAAAACCAGCATAGAAAATTCTCGCAAAAATCATCATCCCTCCTACAGGTGCCGAGTCTTTTCGAGACCAATTTTTAATCTCAAAGCGATTGTTGTCGTCCTGAAACGAAACAGGATCGGCTTTGGGTAAATTTCGTAACAATATCATATCGCTACGCCGATCGAACTTATTTTAGGTGGCACCCGAAATAAATTGATTATTAAGATTATCTATTGTTTGCATAGTTTGAAACTCCAGTGGTGGATCATTATGGTGCCTTCGGTCAATTTAGTGTGATTATTATTTGTCAAATAAATGTTTAGCCCACATTTATTCCTTTTGGATCAAACCCAGAAATAAGTGTAATTGTGAATTATTTTATGTACTTAGAGATCCTTTACGGACACATTTATATAATAGAGTTGTCCTTATTAATTTACCAGTAATGTTATTAGTTAGCCGAAATAGTACCTAAGTTTAGTTTTACTGTACTTTATGCAAACGACCATTGCATTAAGTGTGAACAGTAAAAGTTTGTATGTATATTCAAAAATTACAGTGAGGATGTATATCGGTAGGTAAATTTTTTCTTGGTTGTCTATATGATTCTAGTTTTTATATGAACTGATCAATTTAATTTATTTTTCCCACACGTGAGAATAAAAGTCTGTACCTACCTATATTTTTAAAGTACTATGCTTTAGTAGTAACAAAATATAAATTTAGGACCGAAATGTTTGACACATATATATAGGTATATTGCGGAATTGATAAATATTTGTTTAAAACGGCTGTAAGAAGAAATTGTAGGGAACAAATATATTAGTTTTGATTAGCCGAAATTATCTACAATTAAATTAGTTTTGTATTATTCTCAAAAAATGATTATTTTTGGAACATTTTTAAAAAAATTATCCACTTATTCTGAAAAACTTATTGATCTTGATTGATCTTATCCATTTCCTGACAATTTGCATAAAATTAATGCTAGACTAATTTTTACATCAACCAGTTAAATTACTTGTACTATCTTATCGTTTCCTATATTTAGCATTTTTACAATACAGGGCAATTGTACACTGTTGTTTTTAACTGTGGATTAAACTGAGCTTCCTTCTACATACATATGAACTTACATTTTCGGAATAAAACGTCCACATTTGTACTGGTAAAGTTGCATAGTCAGAAACATAGCTATTAATAGTTTACTTAAATACTTTGTATTAGTTAGGGGAAATTGACGAAACAAGCCTTCAATGAAACAGACTTATTCTATCGAAATCAATAACAAACGAGCAATTTGTACCAAGGAGCTACCAGAATTTTTTTTCTGTATTCACACACTAATCGTAAAATTTTAATTTTTATAAACTACGCTTGGGTGAAATGTATATACTAATCTAGTCAGCATGTTACATCCCGAAAAAGTTATAAACGATATAGTAAAACAGAGGACAGTTCCTTTTATACGATTATGCCGAAAAGTACTGCAGATGTCCGAAGCCAAAGAAAGCTTCGTAAGTAGCAGAAAAATCCCTCATAATTCCTAACTCTAGCACCAACATTTATAATTTTAAATTGGGTCATCTATCGTTCGCGTGCACCTTGCGATTTTCTAAGTGAAACGAAAAAAATTAGGTAGTATTTAGAGATATAAAGGGAAAAACAATAATCCGTTGAAAAATGAATTTTTCTGAAATTTTTAAATCGCCATATTATGATTTTAAATGAATATCGAGGTCTAGCTAGTATATAGACTTTAATTAATTATCTGACTTTGCAAGTTGGAAATTATAAAACCCTGGATAAGTCTAGCCTCAGACAGTCACAGGAAAGATTCCGTCGGAAAAATTAAAAAAGTTGATATTCCACTTCTTTATAAATGTTAAAAAATGTAAAAACATAATATGTTTTTCCAATACCTCTGTTTTTCGTTTTCTTATCAGTTAGTTAAAACTACTTGAAAATAATGTTTTTGTGCGTTTTTATGAAAATTTCAAACTTGGAACAATCACTTAATTACCAAACGGTTATTGGCGTGGTAAATAGTACCTATTTTTTTTATTCATATTTAATGTGTTAAATACTTAGAGAGGGAATCTCTTGTTGTGTGAAATCTAGATCGCCTTTCTTAGGCCTGTTTTTGCCTCTAACTTATAATTAGTTTTGTATGCTGTAGAGCTTCGGGAAGTTTTTTTAATTCAGATTTCTGTAATCATTTTCGTAATATTTGCCGATAACGACTCCTCTCCCTCTATTTATTTTTGCTAAATGGGATTTAACAGCAACATTTTTCCGGGGCTCAGTAAATTTTTAGATGCAATTACGAATCCTGTAGTAGAACATTTTGACCATCATATCTTAATACTGACAAGAATGCATAAAAAAATGCACAAATTAATGCGATTAAAATAATTTGAAGTAGCTGATGAATTTGAATGAATGAATAAATGATTATGAAGTAATTCATATTAATATAACTTTTAAGCTTTTATGTAGCAACAAAATGACAAAGATATAGGTAATGGCACTTTTAGACTTTACGAATTGTAAATAACTCCATAATATATATATATATATATTCAACTGTTCTTAGTCGTACGGTCTTTAAGTATGGAAAATAATATAAAAATGAACAGCTCAGAAAGTTTATCGTCGTAAACTAACCATGACATTGAATTCCTATAACTTATTTTCAATTTATTAAATTGTTTTCTATTTGAAGGCTATGTCCGACACTTCTGCCTTTTGAAAATGGCGTGAAAACCAGAATGGCGGACTTTTTTTTTGTAATTTTATACCTAAATTAATTATTTTAAATGTGAAAGCCACACCCGAAACTTTTGGCTTTTGTTATATGATCTTACAATAACATCCTTTAGTCGTATGCCAAATGCCATGCAAGACAAAATGGTGGCAATTTTCATTTCCTTTTTGCATGTTTGGGACTTCTGGCTTCGGTTCGGCCACTACCAACATTTATGGCAATTACACTTCACGTTCAACTCATTATAAAGATCATATAATTCAAAAGCCAGAAGAAACAAAATGACGGAAAAAACCTTGAAATTTTCCGCAAAATTTTCCGGTCCTTAACCTTACTTAGCCACTAACAAACCTTATGGCAATTTTTTTATGGACTACTCGCTATGTCAACTTTCATACTTCCAATTCCCCTTATTTAAACCCTTTAGCTACAGCTGACATTTCTGGCTGTCGCTTTTTTTTGCTTGATTGCATCATAGCTTTCGATTGGTCAACAAGCCAAAAGCGAGAAAATTGCTCCAAAACATGTTTTTTTCGGTAAATGGAAAACGATTTTTTCCTATGATAGTCACACTATTTTCCCGCAAATTTTGCGTCATTGTATTCAACAATAACACACTTTTCAACCACCACCGAACCAGAATCGAGAAAATAGTGGACCAAAATCTGTCACCAGCTGACGGTCTATAAACATGGCTATGGGAGTACAAATGCTGGGAATTCGGCTCGACCATTTTTTAGCAATTCCGCAATATCTGCAGAAATATCCGGCATTAATAGAAATTAGACTATGGATAATATTGAAGACAATTTCTAATAAATAAGGACAAATTCAAAATATACACTCTGAAAACAGCTGTAATTTATTTAAAATGGTATCCATGGTATAATATGCCGACTACCGTTCACAGAATATTAATTCATGAACATATTATAATACAGAATGCAGTAGTTCCCATAGGCTATCGGATGAGGCCCAAGAAAGTAAGAACAAAGATATTAAGAAATATCGTGAAAGTTTTACAAGGAAATTTTCCAGATTTTCAGATCCTGACATTACAAGCCTCAGAAAATCGCCACAAAGACAAGAAAAAAATCTATCCTCACGATGTTATAATTCTTTTAAATAAACCGGAAATGAAATGTATTATATTTTAATTGTTGTATAAATATAGTGGTCAATAAAGCTTTATTTTTCATATAAAACATTTAAAGTATTATTTTACGCAAAGTAAAACAATAAACACACTTAATGTAATATTAGCCAGATTTTGAGTAAATTTCACCTGTGTGC
This sequence comes from Octodonta nipae, assembly GCA_034190945.1. Classification (NCBI taxonomy): domain Eukaryota; kingdom Metazoa; phylum Arthropoda; class Insecta; order Coleoptera; family Chrysomelidae; genus Octodonta; species Octodonta nipae. The sequence continues at coordinate 110,588,058 of CM067217.1, forward strand.
GTTGCCATGACGGGGAGTAGTGGCATTCAGAAGAACCTGATCAGTTATGGTATGGAGATATTTAATCCGGAGGTTCCTGACAACAATTTGGGGAGGTGGCTACAACTGATAAACCAGCTGGGAGATATCAATGGATGGACGGGATTTGAAAGGGCTAGCATAATGCAGGTGAAATTGGGAGGACCTGCCAGAAAATGGTTTCAAAGTCTGGACTCTTATGATTATACCTGGGAGAAATGGCAGAACAAACCTTTTGGAAAAGATGCTCTTAATCTTTTCCAAAAGGTAATAACTTTTCAATCATGTTGGAAAAGTAAGTTCACAGGAGAAAAAGGGCAAATGACACCATGGCTGCCTATTACCATGCAAAAATAGAAGAATTGTGTTCTCGGTTCGGCATCAAGGGAGAACAAGCTTCGCAGGGATCATAAGAGCTGGAGGAGGATATACAACCCCTGAGAAGCTGTATCATCGATTTTTGGCAGCATTAGATAATTATAAAATGGAGTCATCACATGCAAGGGAGAGGCAAGAAGGAGTAAAGAGGAGATTAGGACAGCAAAGATGGAGACCATCTAGGGAGAGATTGTCCATAGGAAAGAGTTGACAGCTGCATCCGTTTGATGCTGAAGGGTGAGTTTAATTATTCAACCTACTGATACTGCTTATAGACAATTGGGGGTAATAAATGGGAGAAACGTTAGAGTATATATAGATACAGGATGTCAGACAAGTACCATGAGGAGTGAAACTGGCCATGAGCTTGGCATACCATTAGTTCAAAGGGAGAAAATACAGAAGTACGGGGTTCTGGAGGGGGTGTAGTTTTGGCGATAGGCACAATTAATTTTGTTTTAAAATTGGGAGATTTAACACTAATGCTTTAGTAACTGACTGTGATATGAGGAGGATAGAGCTTTTATTAGGTCAGAATAGCATTCACAATCCTGGAGTAACTTTGGTAGTTACTTTAATGTGGGAGAAAACAATTGGGGAGGAATTGTGAGAATAAAACTTAAGAGGCAGAGCCTAACAGGTGTTTGGTGAGATTATTTCACAATTTCAGGTGCAACCCAGGCTCTATTCAAGATGTAGAGGTGAAAGTGGAAGGCACTTAGCAAGGGGTTTCTGTACTTCTGGACGATCCACACAGGGAAAATTGATAAATATGTTTCCAATTACTAATACTGATCATGTTACTTTTGAAAACCTTAGGGTAGGAGATACTGATTTAAATACTAAACATGAACTAAAGCAACTACTAGTGAAACATTTAGACTGCTTTTCATCAAGTGAGGGAGATTTGGGGCTTACTAATTTGGGAAGAATGGAAATTAAGTTAATTCAAATGTGCCAATTTATCATAGGCCATATAGACTTTCAATTTCAGAGAGAGTTGGTGAGGCAAAAGGTGAATATTTTAAAGGAGGCAGGTGTCATTAGAGATTCTAACTCTGTTTATGCAAGCCCAATTGTGATTATTGCTAAGAAGGGGGAGATATTAGGATGTGTATTGATTACAAGGCGTTAAATGCTATAACTATCAAGGATAGGTATCCCTTGCCATTAATATCTGATCAATTGGATAGGTTAGCTGGGAGAAAGTATTTCACAATTTTAGATTTAGCTCAGGGGATCATTAGATGCCTATGCATCCAGATTCTGTGGAGAGAACAGCATTTATTACACCGGATGATCATTATGAATACTTAAGGTCATTTGGGTTGGTTAATTCACCGGCAGTCTCTTAGACTTAAACAAAATGTTGGAAGAATTGAGACATAATAGGGTTATTAGCATATATGAGAGATAGAGAATTTAGGTTCTGTGTTAAAAGTCCTCAAGGAGTCAAGACTCAAATTAAAGTTGGAGAAATGTTCTTTTTTAGAAACAGAATTGGAGTATTTGGTGCATGAAATATAAGGAGATGGTATTCGCCCAGGAAAAAGAAAGATACAGGCTGTAGTGGAGTTTCCAATCCCGCAGGATTAATTGGGTTGGCTTCTATTTTAGAAAGTTTGCCAAGGGCTTTTCAGAAATCGCAAAACCTCTTACAGAATTGACCAAAAAGAATGTGTCATGGAGTTGGAGTGATAAGGAGAAAAATTAAAGGGATGTTTAGGAGAGAGACCTGTGTTAGCTATGTATGATCTGAAAGGGGAGACAGAACTACATACTTACGCAAAGAAGTAAAGTGGAGAACTAATATTGGAGACCTGTAGTTTATTTTAGTAGGTGTACCACAAAAACAGACAAGATGTATCATAGTTATGATCTGGATACCTTGGCAGTTGTAGAATCAATTAAACCATTTTGGGTGTATTTTAAGGTGGTTACTGATAGTATTGCAGTGAGGGCGACTTTGTTGAAAAGAGATTTAGTTCCCAGAATAGCTAGATGGTGGTTAGTGGTTCAGGAATAAGATATGGAGGTGGAGTATAGAGCAGGGAGAAATATGCAACATGTGGAAATAAATGGGAGATAGAAGTTAATGTTGTGGCATTAGGAGAGGAGGATTCGTTTTTAACAGTGTAATTGCAAGACTACAAGGCAAGACAACATATTCAGGCGTTATTGTCTAACATGCGGATTCAGATATTAAGGAACATTTTAAGGTGAATAATGGGAGACTGGGTTTTATCTATTGGAGATAGGCTATATGTGCCAAATATGGTGAGATATACGTTAGTTCGCAAGCACCATGATGACATTGCCCATCCTGGTTATAGGAGGTGTTTGGAGTTGATGAGGAGAATTTATTGGTTTCCCAAAATGGCTCGTTTTGTGGAAAAGAATGTTAAGTCTTGTCTACAATGTGCATTTGCAAAAGGGATTATGGGAGAGAAGAAGGATATTTAAACCTGTTTTGCAGTGTTACAAATAATTATTTATTTGTAATTATTAAATTATTTATTTAATAATAAAACAGACAAAACCTAAAACCAACTTTTCATTTTTATCTGACATTATTGATATTTTTTTATAAACAAGTTTCAACTTTTTTTATCAAAAAAATAACAGAATATCAGATTAATATAGCATCTGTAATTAGTTTAAATTGATTACTAGATGTCGTTACCCAACAAAACCCTATTGAGAGACAGCCAGTACCATTTGACACGGTACATATTGACGACCATGTGGGGCTTACTCAAAGTGTGCAAGCATTCATCGATGAGGCATCACATCGGATCATTCGGTAGCGCGAATAACATAAAATTTTAAAGGGAGAGTGTTTGGAAGTGAATCAATAATAACTTTATTAAACAATATTTTTAACACATTATTGTACTGTTTTTGATTGAACTGTTTTTGGTTATTTGTAAAAGATATATATCGTTTTAAAATTGTAAGCTAAATACTATCGTGGTGTGCGTGGTATTATGGATGAAGTATCTAATAAAGACATTTACAAATTAATTCAAGACCTGATCAAAGGTAATGAAGAGATACAAAAGTAATCTAGTGAAATTAACAGAGAAGTACAAAACCTCAAAACCGAAGTACAAGATATTAAATCCGAAATTGGACAGTCATTGTATGAAGTTAAACAAGAAGTATGTAAACTAAGAGAAGAAAATAAAGTACTACAAGAAAAACTTACTACAGTAGAAAGGAAAATAAAGAAGTGTAATCTTATAGTCTATGGATTAGAAGAAGAAGTAACAGATATTGAAGACCTTCACTTCTTTTTAGAAATTATAAACAATAAACTAAATTTAGTATTTCGATTTAATGATCTACGTGACAACTACAGAATTGGTAAAAAAGAAGATGGGAAGACTCGGCCATTACTACTAGAATTCGTTAGTTATAAACTAAAAGAAAAAATCTTAAGAAACTGAAAGGAACTAAAATTTTTGTTACTAAGGACTATAATACCTCTATAGACTACGAGAAGGTGAAAATACTACGTCATAAACAAAAAATAGCAAGAGAAAATAGTCAGGAAGCTTATATAAAACGTCTTTACGTGAATGGTCAAAAATATACTTGCCAAGAACTACTCAAACAATCACAAGAGCGGGAACAAGATACAGACCATAGGAAGGCAGAACAAGTAAAGCAAACCAAAAACTAGAATACGTTGCTACAACTTCTGAAACTCCAACATCAAATTTTGGAAAAAGCAGCAAAGGAAAACAAGTAAATAAAGAAGACGAAGAGGAGGAAGAAAATATATTTAAACGTTCTACACGAAACAATCAGGCAAAACCTAACCATTAAAATATGGTATATTGTACAGGTATTTTTGTTGTTTATTGTGTTTTATTTTATTTACTATAAACTTTTCTAAATGTTTGGTCACAGACATATTTTAATGTTTTTAAATAAATCACCCATGTTGTATTTTTGAAATAATGAATATTTATATTAGAGATTTTGAAGAAATTAAAATTGATACAAAATATGTTGAAAGTCTAACTGATTGTAAATCTAAATTACAGAGTAACACTAAGAAAAGACATTTTAATATTTTTCATTCTAATAATGGAGTATCCAAAAAAATATTCATGATTTAAAAATAACACTGGATCAGTTGGATTGCATGTTTCATGTAATTGTGTTGACTGAGACACATAAAATTTATCACATAGAGATATTTAATATACCAGGGTACAATTTAATATATAATATTAACAATTGTGATGGTGTAATAACCTATGTCAAATCCGATATTAATTACAGTCATAGGGTTGTAATGCTAGGAGAAGTCAAAGCTATTCAATTAAATCTTAAACACAGTCAACAAGAAATATTAATCACAGCTATATATAGATCCCTGGCCCTTGACAAATCTGAATTTAATCAAGCGTTAAATAATTACTTTACTTCCTATAATACCCAACAACCTGACATAAATATGTTTATTGGTGATATTAACATCGACATTTCACCAAGGAATAATGTAGATCAGCATACTCAATACTACTTAAATGTACTTGCTGCGCATGGTTTCTTCTCAATGATCAATGGTTTTAGAACAGAGTCAAATACTAAGTCGTGCTTAGATCATATATTTTTAAAAACTAAATTAAATCTAGATGAATTTATACATTTAATTCTCACACATAAAATTATTGATCACTTTCCAGTTCTTTTAGAGAGAAATTATAAGTAGTAATGACGCAATCAGCATAATACAAACTCCAGATATAAAAAATTGTGTGAATACTTATCTACAAAAACATGTCTGGATATCTATAATACAATTAAAATCAAAATTGCTATTGATAAGTTTACAAAAAGTGTGAAAATGAAAAGGCAAAATATTAAACGAAATCCATGGGTAACAGACTACTACTACTAAAGTCAATAAATAAGTAATTTGGTCAAGTGCGAGTTGGACTCGCATACTTAGGGTTCCGTGCCACCTTCAAGATTCGAATATTCCAGTTTCAGACAAGAAGGGAATGAGTGCATTTTCTTATACTTACCCTTATATCTTTTAAAGGAAGCGTTTTAAATTTATAAAAAATATACACTTTGATTTTCACACATAGACTTTTTATTTTATCTGCTTTAGGATTCGCTTGATTTTTATCACAATACATATGTATTTAATTTTCTAATTTGGCCCCCAAAAAGTAACATTAGAGTTTTATTTTACTAATAAACTTTCAGAAAAGCCTTCTATAATCTACTGTCTGAGTTTTGAGGCTCTGTAGATTGGAAGAAAAACGGCAAAATAGGTCAAAGTTTAAATCATAAATTATTATTTATTTTTCAAATTTTAAATAGTGTAGTTTCTAAAGTGGGAATTAAGTCGATGTTTAATATTTTTAATATCTTTTATACAAATGATTTAAAAATAATATATATTTGTAATTCACATAATGAGCCTTTTATCTGATATATTACATGATGCATTTGAAAATTGAATCTTTATTTTCCATTTAATTGTATAATTTGTCCCTAAAATTGCTTTGGAGGTTTTCTAGTAATTTATTTTCCGTTTAATTCTATTATTTGGAGGCCAAATTATAGAATTAGGTATTTTTTTCATATTTTTCCTATAAACAAAAAAAAATAAGGTCTTAGAGTTTGGGGAATAACGGGGAGAATGGGTCATTTTTTAAATATTTTAAAATATTTTTTAATATATTTTAAAATATATTAAAAATTAAAAAAATATATTTGTACCTATTCGTCATAATGAGCCCTGGGATTTGATATATTATATGAGCCGTTAGAAACAATTATATTTTTTTATTTTCCATTTAATTCTATAATTTGCCCCCCAAAATGAATATTAGGGGTTTCTTCTTATTTTTCCAGTGAAGTTCAGGTGAGGGGCTATACTTCCAGTTTTTCAAAATTTTTCAGCTTATGGTTTCGGAGATAAGGGGGGGAATGGGTAAATTTTTTTTATATTTTTGTGAATATCTTTTAATTTATTTTATAAATATGGAAAAATATATTTGTTTTCTTCATCACGAGGCCTTTTATTTGATATATAACATGCTGGGTTAGAAACAATTTTAATTTTATATTTTCCATTTAATTCTATAATTTGCCCCCCAAAAAAAATATTAGGGGTTTTTGCTTATTTTTCTAGTAAATTTCAGATGAGGGGCTATACTTCCATTGTTTTTTCAAAATTCTCCAGCTTATGGTTTCGGAGATGGGGGGAGGGATGGGTAAAATTTTTTATATTTTTGTTAATACCTTTTAATTTATTTATTTTAAAAATATGAATAAAAATATTTTTGTTTTCGTCATAATGAGCCCTTTCATTTGATATATAACATGATGGGTTAGAAACAATTTTAATTTTAATTTTCCATTTAATTCTATAATTTGCCGCCCCAAAATAAATATTAGGGGTTTCTCCTTAATTTTCCAGTAAAGTTCAGGTGAGGGGCTATACCTCCATTTTTTTTCAAAATTTTCCAGCTTATGGTTTTGGAGATAAGGGGGGGGAATGGGTAATTTGTTTATATTTTTGTTAATATCTTTTAATTAATTTATTTTAAAAATATGAAAAAATATATTCGTTTTCGTCGTAATGAGCCCTTTCATTTGATATATAACATGATGGGTTAGAAACAATTTTAATTTTATATTTTCCATTTAATTCTGTAATTGGCCCCCAAAATTAAAAGTAGAGGTTTCTCCTTATTTTTCCAGTAAACTTCAGGTCAGAACCTATAAATCTATTTTTTTTAAAACTTTACGTTTTATAGTTTCGGAGATAAGGGGGGGAATGGGTAAATTTTGGTATATTTTCCTTAATATCTTTTTAAATATTTTTTTAAATATGAAAAAAAATATTTGTGTTCCTCAGAATGAGACCTTTCATTTGATATATTACATGATGCGTTTGAAATTTTTTTTATTTTTAAATTTTTATTTAATTCTATAATTTGCCCCCCAAAATTAACATTAATGGTTTCTCCTTAATTTTCCTGTAAAGTTCGGGCAACGCTCTATATTTCCTATTTTTTTTTAAATTTTAGGCTCAGTAGTTTCGGAGATAAGGGGGGGGGGTAAATTTTGGTATATTTTCGTTAATATCTTTTTAAATAATTTTTTTTTAAATATGAAAAAATATATTTGTGTTCCTCAGAATGAGATCTTTCATTTGATATATTACATGATGCGTATGAAAATTTTTTTATTTTTAAATTTTTATTTAATTCTATAAGTTGCCCCCCCAAAATTAACATTATTTTTTTCTCCTTAGTTTTCCTGTAAAGTTCGGGCAACGCTCTATATTTCCTTTTTTTTTCAAAATTTTAGGCTCACTAGTTTCGGAGATAAGGGGGGGGATGGGTAAATTTTGGTATATTTTCGTTAATATCTTTTTAAATAATTTTTTTTTAATGTGAAAAAAATATATTTGTGTTCCTCAGAATGAACCCTTTCATTTGATATATTACATGATGCGTTTGAATTTTTTTTTATTTTTAAATTTTTATTTAATTCTATAATTTGCCACCCAAAATTAACATAAATGGTTTCTCCTTAATTTTCCTGTAAAGTTCAGGCAACGCTCTATATTTCCTATTTTTTTCAAAATTTTAGGCTCAGTAGTTTCGGAGATCAGGTGGGGAGACCGGTCAATTTTTTTAGTTTTTCCCCCCAGAAGTACCCCTAAAATCAATTTTTTTTCTTTTACGATATGTACTCCTGATCGGGTCACCAAACTATACATTGATACCAAATTTCAACCTCTTCCGTCCAGTAGTTTAGGAGAAAATTTCTGTGATGTGACAGAGGCAGAAATCCTGAGTGATATTATAAGGGTATCCGTATATTGTATATACGGAACCCTAAAAACACGAACTCTATAGGGTGGTTATGAAAAATCCCCGGAATAACAATATTTTAAATGAATTTAAAAAATACCGAAATAAACTTAACAGTGTAATTAAACAAGCTAAAACCTACTATTATAAAGCTCAAAGTGAAAAAAATAAAAACAGTTCTCACCACATATGGAATTGTGTAAAAAATATATTGAACACAGAAAATTCTTAAAATACAAATAACGAAATAAAACAATTAAAGGTAGGTGACAAAAAAATGTAAATAAAAATGAAATAGCTGAAAAGTTTAATGATTACTTTAGTAATATTGGTCAAGAAATGGCAAACATAGTCCCAAAAACTTTTAAACAATTTTCAAAAACTGTAATAAACAACTCGATATTTTTAGAAAATACTAACGTTAATGAAGTCAAAGAAATCATAAACGGTTTGAAATAAAAAAATTGAAAACGGAAACACTAAAGCAAATTGTAGATTTCATTGTGAAACCCTTTACATATATTATTAATGTCAATAAATCAGGCGATTTTTCCGTCCGCTTTTAAAATTTCAATTATAAAACCGTTATATAAATCTGGAGATAAAGACAGCATAGGAAACTATAGACCTATATCAATATTGTCAAATTTAGCAAAAGTTTATGAGAAAATTTTAAAAATTCGACTATGTAATTTTATCAGAAAACACGAAATACTCTCAGACCAACAATATGGCTTTCGTGAAGCTAAATCAACTGAAGATGCAATAGCTCCGGACTTGCTTAAAACCCTTGAAATTATAGGTCTAAGAGGCCAAGTACTAGATTTATTTAAGAGCTATTTAGAAAATAGTACTGTGTTAGGTCCTGTACTCTTTATACTTTATATTAATGATTTGTTTAAAATAAAAACGTGTGAAAAAATCATCACGTTTGCAGATGATACAGCACTATTTTATAAAGAAAAAACCTGGGAAAATTAGAGTCTAGGGTAAAAACCGATTTTGCTAATATAATTTCGTTTTTCTATTCTAAACTTTTACCAAAACGTTTCCTTACATTTTCGATGCAGACTAACCAGCAACCTACATACAGAAGGCTCACTTTCAATGTAGATGGGCAACACATTGAAATCAATTCAAAAAACTATATTAAGTACCTTGGTATTACTATTGACAATATGTTAAGATGGGATAAGCATATAACAAATGTAACAACAAAATTAATGTCCCTATTATATAAGTTTAAATATTTAATTGCGCAGTAAGTTGTTATTTGAGATAACTAGAAATTATACAAAAGTGGATATTAAAGATAATTTATAAGAAACCTTTACTTTATGCATCAGATTTAATATATACTGAGAGTGCTGTAAGGGATCCTAGACAAGAATATTGCAAGGAGATATTATTATTTTATTTTAACCATAAAGCATTATTTCAAGTAGTTGACCATAGTTGCAATACCCGTTACAATCAAAACACACTGAAAATACCAAAAATGATGAAATCTGTTGGTCAAAGGTCATTTATGTTTATTTTGCCTAAAATATACAATATACTGCCATATGATATTAAGATGTCTTCTTCTTATATGGTATTTAAAATTAATGTTAAAAGATGGATATTTAATGTAAACAGAAGAAAAATATTACAACTAATAGGAATTTGTTAAAACTATCAAACTATTACATGCGAAATGTTACTAAGATGTAAATTAGTAATAAAAAAAAATAATTTAACCACACTTTACTTGTGGACTACTTGAATCTGGTACAAGGATTTACTTTTGAGATATTAATTGTTTACGGTTTATTGTGGTGAAATATGTTAGTATTGTTAATTTAGATATTATTTTTTGTGTTTATGTAAAAAATTATATAAGTGCTACTGTACCGGTCTTCTCTGTCCTACTCAAGGTATTACCTTCTGGTGACATTCCCTTGTTTATTTATCAATTTAAATGTTAGTGGCGTTTAATTATCGATGTTAATTGTTATATATATATATATATATATATCCCTGCCGGAATCGATGGTAAAATGACGACGTTTCGGCAGAGTCACATCTTCAGGTCGGTTCGCATAATTCTCGTAAAGCAGAAGGCTACGAGAACCAGGTTATAATGCCTGTGGTTGGCGTCATGGCTATAGTTCCCCATGAATTTTCTAACCGTCCGGACTGTCCCTAACAGGACGGCTTTTTGCATCAGTTGGTAAAGATGTTCGTCCAGACCGAGGTATTTCAAATTGTTTAATAGATGTTTTGGGACTACTCCTGTTGTTGACATAACAATTGGTACCGTTCGAGTGTTGTTCATGTCCCATTGTTTCTGTATTTTAAATTCTAAATCCCTATATTTGGCTATTTTTTCAGCCTGCTTAATATTTATATTATTGTTGTTAGGGATTGCTATGTCAATTAAGGTTGTGTTTCTAGAGAGTTTATCTACCAAAACTATATCTGTCTATTGTGAGCAACAGTGCAATCGGTCAATATCGTCCGGTCCCAGTATAGCTTGTAGTTGTTATTTTCTAAAATAGATTCTGGGTTGTATATATAGTAGGGTGTTCTTACCGACTGTGATAGCTCAAGTTTAAGCGCTAGTTCCTGGTGCAGTATTTTTGCCACAGCATCGTGTCGTTCTTTGTATTCAGTTGCACCGAACCTAAGCGATGGAGTCAGATGTTTGGCAACTATATCTGAATCGGTCGTTGTTGATAGAAGGGTCTTTAACGATGTACTTTAGATAGTTCTTAGTTGGAATTACTTGATCTTGGATTGCCAATATAAAGCCTTCCGTTTTAGGAAACATATGACCAGAGATTAACCATAATCTTGGTTGACGTCATTTATATGTCTTCCATGAAGCGGCTTCTCTTTCCATTTGAGCAGTTTCTGATCAGTTGTCTGGTGGTATACTTGAACTTGTTGTTCTGTCAGTCGCAGAGATGTTGAGTCATCAACCTGACATATGACTCTGTGTAGATCAGAAAATTCTGCGAGTTTCTGGAAATGATTATACGCAAATTAGAAATTTGTTGATCACGTAACTTGCCTATATCTGCCAATCGTCCTCCTCCTTCATACCGTGGCAAACTTGTACGCTCGACAGAGCTCTTTGGATGGTGATTTTGAGCTTTTGTTAGTAGAACTCGAACTTTCCCTTGTAGTTGTTCAATGTCAGTCTTACACCATTTAATTATTCCGAATGAGTAACTGAGTACTGAGCACGCGTAGGTGTTAATAGCCTGAAACAGATTTTTACTGTTAAGCTTAGTTTTCAACAGTCGTCTTACCCTTCTATAGAACTCTGTTTATAAGTCCTTTTTCATGGTTGAGTGATCAATTCGTTGAGCCTGCTTCATTCCAAGGTATTTGTAAGTATGACCTTCCTCCATGGATTCAATTGAGGTGCCATCTCTCATTTCGTAGGGCCCCTGCTGTATTTTGCCTTTTACTATATTGATACTTCGGCGTTTGTCTAGGCCAAATTGCATATGGATGTCACTAGAGAATCCTTTAAGCATATCATGCAGCTGTTGTTTCGTAGCTGCCACCAACTTGAAGTCGCCCATGTATAACAAATGGTTTATCTTTAATGCTTGTACGTTGTTGTATTTGAGACTGAATCCAAAGTTAGTCGCGTTCAGTTTGTGTGAGTGGGTTCATGGCAAGGCAGAACCAAAGCGGGCTAAGAGAGTCTCCCTGGAATATACCCCTTCTGATTGGGATAGAGTCGGTTTGTAACGAACAGTCGGCTTCATTCAGAAAGATTTTGGTTTGCCAGAGTCATGACATATTCTAAAAAGTTAACAATACGATTATTTACTTTATAGAGTTTCAGCACTTGAATGAGCCAATCATGTGGAACTGAATCAAAGGCCTTTTTGTAGTCCACATATGCCATGTAGACATTTCGTCGTTTGGCGTGGGCTTGAATGCAGAAAACGGAATCAATTATTAGTTGTTCTTGCACTCCATCGAGTTTTTCGCGCATCCCTTTTTGTTCGGTAATTATGTTGTTTAGCTCACAATGTCTGAAAAGGCGATGATTAATGCATGGTTAAGTTTGTATAAAGTTGGGAGGCAAGTGATTGGTCGGTACTTTGCTGGGTCCTGTGTACATAAGTTATCCTTTGGTAAGAGGTATGTAGCACCATGCGTAAGGAAACTAGGCATCTTGTGTGGATGGATAATTATGTCATTAATGAGTACTGTTAATTTCTCGTGGGTGGCGTAAAGTTTCTTTATCCAGTAATTCTGCACACCATCTGGTCCTGGTGCTTTCCAGTTATAAAGGTGTTTCATTATGTTGGACGTGTCTTCCGTTGTAAATGGTTGGTGCATCTTATCACAATTCTGAAATGCAGTCTCCTCCTCATTAATCCAGCTCGCTCTGGAGTTATGGGAAATTGTTGTGGAAAGTTGTGTTTTCCAAAACTTCTCGATAGCCGTTTTACTGGGATAACTAGGAGTTTCATTATTATTGATGTTGTTGAGTTTTCTATAAAACTCTTTTTCTGATTTTCGTTGTCTAGTTTCTGTTGGTTACTGGTTTTGTACCTTCTCAATCGACTTGTGTATATGGAAAGCTTTTGTCGTAGACTATCCAGACACTGCTGAGATGTGATGTTTTCTTCAACCCACTGGGAGTGTATTCGGTTATTGTCCATGATAGTCTTGACAAGTCTTTCTATTTTGTTGTTCCTGACCCCTCGTTGGTACTCGGTCAGTCTTCCAATGTCTTTCCGAAGAGAATTAATTTTCCCTTCTAGCCTTCTTTGCCAAGGTGGTTTGCGAGGTGTTTGTCTAAATTGGGGAGGGTCTTGTTTTGGTCTTATTGCGACCCCAATTGTTCTGCAGATGGAAATTGCAGCACAGTAGATGATTGTGTGTAGCGAGTCTAACGTATTAGCACCTAAAACATAGTGTGGCAAGATAAATTTGTTCATAGCTTGCAAGACCAATAACATTCCCGACTTGACCATACAATGTATGGCATCACACTACCTCGAAGGCACGCTAAGAGTGCCTTTAGGGGAAAATTCACTAAACCCCAGATATCCTAGATATCAAAAGGGTTTAGCTCTGTGGGAGCCCTTGCCAGGTATTCAGGCCCGTGGTTGGAGTCATGGCGGCAGTTTCCCATGAATTTCCTGACCGTCCGGGCTGTTCCTAACAGGACGCCTTTTTGCATTTGTTTGTAAAGATGTTCGTCCAGACCTAGGTATTTTAAATTGTTTTGTAAACATAAATATATCCTGGTTTACATACGCTACGATTACAATAATCATAAAAGGCCTTTTTGTAGTCCACATATGCCATGTAGAGAATTCGTCGTTTGGCGTAGGCTTGATTGCAGACAACGGAATCAATTATCAGTTGTTCTTTGCAGCCCATCGAATTTTTCGCGCATCCTTTTTGTTGTTGAGTAATTGTGTTGTTCAGCTCACAATGTTTGAAAATGCGATAATTAATGCACGACGTTATTAGTTTGTATAAGGTTGGAAGGCAAGTGATTGGTCGATACTTTGCTGGGTCGTGTGTACATAGGTTATCCTTTGGTAAGAGGTATGTAGCACCATGCGTAAGGAAACTAGGCATCTTATGTAGGTGGGTAATTATGTCTTTTATAAGGACTGTTAGTGTTTCGTGGGTTGCGTGCAGTTTCTTTATCCAGTAATGTTGCACACCATCAGGTCCTGGTGCTTTCCAGTTATGGAGGTGCTTCATTATGTTGGATGTGTCTTCCGTTGTAAATGGTTGGTGTTGCATGCCATCACAGTTCTGAACTGCAGCTTCCTCCTCATTAATCCAGCTGGCTCTGGAGTTAAAGGAGATTATTGTGGAACTCTGTGTTTTCCAGAAATCCTCGATCTCTGTTTTACTGGGGTAACTAGGGACTTCATTATTATTGTTGTTGTTAAGTTTCCTATAAAACCCTTTTTCTGATTGTCGGAAGAGTGTGTTGTCTAGTTTCCGTTGGTTACTGGTTTTGTACCTTCTCAATCGACTTGTGTAGACGGAAAGCTTTTGTCGTAGACTGTCCAGACACTGCTGAGATGTGATGTTTTCTCCATCCCACTGGGAGTGTATTCGGTTATTGTCCATGATAGTCTTGACAAGCCTTTCTATTCTGTTGTTCCTGACTCCTCATTGGTACTCGGTCAGCCTTCCAACGTCTTTCCGAAGAGAATTGATTTTCCCTTCGAGTCTTCTTTGCCAAGGCGGTATTCGAGGTGCTTGTCTAAATTGGGGAGTGTCTTGCTTTGGTCTTACTGCGACCCCAATTGCTCTGCAGATGGAAGTTGCAGCACAGTAGATGATTGTGTGTAGCGACTCTAACGTATTAGCACCTAAAACATAGTGTTGCAAGATAAATTTGTTCATAGCTTGCAAGACCAATAACATTCCCGACTTGACCATACAATGTATGGCATCACACTACCTCGAAGGCACGCTAAGAGTGCGGTTGGAGTTTATTATTATTCATACCTATTGGTATTGATCGACGTGTTTAGGAAATTTGTGATTGCGAAACCCACTAGGACATTAAAAGCGAAGAAGACTATCAGGAGATTACAGGAGATTTTTGATGAATACGGGTACCCGCGGAGAATAATTAGCGATTGTGGCTTGGCATTCACTGGCAGGCAATTTAAGGAGTTTGAAACGGAGAAAGGAGTTAGGCATGCATTAAACGCAATCGCAACACCACGCGCGAATGGTCAAATGGAGAGGGTGAACAGGAGTTTAATTGGAGCTTTGGCTACAAGTGCTGAAACGGAGACAAGATGTGGAATGAGAAGCTACCTGAAGTTGTCTGGGGCCTTAATAATTCGGTACACTCAAGTACGAGTTTCCTCCTGTTGAGCTGATGTTTGCACACTCAAGGCGTGGAGTAGTAGCTGATTTGGAGATGGGAGAGGTAGCTAGCGACCGGGTCGGCGAAAACCCTCAGAATGGAGGTAGCCTGACAGCATGGAGGAAGCTCAGGATGCAGGAGCAGGCGAGGAGATATTACCTAGCACCCAGAGGCGGCGAGGTGACGACCTGGCACAAGCTTCAAATCGGAGATTACAGCAACTAAGGGGACGAAAACGGCCGAAGGAGAATATTATAAAGTCTGCTCATAAAATGAAAGCCACATATGACCGCAGGAGAAATACGGTAGGCGAGCTACTTTTATGCAGAAAGGCGTCCACTGCAGTGGGAGATAAGAGCGTGAATCGTAAACTGGGAAATAAATATGAAGGACCTTTTAGTGTGACAAAGGTCTTACATAATTATCGATATTCAATCGAATCAATTAAAGGTATTAGAGGGTACATACGGTTTGCAGCTACAGTGGTTGTAATCTGCCTGCGCAGATACCCTGGTGTCCGTGAGGTTGAAGATGAGAATGAGACGTATGACAGTCAGAGTGATTGAGTATGAGCCGACCAATGAATGAAGAGTGAATGTTTATGTTGTGTTGTCCATATGTCTTACTTTTCTTTCGGCTTACAAAAGACTTGCTTACATAGAAGACGGGTAATGGGCGAAAGAAGAGGAGAAATAAAAGTCATGCCTAAGCAGACATAAGACTGGAGATGGAGAGATAAAAGTCATGCCCAAGGAAATATGAGACTGGAAATGGAGAAGTAAAAGTCATGTATAAGGAGATCTAAGACTCGAGATGGAGAAGTGAAAGTCATGTTCAAGGAGATCTGAAACTGGCGATGGAGGAGTAAAAGTCACGCCTATAGGAGAATTGGAACGGGAGATGGAGAGGTATAAGTTAATACCTATTGGAGCACTGAGATAAGTGATAGGAGATAAAAGAATGAGAGTTGTATACTGGGGGTAGTTGATAACCAGGACAAACGGGAGGGACAGAATACATTACGGGGAGGGAGACAATACATTATGGGGAGGGCGACAATACATTATGGGGAGGGAGACAATACATTACGGGTAGGGACACAATACATTATTGAAAGGGAGGTGATACATTAAAAGGAGATAGGTAGATACAGTTGGGGAAGTATATCGAGTAATAAGATGGGAGTCACTTGGGAGGTAATTGGAGAGATGTTACGTGTTCAGACTATTTATTTTTCTTTATTAATGAGGACATTAATATTTTCAGGATGGCCGAGTGTTAGAACGAAATTCAAACTTAATGGCGCCGCGAGGCAAACCAGCCGTCAGGGGACGCTGGATGAGATAGACCGACTGTGAGTGACATGTGTGCAAGGAGATGCTCTATGACGGAGAAATGTCATATCTCAGCGGGAGAATGAGAGTATGACAGGCCGAGAGGGAGTTAAGGTACCTTTATTGTATGATCTGTGGGTGGAAACACCTTATCGTCACCTCACGTCAGCTTACATGCTATTACGGCATGTCACGGCACGCTCGAAATATCTGCAACACAATTTACACATGCTTTTAAATCAGCTAGAAGTACACTATGGACACGTAACGTCACCACATGTAGCTCACGGCAAGTTATACATGACAACGTGAGTTCGTTTCTGCAAATTTACATTTTCGGCACGGGTGACATAGAGAAGCTAGTGTCGCCTCTTTCGGGATTTTTTTGTGTTTATGTGTCAGACCGAGATATTTGAAAACAAGTTATATGTTTTAATTTTACTAAAAGGTAAATACGTTTTTATTAATGATTTCCTTTATAATATTTACAAATTCAATACATTAATAATAATGTATACATTACTATAACAGCTATTAATAACACAATTAAGTGATAATGGCTGTAAACAAAGTTAAAAACAGATTTAGTAACGTAGGACATTGTGTTGTAATGTCACACAGTAAAACGGCTGTATCTTTACTTTCCGGTATCCCGGCCTCAAATAATTCGAGTGTATACAACAATTTGTATTTTGTGATTTAATAATAACTTTATATTTTATATAGCTCAATTTATAGGAAATCAAAAAACTAATCTTTTATTTACTTCTTTTGGGACCAGGATGGTGTACAAAATTACTGGATAAAGAAACTGTAGGGAACCCACGAAACACTAACAGCCCTTATAAATGACGTAATTACCCACCCACACAAGATGCCTAGTTTCCTTACGCATGGTGCTACATACCTCTTACCAAAGGACAACCTATGTGAACAGGACCCAGCAAAGTACCGACCAATCACTTGCCTTCCAACCTTATACAAACTCATAACACCGTGCATTAATCATCGCATTTTCAAACATTGTGAACTGAACAACATAATTCCTCAACAACAAAAGGGATGCGCGAAAAATTCGATGGGTTGCAAAGAACAACTGATAATTGATTCCGTTGTCTGCAATCAAGCCCACGCCAAACGACGAAATCTCGACATGACATATGTGGACTACAAAAAGGCCTTTGATTCAGTTCCACATGATTGGCTCATTAAGGTGCTGAAACTCTATAAAGTGGATAATTGTATTATTAACCTTTTAGAAGATGCCATGGCCACCTGGCAAATCAAAATCTCACTGAATGAAGCCAAATGTTCGATACAAACTGACCCTATTCCAATCAGAAGGGGTATATTCCAGGGAGACTCTCTTAACCCGCTGTGGTTCTGCCTTGCCATGAACCCTCTCTCAAACAAACTGAACTCAACTAATTTTGGGTTCAGTCTCAAACACAACAACGTACAAGCATTGAAGATAAACCATCTGTTATACATGGACGACTTAAAGTTGCTGGCAGCTACAAAACAAAAGCTGCATGATATGCTTAAAATAGTAGAACGGTTCTCTAGTGACATCCATATGAAATTTGGCCTAGACAAATGCCGAATTATTAATATAGTTAAAGGCAAAATGCAGCAGGGGCACTTCGAAATGGGACCTCAATTGAATCTATGGGGGAAGGTCATATTTATAAATACCTTGGGATAAAGCAGACTCAACGGATTGATCACATGACTATGAAAAAGGACCTAACAGCAGAGTTTTATAGAAGGGTAAGACGACTGTTGAAAACCAAACTAAACAGTAAAAATCTGTTTCAGGCTATTAACACCTATGCGTGTTCAGTGCTCAGTTACTCTTTCGGTATAGTTAATTGGTGCAAGACTGACATTGAACAATTACAACGAAAAGTTCGAGTTTTACTAACAAAAGCTTAAAATCACCATCCAAAGAGCTCTGTCGAACGTACAACTTTGCCATGGTATGAAGGAGGAAGAGGATTGACAGATCTAAGTAAACTATTAGATCAACAAATTTCTATTTTGTGTAGTCATTTCCAGAAACTCGCAGAATTTTCTGATCTACATAGAGTCATGTGCCAGGTTGATGACTCAACACCACTTCGACTGACACAACAACTTGTCCAATTACACCACCAGACCACAGATCAGAAACTGCAGAAATGGAAAGAGAAGCCCCTTCATGGAACACATATAAATGACGTCAACCAAGATTATGTCAACAGTGCAGCGTCGAACTACTGGTTGATCTCTGGTCATATGTTCCATGAAACGGAAGGCTTTATATTGGCAATCCAAGATCAAGTAATTCCAACTAAGAACTACCTAAAGTACATCGTTAAAGACCCTTCCATTAACAACGATAGATGCAGGTACGGTTGCCAAAGATCTGAGTCTATCCAGCATATCACAGGAGGTTGTCAAGCGTTCGCTGCAACTGAATACAAAGAACGACAGGAACTAGCACTGAAACTTGAACTATCACAGTCGGTAAAATTACCATACTATAAATACAAACCAGAATCTGTTTTAGAAAATAACAACTACAACTGTTTCTCACAATAGACCAGATATAGTTTTGGTAGATAAAGTCGCTCGGAAAATAACTTTAATTGACATAGCAATTCCTAAAAACATATGTTAAGCAGGCGAAAATATCCAAATATAGAGATTTGGAATTTGAAATAAAGACTCAGTGGGACATGAACAACACACGAACTGTACCAATTGTTATTTCAGCGATAGGACTAGTCCCGAAACATCTATTAAACAATTTAAAATACCTAGGTCTGGACGAATGCCGCCACGACTCCAACCACGGGCCTGAATACTTGGCAAGGGCTCCCACAGAGCTAAACCCTTTTGATATCTAGGATATCTGGGGTTTAGTGAATTTTCCCCTAAAGGCACTCTTACCGTGCCTTCGAGGGAGTGTGATGCCATACATTGTATGGTCAACTCGGGAGTTGAAACACTAAGAAAAATTAAATTTTATATATTGCTATATAGTCCGAGGGTTCAATTTTAAAATTATAAAACTAATATTCACTTTCACTTTTCTAGAACTTTATTTACATCAAATTATACAGAACAGTTGATTCACAATAACATTCGAGATACGCTCGTCGTCTCACTCACTGCTGCGAGGATGGGTTCTCCTTTTAAAATCAGCGTCGAATTCTCTAGTATAAACCAGTGTAAATTTTACAGCTGTCGAGTTATGATCGAGATAAGTTTTTTTTTCTCTCGTCCGAACCTTCTAGCTTTTTAAATACCAGCGATCGTTGTCATACTGAAATGAAACAGGGTCGGCTTTGGTAAATTTCCTAACACTGCCCCCCTTTAATTCTGATCGTCCCGATCAGAAACATCCTCTCCATGGTAGGGAGCAAGTCGATCTAAATGGACAGCCTTCAACTTAGCCTTGGGATTTCGACGGATCCGGTAGACGACGTCATTAAGCCTCTTGACCACTTCGTATGGACCATCCCAGGCGGGTGTAAGCTTTGGGGATTTACCCTTGCTCCGTTGGGGGTTGTACAGCCAGACTTTGTCCCTCTCCTGGAACCCGACTGAATTGGCCTTGAGGTCGTATCGCATCTTCATCCGGTCACTGGTGGCCAACATCTGCGTTCGGGCTAATTCATGTATTGCCAGCATGGTATGTCGGAGCTGGTCGGCATAATCGTCGATGTCTTGGGAAGGTTCTTTGGGGGAGCCAAATGCCAAATCGCAGCTCCTTTCCGAATAAGACCCTGGCTGGGGTCAGGCCTGTACTATTATGTACGACAGAGCGATATGCCAACAGAAATAGGGGAATATGCTCATCCCAATCACGCTGGTTATTGTTGACGACCTTGGATAGGTGTTGTGTTGTTCTCCTGTTGAATCTTTCCACCATTCCGTCTGACTGTGGGTGTAATGGTGTTGTTCTCGTTTTCCAGATCCCCAACATCGTGCAAACCTTCTGGAATACATTCGATTCGAAGTTACGCCCCTGGTCTGAATGTAGTTCCATCGGGACGCCAAACAACTAAATAGTTGTTCTACTAGCACCGTCGCTACCGTGGTTGCCTCTTGTTGGGTATCGCATATGCCTCAGGTCATTTGTTGAAGTAATCCATTGCGACCAGAATGTATTTGTTCCCCCTCTCAGACTCGGGAAACGAACCGGCGACATCGATGGCGATTCTCTCAAATGGGACGCCCACATTGTACTGCTGCATTCTGCCCTTGGTCCGGGTCTTCGGGCCCTTACTGGCCGCACAGGTGGCACATTTGCGGCACCAAGCTCTGAAGTCTTCGAAGTAATTCACCCAGTAGTACCGCTGGCGAACTTTGTCTAGGGTTTTATTCATGCCCAGGTGGCCTCCGGTAATCCCATCATCATGTACTTCGGTCAGGATGGCTGGTACCTTTCTCTTCGGAACTACCAGTTGGGACATGGTTTCTCGTCCATCAGCGCTTTCCCAGACTCGCTTGAGCATTCCATTCTCTACTCTTAGAGAGTCCCATTGAGTTCATAACGATTTCAGCACGCCTGAGTATCTAGCTACCTCGTCCCATCGTGGCCTGGGTGCCCCTCTCTTTTTCAGTGACAAGACTGGTTCGATGTTTGGATCAGCCATTTGGTCCTGGATGCACTGTTCCGTTGTCCAGTCTTCATTGGCCTGCACTCGGATCTTCCTGACGGAGATACCCTCTCGCTGTTCCGTCTTCAGACAATGTCCGCATTCCGCTCTACAGGGTCTTCTGGATAGGGCATCGGCATTATTGTGCAAACGGCCGGCACAGTGTTCCACCTTGAAGTCGTATTGTAATTTCTCCATCCATCTGGCCAATTGTCCTTCCGGTGTCTTCATGTCCAGCAGCCATTTGAGTGCGGCATGATCTGTTCGGATTAAGAAATGACGACCATAGAGGTATTTGTGGAAATGGTCTACAGCCCTTATTATTGCAAGAAGTTCTTTTCTGGTGACGCAATAATTTCTTTCTGGTTTCGAGAATCCACGGCTGTAATACTCGATCACCCTCTCTTCACCATCTTGCACCCAAACCGGTGTTGCTGGTGTCGGTGTCTAAGATGAACTTGCCGGACTGTGTAGGAAAGGCTAGGATTGGGCTGGAACATAGTGCTGTCTTCAGTCGCCTGAATGATGTTTGGAAATCCTGATTCCAATGGAAGGTCTCTTTCTCAGTGGTCTGCCGATGTAGAGCGGCGGCAATGGTGGCAAATCCCTCAACAAAACGCCGGTAGTATGAACAGAGGCCCAAGAACCTTCGGAGTTCATGTTTGTCTCTTGGAACTGGCCAATCACGGATGGCTTCTATCTTGTCCTCGTTGGTGCGGATTCCTGACTCGGAAACGACATGGCCCAAAAACTCTACTTCGTTTTGGAACAAGGAACACATCTTCGGGTTGAGTCTCAGGTTGGCGTTATTAATTTTGGAGAATACTTCGCCCAGGTTCTTTAGATGGTCGTCGAATGTCTGGCCCATGATTAGAATGTCGTCGAGGTATACTAAGCACGTCCTCCATGTTAACCAGCTCAGTACATACTCCATTAACCTCTCAAATGTAGCGGGTGCATTACATAACCCAAAGGGCATGACCGTGAACTGAAATAGCCTTTCACTGGTAGAGAACGCTGCCTTCTCTCTGTCGTTTGCGTGTAGACCAACCTGCCAATATCCACTTTTTAGGTTTAGTGGGGAGAACCAACGGGAGCCTGCTAGTGTGGTCAAAGTGTCATCGATTCGGGGTAGTGGGTAGCTGTCTTTCTTCGTGACGTCATTCAGCTTTCTGTAATCCACACAAAATCGGGTGGTTCCATACTTCTTTTTAACTAGCACGACGGGAGCAGACCATGGGCTGATGGATGGCTCAATAACTCCATTTTGTAACATGGACTCGATGTTTTCCTCGACTGCCTGTTGTTGCCCCAATGGTAGTCGTCTAGGTGGTATTCTGATGGGTTGAACCTTTCCGGTATCTATTTGATGCTGGATGATGTTGGTGCAACCGGTGGTTCCATCTTGACTGTTAAAAATTGGCCAGTGCTTAGTTATAAATTGCTTGGCTTTCTTCTGGTTCTCTGGCGTCAGGTGTGTCAAATGGTCAGCAAATTGTTGCAGGAACTCTTTACTGGGCCCTTTCTCCTTCACCGACGTCTGGTACTCTTCTTCGCAATTGATGATGGTCTCTACTGGCTCGAAACAAGCTATCTCTTGACCATTGGCAATTCTGATGTCGTTGTTGGACAAATTCAGGACTCTGATTGGTATATCTCGTCCGGTTTTAACTATAGCCCGTCCAACTAAGTAGTTATGAGCTGAGTGTACGGGCTCCACCATTCCAACGCAGCTCCCAGGATTGCTGTCTAGCTGCCCATGAATAATCTGTTCCGTTCGACCGGGAATTCTAGCTGAAGACTTTGCCACAATTTTTATGGGGGTGACTGATATGTTGTGTTAATACAAATTCCTCATTTAGGAACAGAAGAACATCATATCTCGGGTCGAACATAAATCCATGCTGGCTAATTAGGTCCATTCCCAGTATAAAATCGTCCTCAATATTCGCTACCAGGACCCTATGCCGGATCATGTTGTCCCCTATCTGTAGCACGAAATCTGCCTCACCCGGTATCGACATGGACTCGCCGGTGACTGTTCTGAGCTGGATGTTATTGGTAACTGGCCGAATTGCTGATGCTCTCAAAACCCTGGACTTGGCAATGGACACATCGGCGCCGGTGTCGATGGTGATGGTAGCTGCTCGCCCATTGATGGTGCCTCTGATGACTAGGCTGCCGCTATCTCGGCAAAATCCCCGGATGGATAACGTTTTGGGGGCTGGTGGAGGGTCAGTCAGCATTCGCCCCCTTATGCTGACTGGCTGACGGTCCTTGGACATGTGGCTGTTCTGTTGGTTACCCCTGGTCGGTGATCGTTCAGATAGCCCCACTCGACAATCACGTTGGAATTGTCCCGTCCGTCCGCAGCGGTAACATGCCCCTCTTCTTTGTGACCGTTCTAATATTTTGTTCAGACCAGGCAGCAGCGCTTGAAATGGTGACTCTGGCTCTCCCTGGTTGAAGGAAACTGCTCGGACCCTCGGCTTGGACATGTTCATGACGGCCTCTACTTCCAAAGCCCGAAGTAGAGCTTCATTAGTTTTCTTGACGCCACTTAGTCTTAGATTTCGTTGTACTTCCACATCTCTGATGCCGTTTATGAAACTCTGTGTGGCCAACTGGTCTTTCGTTTCCTCTGGCAGGTCTGGGTAGCACAAGTGAACTAACCGTCTAATCTCTGCTTCGAATTTTTGGAGGCTTTCACCGGATTTTTGCGTTTTGCCACTGTTGGACTTGGTGTACCTGGCTCAAGGATTGATTGTCGCATCTCTTGTCCAGAATGGCGATGATCTTGTCGAAATTGCCTTGTTCATCGACTGGAGTGCTTTGGAGGAGTTCTAGGGCTGGACCTCTTAACGAAATTACCAGAGAAGTAGATTTTTCTTGATTATCCCATCCATTAGCTGTAGCCACGGCCTCAAATTGCAGTTTATACATGGGCCAAGATGAACTGCCATCAAATGTGGGTGGTTTGCTGACGGAACCTCTGGGTCTGTTTCTACCTTGTCTTGGATGGCACTGATTTGGTCTTGAACTGTGTTTTGAATTGAACTGATTTCAACTTTTACCTGGCTTTGGATGGAATCGAGGTCATCTACTTTTGTTTCAAGAGTGTCCACGGTATTTTTTATGGTCTTAATGTCGTCATTTATCTCTTTTATATCTGACTCAACTATTTGCATTCATTCATTAACTGTTTCATTAACTTGTCTATTTGCATTAATTGTTCAAATTGCAGTTGTCTTTTCAATTCAGTTTAATCTTGTTTTTCTACAAATTTCGAAAATAATCCTTCCATTAAATTTTGTTGTTTTTCTTCCATGGCAGTGACAAGATTTTGTTGTTCGCTTTTCATCGTAGTGACAAGCTTTTCTAATTCTATTTTTCGTTTTTCATCGATATTAGTGACAAGATTTCCTAGCTCAACTTTAAGTTTATCATCAAAAGATTTCACTAACCTTTGCTGAATTTCTCCCTGATGTTGTTTTTCCTTCTTGTCACGTTTTTCTAGAATCTGTGCTATTTTTTCGTCCAGTCCCTCCGTAACCTGCTTGACTATATTTTTGGTAGTTTCGTCCATTTTTTCCATTCTTCGGGTTTCTTTACTTCTGATCACCAAATTGCTATATAGTTCGTGGGTTCAATTTTAAAATTATAAAACTAATATTCACTTTCACTTTTCTAGAACTTTATTTACATCAAATGATACAGAACAGCTGATTCACAATAACATTCGAGATAAGCTCGTCGTCCTTTCTAACTCACTGCTGCGAGGATGGGTCCTCCTTTTAAAATCAGCGTCGAATTCTCTAGTATAATCCAGTTTCACTTTTACAGTTGTCGAGTTATGATCGAGATAAGTTTTTTTTCTCTCTCGTCCGAACCTTCTAGCTTTTTTTATATCCCAGCGATCGTTGCCGAACTGAAATGAAACAGGGTCGGCTTTGGTAAATTTCGTAACAATATTATCAATAATATCGAATTCTGAGGAACTCGTCGAGCTACAATCTTCACGTTCCATGACACACAACGTAGAGTAATAAATGTGACGTGAATATGTGAGATTTCACCGATGTGTTTCCACCTTTACGGTATCGTTGTACTTTTAATGGCGTGGAGATTGTTCTGTTAAATTGAATAAAATAGTTAAAGTTTACCCGGCTTTTATTTAAAAATCGTCGTAACAATATATTAAGTAAAATTAAGTACCTTAAATATATATTTTCTACAATTTAAGTAAATCTATGAACACTGAAACTACTTATGTTATACTACGCTCTTTTCCATAGCGTTATTAGCATAATACAGGGTGTAAACGGTTTGAGTGCAAAGATTTTGAAGAACAATACTTCAGGCAAAAACAAATCAAAAAGCTTTATAACATTTTCTAAAATAAACTATAGTTTTGCCAAAAAGAACACATAAAGTTAGATTTTATGTAGCCCTTGCTACAGTGAATAATACAATAATTTCGATTTCAAAATGTCGGTAAATCTAAATATGTAAATACTCAATAGCTTATACATCTTTAATAGCCACATTAAAAATGAAAATTGATTATTTAAACTCGAAATATGCTTTTATAATTTAGTGTAAGTTTCTCCGAATAGATATGGCAACGTGGCATACAGACCAACTTATTTACTACATTTTTTACTTTTACGACGACTGAGAGTTACGATTGTTTTTTGCGATTTCGATTCTTGTAAATAAGAGTAGATAAACGGTAAAGTGATTTGATGATATCTATTTGATGTAGACTTCGTGGTTTGCTTTCCATTTAATATATTTTTTAAATAAATAAAATCGGTTGTGATTAGTGTGTAAGTTCGAAAATTAAGAATAGTGCGGCAGTATTTATTTGTGATAAATAATGGCAAGCAGACGTAATTGCAGAATAGCAAGAATGTTATACAGGGAAAGGTTTCCAAACAGACGCCTGCTCAATGCTAGGACATTCGTAGCTGTTTCGCAGAGGCTTCTGGAAACAGGTAGTGTAATAACACAAATCAACAATCGCGGACCACAGCGACATAATCGTATCTTAGCTGCTGAGGATCAAATACTAGACCTTATCGACATCAACCCATATCGTAGCACACGGAGTATTGGAAGTGAGTTGCAAATTTCTCACACTGTTGTTCATAGATCATTACGGGAACAATTGCTCTATCCATATCACATGCAGCGGGTTCAAGGGCTTTCAATTGATGATTTTCAACCAAGACTCAATTTCTGTCGTTGGTTCCTCAGAAAACATCGACAATTTCCTAATTTTGTGAACAATATTTTAACAACAGATGAAGCAAGTTTTAATAGGAATGGTATAATAAATTTTCATAATAAGCATTCGTGGTCTGAGGTAAATCCGCACGAAATACGCCAGTCAGTATTTCAACACCAATTCTCAGTTAACGTGTGGGCTGGAATAGTTGGTGAATACTTGGTTGGGCCATTTATACTGCCTGCACGTTTGACAGGTGAGAACTACCTTTATTTTTTGAACAACACGCTACCAGATTTGTTAGATGAAGAGAACCTACAAACACGTTCCAGTATGTGATACTTACATGACGGAGCACCTGCCCACGCAAGTCATCTAGTTGTCGACTTCTTAAATAGAACATTTCCCCGTCGTTGGATTGGTCGAAACGGACATATACGTTGGCCAGCAAGATCTCCTGATCTCAATCCTTTAGATTTCTACTTATGGGGACACATGAAAAGTAAGGTTTACACGACTCCAATTATTGACGAGAATGACCTTAGACAACGAATTTTTGACGCTGCTGACGAAATCCGCAATATTCCAGGAATTTTTTCTCGCATACGTGAAAATTGGATTAAGCGGTGTCGTGCTTGTGTCGATAGTAATGGTGGACATTTTGAACATTTGCTGTGAATAATCCGTTGTTTCAACTCAGTTCTAAATAAATTCGGTAAGTAGGATTACATATTTACTTGTCTAATATAAATAATATTAATTTAATCAGTAATAATGACTCTTCGAATAATTTAACTGGTAAAAAACTACATTGTATACAGATCTCTTGAGTTGAATATCATATTTACCCAACTTCGTATAATTGCATAAAAGAAACCGCCAAATACAAATTCTAATTGCAATACCTTGTATTAAAAACGTAAATATTTTCAAAAAAATATTTCATACATTTTTATTTAATTCTAAGGTCAATGTCATCAGTCAATACAAAAACACAGGTGTTTATTTTTTTGTCGGCGTAGTCATTCCTTTATTATTCGCGTTAAGAGTGAATCTGCTTCGAATGCGAGCGACGTTGCCGGATTGACAATAATTTACTTAATATGTTTTAGGGATTTTCTTGGTTATTAAGGCCTACTGACCATAGTGGTATAAGAGTTTTTTGTTTAATTTGGTGTATACTTCCTCCACCTAAAATATATGCACTCAAACTATTTACACCTTGTATAATACTTTACAAATGCTTCAGCGATTTCAAAATAGACTACTAAAATAACAAGAAAGAAAATTTATATCTAAATAAAAATACCCACTCAACATTAAACAGATGTTTACATGTGAATCTGTAGTCTATCATTATAGAACCCTCAATAATGTATTCAATAATTCTTAGAGCATAACAAGAAATAAAACCATTCAAATCCCTAATACAAGTAAAACTGTCAGCGTTAAGAATGGTTACTATAAAGCAGTAATATCATTTAACTCTTTACCAAACAAACTTAAATCAATGGCAACAGAAAAGGTAAATAACATTAAAGCAAAACTTACACCGTAGATAATGAAAATGTATGAAAGTAGTTAGGATACAACTGCTGTGTTATGGAAAACTTAATATATAAGTACAATTAAAAATTTTAATACTAATTATCGTAATTTTAGTTAGTTTGTAAGTATATACCAGCATGGGCAGATCCACGGGGGGGGATAGGGGCGATCGCCCCCTCCCCGAGAGCTTCAAAGTTGGAAAATTTAATGTTAAAACGAGATAATTTTAACTCCAACAGCCTTGATGAAGTTCACTTCTATGGGTTTAAAGCTCATAAAGACTATTTTTAATGTAATAGTCTAAGAAATATGGGTTTAAAATCATATTTAGGTAAATTTAGTAATGTACCTATGTGTTTGCCATTTCTTGGGTATGGTTACGAAGGCAGTATACCTAGAATTAGTTTCTTTCAGCTAATGTATTTCTCGTATAACTTCGAGGATTCGTCTCTAAAAGAGGCTGGCACGGTGACATATATGACTGTTATTTGTTTTGCACTTACTGTATATGCTTATAATTCTCCGATAGAACTCATAAGACACTGCTACAAAAAAAAACAAATTCGCTGGCATTTCATTCATCCTCATATCCCCAAAAGTAGCTGACAAAATCCTTACTTATGAAGAGTTTAATTTCATTTAAATTCAGATGGAATTTATTTTGAACTAGCGCCCGCCTACACATCCCGTGACCACTACTCTTTTCTTCTCATTTTGTCATCACTACTCATTTCTCTCACTACAGTTCCTGAACAGACATATTAGAGGTTAAGTTATATCATCCTTTCGATGACAAGTGGTGCAGTGTATGCATCAGCAGTCTTGGGGTCAGATGGCATAAGGAATACATGCTATTCAACACAGCGATAAGTGGAGTGATCTTTAGCATACGTCTTACCATGTGACATTCAATTTCACATTAAGGTATTAAGTATGGCTATAATTTTTCTCTTTTAAATGGTATGTTGGGGAACTGTTCTTTATTGAAACTTAGCGTAACAATTGCCATGAATCTATTCACACCAACGGCCCGATAGAGGCTACTATAACAAAGACGGATGACTTCCGCACTCACCCTGCAAGAAGGACTTACTATTCCCGCTCGTTAAAACGAATCTCCTGTCTGCAGTTCACATATTTGCAAGTAGAGTAGATGGAAAATATATTTTTGGATATCAGTAGGAATTATATGAATACCAATTTTGAAATTGATATCACAACTCAATCATCTGAGTAGATAGTTTATTAAAAGCTGGACTTACTGTTTAAGGTTACTGGTTATAAAATAACAAGCCAATTGATCTAATAAAAACAATTTTATTATCATTATCATAATGTAAGGCTAGTTATGTACAGTTAGGTTTACATTTTCCAAAATAGTAAGACCATTTGAGTTCACATAGTCTTTTAAAGAAATTTTAAGAATTATCTAACAAGTATGTATATATATATATATATATATATATGTGTGTGTGTGTGTGTGTGTGTCTGTGTGTGTGTTAGGTGGTTTCCGGGAATTCATCCGCGTAGTTGATAACTGATCCCTGCCGGGATCGATGGTAAAATGACGATTCGGCAGAGTCACATATGCCCTCTTCAGGTCGGTTGGCATAATTCTGGTAGCCTTCTGCTTCGATAATATTCCAGTAACTAGAAGCGAAAGCAGAATGTGACTCTGCGGAAACGTCGTCATTTTACAATCGATCCCTGCAGGGATCAGTTATCACTACGGGGATCAATTCCCGGTAACCACCTAAAACATTTAGTGCCCGCGAAAACTTAAAAACAAATATATGTATATATATACGGTGTAAACGGTATGAGTGCAAATATTTTGTGGAGTAGAGTGTTTAAAAAAATTAAAAAACCCTATTTTTTAAAATAATTTTTGAAAACAGGCTAGATTGGTCAAAAAACTGAAAAACAAGCAGACAATTTTGCATTCAGATCTCTTCTAGAACTTAAAATGTAGCTACTAAACAGGTCATATGGCTTTACTGAACACTTTAACATTGACAAACTTTTTGATATATATATATATTATATATATATATATATATATACAACACGTATATATATATAGATCCTTTGATTTAGTTCCCTTGTGTCGAATTATATCAAGTGCCAATAATTTTTATTTTTTGTCCCCGTAACTTGGTGCACTAAAAAAACACCATATTCGTTCTTACTTGCGGCGCGATGGTGCTGCATGACAATTTTACCTTGACTTACCTGTATTGACTAGTATTTTTTTACTGATGTGGGAGTACACATACTATCTACAATTACAATATATGCATTCATACTATTTACATCGTGAGATATATATATATATATATATATATATATATATATATATATATACACGTTTACAAATTGACAATTTCAAATATGATACCATTCCTCAGGACAAACAAATTATATATTCGTCAAATTCAGTGGACAAACGACTTGTGAACATATGTATATCTTTTGCAGAATGTAAATAATAATGTGAAAAAAGAGTTAACTTCAGGATTTTCGAACATTTTTTATAGCTCTGGGACGGTGTAAAAGCGCACTGCTTTACTATACGCATAATTGGTTAAGATTCGCTAGGTGTCGAGTTTAGTATTATTTACGCTACGATTAAAATAAATATCTCTATAAATATGGACTTTTATACCTTAAGTACTAACATATGTTTTATTATTGAGGAAAACACGTTAATAGTTGTAAATTGCAATAAAAAACTAGACTATAAATTATAAAATTTGCCCATAATTATTAAAAGGAGACTACACAAAATTATTTAAGAGAAAATTTCTCACGATATAATTAAAGAAAACTATAAAACGAGTGATGTTAATTTATCTACGTTATATATACTTTTTTCTAGGTTAATAAATTTTGTATAGGTTTATGTAATGAATTTGGGAAAATATATG
Organism: Octodonta nipae; assembly: GCA_034190945.1. Lineage (NCBI taxonomy): Eukaryota > Metazoa > Arthropoda > Insecta > Coleoptera > Chrysomelidae > Octodonta > Octodonta nipae. The sequence continues at coordinate 110,618,863 of CM067217.1, forward strand.
TAAGACATATTAAGGCACTAATTAAGTATGTTCGCATTTTAGCAAAATAACTTGAAAAATATGTTTTTACTTACTTCTATTCTAGACCCAATGAAAAATGCCTATTTACTATAAGTAAATTTCAGATCTTTTGTTATCGCCAAAGCACCTGTATTTTAATAAACAGCAGTCAAATTGAACCGTTATTTAGTTTATAAGAAATTGCTTTACAAAGTTACAGATAAATAAGATTCAAAAATGTAAAAAAATATGGCATCCTTTCTAGAACATTCAAAAATAGCATCCAATTTCTATGGCTAAATGGCAGTATTAAATTGCATCTTTGTAGTACCTTTCACAATTTAATTTATCCTTTTCCGGCATACGTAGGATTTTTAAATGTCGATGTAGCTTGTTTGTAAATTGGATTTTCCCCCTGGAAAATAAGTTCAGTTTAAACAACACATTTATACATTTAAAAAATAATAAAAATATATTTTTGGTCGGCCATTTACAATCTACCTTTACAATTCCTTTATATGCAGGGCTTTCTTTCATGTCAAAACCAGCCACCCAAAATAACTATAACTTATTTTGGGTCGCTACTTTGGAAATGAAAGCCCTATATATATATATATATATATATATATATATATATATATATATATATATATATATATATATATACATCATGCTATTAATTCTGCGTCCGTACATATGGGTTTTTCCATATAAATCTGCGTCCCCCGGGGTTCTGCATCCGTGTACGGACGCAGAAAATTTTTCGCCTATTGATCCAATGCTTCGAGTGCCTAAACAGTACCGTTTCTTCCTAATTATGATCTGAAACTTAGTGAGGTATGGTAGGCAACACTATTTTCGTCTACCTCGTTTTGGGAGCAATTTAAAAGTCTCTCAGTGGACGCAGAAAACAGGTAAAATGTATAAAAAATATACAAGTCAGGTTCCCGCTTTTAACACCACGTGGCGAAACGAGTGCTGACTGTATATTGGGCAAATGTATATTTCCTGTGTATTTTAAAGATGATTCTGCGTCCGGAAAGCTGACAAAGTTGTTATAAAAATAAATATATTTTCTTATATTTAAATGACTCCTGCGTTTTAATGTACATTAGATATTTTGTTCAGGGTGAGATTGATGGTTATGTGTTGTTAATTCTAAATTTAATTATTAATTTTTTTCCATTATTATTTTAGTATGACTATTTTTAAAGTCTCAATGCATACTGAGGATATTCTTTTTTAATAAGCTTCTTAATAATTCTTAATCCGTCTTAGATTTCTGGATTATGTGATAGATGCAGACAGTAAGACGATATATAATCTATTCACAATAATTTACTTTGTATGCTTATGGTTCTATTGTTCGAACCGTTTTTGCCAATTCCAAATTATAATTTCGCAGAGTTGATACCTAATTATTATAAAAAATGGTGTGGTTATCGAATTTAAATTTCCAATTTATTATTTATTAGGAATATCTAGAATTTTATCTTACGAACCGATTTTTAAGAGGTGTCAATCGATATGGAAATGTAGGTAAAAGAAAGCTGTTGATTATAGGATAATATAAACACTTTTGTTTATATTATCAATAAACAATAAACAAAAACTAATAGGCGAATCACGGGAAGTTGTATAGTTGTAAAATACGAATTTTGACACGTTAGGCGGTAAGTTTTTAGTAAAATATACTATATATATATATAAAAAAAATTATACAATTATTTATTTTCAAAATAATTTGTGTTTTAAATAATTTGTTGAAAGCATGTGTTCCAAATTTTTAATTGTTCATACCTCATAGAAAAGAATTATAAGTTTGCTTCTAAAGTCTTTGTAGCACATAATATTTTTTTATATAATTTTTGGTAGATGATATACTTCTATGTGCTATTGGGAGATCGAACTGAGTGAAAGAAAACTGCAACGGGACGAATCCTTAGACGTTACGTATATGTCTTTGTGCAGTTTTGTTTCACTCAGTGTCTATCATTCGCATACACATCAAATTTTCATAAATTTTTTAATGTCAAATTAATCGAAATGCCATTTTTTAAAGCGATTTTTGAACTGAAAAGGCCACGTTTAGTTATTCAAAATATTGCGCACTTGGGCACATATCACAGCGTCCAATAAAGAAGTAGTATGTATTTTTTAAAACTCAGAGCAACATGTGCCTAAGTACAATAAATAAGTAGTATGTATATACTACTTCTTTATTGGACTTGCACATGTTGTAGTGTACTGACAACTACTTTTAAAAAATGTATATTCTTATAGAATTACTTAGTTACATCTTACATTAATTAAAAAAAAAAAATACAAATAGAAAGAGTATAAAAATTTATTGCAATAAAGGTACAAAAATATTCACTTTCACTTTCGACCTCTTTTTTTACCAAATAAATTCACTGTTTATAAACAAAGAGTAATACTACAGCAGACTTCTTCTTTCGATTCAATCACAACTAAACTACTCAACTTGGCCCTTTAAATAGCGAGCGTAGACGATACCCGAATGTCATGATTATTCCTTTGTTGTCGGAGCGTTTTCAAGAACCTTCTCGAGACCCCCGCTTTTTTATAAACCCAGCTAAATTTCGCGATAGCCATTGTTGTTTTTTTATTATTTCAGCCAGTTTTATGTTTACGGTGTTTTCATCGAAACGAGTAATTTAGAATGTTTCTTAATTTTTCTATTTAGTGGCATAAAATGAATTTTATAACACTGCCCACCCTGTAATTTTGATCGGCCCGATCGTAATCATTCTATCCATGGTAAAGAGCGAGCCTATCCAAATGAACAATTTTCATCTTAGTTCTTGGATTCCGGCGAATAAGATAAACAATGTCATTGATTCTCTTGACTACCTCATATGGACCAACCCAGGCCCGGGTAAGCATTGGAGATTTGCCTTTGATCCTCTGGGGGTTGTGCAGCCAGACCTTGTCCCTATCTTGGAATCCGACTGAATTTGCCTTGAGATCATATCGAGTCTTCATCCGATCGCTGGTGACCAACATCCGTGTTCGGGCTATTTTATGCATTGCCAGTCTGTTCTGTCGGAGTTGGTTGGCATAATCGTTGACTTCTTGGGGCGGTTCTTCTGGTGAGCCAAAAGCCCAATCACAAGGTAATCTTAGGTTCTTTCCGAACAGTACCCTGGCTGGAGTCAGTCCTGTGATGTTATATACAGCTGAACGATAGGCCAATAGCAATAGTGGAATATGCTTATCCCATGCTGGTGATTACTGACGACCTTGGATAGATTTTGTTCCGTCTGAACATGACGACCATAGAGATATTTGTGGTACTGGTCAGCAGCCCTGCTTGTTGCAAGGAGTTCTTTTCTGGTTAAGCAATAAATCCTTTCCGGTTTCGAGAATCCATGCCTGTAATACTCGATCACCCGCTCTTATCTATCTTGCACTTGGAAAAGGACGGCCCGAAACCTGTGTTGCCGGCGTCGGAGATGATCTTGCCGGACTGTGTAGGAAACGCTAGCATTGGGCCGGAAAAGAGTGCCGCCTTCAGTGGTCTGAACGACATTTCACAATCCTGATTCCGGAAGGTCTCTTTTTCAGTGGTCAGAAACCCAAAAAGCTTCTTAGTTAATGCTTGTCACGCGGGATCGGTCAATAACGAATGATTTCTATCTTGTCTTCGTTTGTGCGGATTCCTGCCTCAGAAACGACGTGTGTGACCCATGACCAGAATGTCGTCGAGGTATGCTAAGCATGTTCTCCATGTCAACCCGCTCAATACATACTCCATTAGCCCCTCAAATGTAGCGGGAGCATTACATAACCCAAAAGACATGCCCGTGAACAGAAAGAGTCTTTTACTGGTGGGGAACGGTGTCATTTCTCTATCGTTTTCATGTAATTCAGCCCTGCCAATATCCACTCTTTAGGTCTTTTGTGGAGAACCAACGGAACCTTGCTAGTGTGCTCAGTGTGTCTTCGATTCGGGGGAGTGGATAGCTGTCTTTCTTCTTAACATCGTTCAATCTGAAGTAAACGCAAAAACGGTTGGTTTCATCTTTCTTTTTCACTAAAAAAAACGGGAGTAGACCATGGGCTGATGGATGGTTCAATAACTCCATTTTGTAACATGAACTCAATGTTTTCCTCGACTGCCTGTTGTTGCCCCAAGGATAGTCGCCTTGGTGGTATGCTGATGGGTTGAGCCTTCCCAGTATCTATACGGTGCTTTATTAAGTTTGTACGACCATCTTGACTATCAAAACTTTGCCAGTAATTTGAGATAAATTGCTTAGCTTTCTGCTGTTCCTCTGGTGTAAGGTGTATCAAATGGTCGGTGAATTGTTTTAGAAACTCTTTACTGGGCCCTGTCTCCTTCACCGATCTCTGATACGCTTCTTCGCAATTGATGATGGTGCCTGCTGGCTCGAAACAAGCTATTTCTTGACCATTGGTAATTCGGATGTCGTTGTTGGACATACTCAGGACTCTAATTGGTGTGACCCGTCCTGTTTTAACTATAGGCCATTCAACTAAGTAGTCATGAGCAGAATGTAAGGGCTCCACCATTCCTACGCAACTTCCAGAATTGCTCTCTAGCTGCCCAAGAATAATTTGTTCCGTTCGACAGGGAATTCTGGTCGAGGACTTTGCTATATTTTTTATGGAAGTCGCTGAGCTGTTGTGTCAACGCAAATTCCTCATTAAGGAATCGAAGAACATCATATCTCGGGTCGAACATGGACCCATGCTGGCTGATTAGGTCCATACCCAGTATAAAATCGTTCTCAATCTCTGCTACTAGGACCCTATGCCGGATTCTGTTGTCCCCTATCTGTAGCTCCAAATCTACCTCACCCTGTCTCGACATGGACTCGCCGGTGACTGTTCTTAAATGGATGTGGTTGTTAGCTGACCGAATTTCCAATGACCTCAAAGCTCTGGACCTGGCAATGGACACAGCGGCGCCATTGTCAAAGGTGATGGTGATTTCTCGGCCATTGATGGTGCTATCTCGCCATTCGCTCCCTTCTGCAGACAGATCGGAGTTTCCCTGATTGGTGAGGTTGTATAGTTGGCTACCCCAACGCGACGCTGACTCCACTTGGCTGAAGGAAGTTTCCTTCAGCCAGGAGGAGTCAACAGCAGCAGTTGCTCGTACCCTCGGCTTGGACATGTTTATGACGGCCTCTACCTAGAAAGCCCAGAGCAAAGCTTCAATACTTTTCTTGATGCCACTAAGTCTTAGATTTCTTTTTTCTTCAACATCTCTGATACCGTTTATGAAACTCTGTGTGGCAAATTGATCTTTAGTTTGTTCTGGTAGGTCTGGGTACGAAAAGTGAACTAAACGTTTAATCTCCGCTTTAAATTCTTGAAGACTCTCTCCAGATTTTTGTGTTTTTTACCACTAAGTTGCACTTGGTATACTTGACTCAATGATTGATTGTCGTATCTTTTGTTTAGGATTGCGATGATCTTGTCGAAGTTACCTTGTTCATCCACTGGAATGCTTAGGAAGAGCTCTAACGGCGGACCTCTGAAAGAAATTACCATAGAGGTAGATTTTTCTTGGTTGTCAAATTGCAGTTTTTACATGGGTGATTTGTTAAAGGAAACTTTGGTACTCACGGTGTTCTGGTATTTCCCTCCCAGCAAGTCTTGTTGCAATTTTTAATTTCCACTTTATTTTGGGTGGAATTGATTTGGTCTTGTACTTTACTTTGAACTGTTTTTTTTTTAATTTAACTGATTTCAACTTTTACCTGGTTTGGATGGAATCAATGTCTACTATGGTTCCAAGAGTATCCACGGTGTGTTTTAGGATATTAATGTCATCATTTATCCTTTTTAAGTCTGACTCCACTATTTGCATTCTCTGATTAACTGCTTTATTGAACTGCGTTACTATTTGCATTAATTGTTCAAATTGCTGTAGTCTTTTTAATTCATCTGTCTATCTCTTTAATTCTGTTTGTTCTTGTTTTTCTTCAAATATTTCAAATTCACTCTGTCTCTTCAATTTAGTACGTTTTTGCTCAATTACTTTAAATTCGTTCTGTCTATTCAATTCAGTTTGTTCTTGTTTTTCTTCAAAATTAAAAAAAAACAATTAAATTCTATTGTTCACTTTTCATCGTAGAAACAAGGTTTTGTTGGTTTTCATCTATATTAGTTCCAAGGTTTCATCAAAAGATTTCATTAATCTTTGTTGGATTTCCTCTTGAAGCAGTTTCTCATTTTTGTCACGTTTTTTCGTCTAGTTTATCAGTAACCTGTTTGACGATTTTTTGCTAGTCTCGCCCATTTCCGCTATACTTCGAGTAGTATCCATAAATCAATTTAGGATGTTAACTTCAGTTAATCCCACACGCTAGCACCAAATTGCAACAAACTATGTGGGTTCAAATCAAATGTACACAAATATTCACTTTCACTTTTGACGTCTTTTTTACCAAATAAATTCACTGTTTACAAACAATGAGTAATACTGCAGCTGACTTCTTCTGTCGATTGAATCACATGAATATAAACTAACTAAACTAAACCATTTAACTTGCCCTTTTAAATAGCGAGCCCAGAACATAAATGAATGCGATGATTATTTCTTTGTTGTCGGAGAGTTTGCAAGACCCTTCTCGGGCCTCCTTTTTTAGATACCCTTCGAAATATAAGGATAGCCTATCTTATTATTTCAGCCGCTTTCACGTTTACCTTCTTTTTATCGAAACGATTAATTTAGAAGGTGTCTTAATTTTACTCTTTAGCGGCGCAAAATAAATTTTATAACACTATTGTAGGATTGGATAACGGCAATCGTTCCCTTTAAGGCTTCCAGTTTTTTTTTAGATGGGCTAATACATTGTTTAGAGGCTAAGCCTCCTTATCTTCCCATAGCCGCGTCTATAATAACGAATGGCTTTAAATGGTCTATTTCAGTTCAGTCATACAAAATATGCCTTGAGAATATAAATTAATTTGTTTTGTAATAACCGATAAGTTATTTAACCTTCGATCTAGCAACACGGCGGACGCCGAAAACATGTAATCTGTAAAAAATATACTTTTTGATGCAGAAAAAATAGGGGAATGGATATGTATACCGGACGCTCAATTATTATAAAAATGAAAGGATGCAGAATCATAGCAAAATGTAAAAACCTTATTTCACAGACAGCATGAAGTTCAAAAATTATATACTCTTTAGTTTCGGATATAAAAACGTGTCCTTTACGCTAATCGTTGGATATACTCGTGGGGACGCAGAACCGTAGGAAAATGAAAAGACGCAGAAAAGATAGTAAGATGTTAATATATATCTATATATATATATATATATATGTTTTAGGTAGTTTCCGGGAATTCATCCGCGTAGTTGATAACTGATCCCTGCCGGGATCGATGGTAAAATGACGACGATTCGGCAGAGTCACATCTGCCCTCTTCAGGTCGGTTCGCATAATTCTCGTAGCCTTCTGCTTTCGCTTTTAGTTACTCGAATACTGGAAGCGTCTAAACGTCTAAATCAGACCCCGGTTGAAATGGTATTACACAAAATAAACAAGAAATTAAAAAATTAAAAGGATTTGCAATGACAAATATCGTAATTTAATATTTTATCGCGAAATGAAGTCCGACATCCAAGAGTTTCAGGAAAATATTAAATTCAGTTATATATACTATATACATAAATAATTGTTCGAGAATGCAATCAGTTGACGAGAGCTCAACTGATGAAGGTTTTGGACTAGAAAAAATATATTGTCTGGCGTTCAATGGATTGAAAAATCTCGAAAAGTTAGTATCAAATATCGTAATCACAATTTGACATTAATGTTTGACAATAAAACTGATGTAATTTAGCGATTTACTGCAAATTTGATATATACAGGGTAGCACAAAAACATTTAAAAAATCATGTGAAATAACAAAGCTTGTTTCAAATTGGAAGAATTTGAAAGAGTTATCTTTAGAATTTCATGTGGCCTTTCTAGGTACGACTTTGTTATAAGATAGTGCATTCGCCAAAAATGAGACCAAAGAAAGCTTTGTTATGTCACATGATCTTTAAAAATTTTTTGTGCTACCCCGTATATATCAAATTTGCAGTAAATCCCATAGTTACATCAGTTTTATTGTCAAACATTAATGTCAAATTGACTTAGCTTATTTCGTGTTATTTTTTTGATATTCGAATCAGCTGTTGTGAATATTTGATGCAAATAAAAGTTTCTAGAAAGTGATATTGGATATTAGTTTTTAAATTTATTGAACCCACGGAGTTTATTGTAATATATTACATGATGCGTTAGAAATAATTTTAATTTTATATTTTCTATTTAATTCTGTAATTTGTCCCCCAAAATAAATACTAAGGATTTCTCTTTATTTATCCTGTAAAGTTCAGGTGAGGCCCTATATGTTTAATTTTTTTCAACATTTTACGTCTTATAGTTTCGAGATAAGGGGAATGGGTAATTTTTTACATATTTTTGTTAATATCTTTTAAAGGAATTATTATTAAAATATGAAAAAAACATATACGTGAAAAAAAATTGTTTTAATTCTATAATTTGCCTTAAAATTAGAAGTTTCTCCTTATTTTTCCTGTCAAAACTAGGAACGGCTAGGTCGTTCTCTCGTTGAGAACGACCTAGCCGACGATCTCGGATACGAAGTAGTCCGGAAAGGTCCGAACCTGCAGTCACCCTTCGTGTTGGAAGAAGAGGAAAAGCCTTATGAAAATGCCAAGTGAGATTTTTGCGAAACGTCAGGCGACCGTTCTTTTACAGGGACAAAACTTTCAACGGACGAACACCCGGACCGGACCATCAAGAGAGCTACATATATATATATATATATATATATATATATATATATATATATATATATGTTCTGAAAGGCTTCCGCGGTCATTATTATGAACTAAGCTAGGTTCAGGGTGAGAACCGCGTCTGAATTTATTGAATACTCGACGTTTCGACTCCTGCTTTGGAGCCATTATCAAGAGACAAAAGTGAAAAAGAGTTTCAGAGTCTAGATCGAACTCGGGGCCTCAATCTGCCTACTCCCCAAGAGTCACTAGGTAACTGGGCCTAAGAGGAATGTCCGGCTTATGAATTTTGGGTAGTCCGTAAATTTTTCGGAATCTTAGAAGACTTTTCACGAGGAATGATGATCTTTTTAACGTCAAGAGGAAGTTGTGTCCTGTTGATGAAAATTTACGGACTACCCAAAATTCATAAGCCGGACATTCCTCTTAGGCCCATTGTCAGTTCGGTACAATCCCCGACCCAAGAATTAGCCCGGTACTTAGCCAAAACCCTTCAACCTCTAGCCGAGCAAGCATCCTCGTACGTAAAGAACTCTTCTTCCTTCCTAGATATCCTAAGTGGTTACAGAATTTCAGAAAATGACATCCTAGTTAGCTTCGATGTTGTATCTCTTTTCACCAATGTCCCCATTTCAGAAACGTTAGATATGCTAAAAACAAAATACAATATCTCTTCTGACATCATCAAACTTGTACAACACTGTTCCTCTAACACTTATTTTTCATTTCAAAACACTCTGTTCAAACAAGTCCGTGGGGCCCCCATGGGTTCACCTCTTTCTCCAGTGCTTGCTAACATTTTCATGGAACAAATCGAAACCCAGGCCCTAAACTCGTCTAATTTAAAACCTTCCTGTTGGCTTAGATATGTAGATGATACTTTTGTCATTTGGCCTCATGGCAGAGATTCATTAGACTTCTTCCTACAACACCTCAATGGTATACATTCTAATATACAATTTACAATGGAAATCGAGTCCGATTCTTCTCTCCCGTTTCTTGATGTCCTCATAACAAAAACCAACAATGACAGATTCTCACATACCGTCTATAGAAATCCAACCCATACCAATCGATACTTAAATGCCCAATCACACCACCACCCTGCCCAATTGAGTTCTGTAATGAAATCTTTGACTCTCAGATCTATTCGTTTAACAGATATTGACAATAGACAAAACGAACTTAATAATCTTCAACAAATCCTTCGACAAAACGGTTATCATCCGGACCACATTGCGCGTATAATTCATCAATCTCAACAACCCCCAATCACTCTATCAATTTTGAGGACAGTAGGACTATCATATCTCTCAATTCTCTTAGGGCATCCACTATTCGCGAAGCCATCGAAATAGAAAAAAGACCTCTCTGTCTAAATAGACGCGATGACAGTACTCGCCTTCCCACAGCTTGGACCTCCGTAATTGCCAGATTAAACAAAGCAGACACGCCCACCAATACCCAACCAATCACAACACAGCCTCATCACGTGACGTCTTCTAACCCAGCGCTACCTATAAATAAAAGAAGCAAAGCAGACTCAAATTCAGTTCAGTTACCTAGTGACTCTTGGGGAGTAGGCAGATTGAGGCCCCGAGTTCGATCTAGACTCTGAAACTCTTTTTCACTTTTGTCTCTTGATAATGGCTCCAAAGCAGGAGTCGAAACGTCGAGTATTCAATAAATTCAGACGCGGTTCTCACCCTGAACCTAGCTTAGTTCATATATATATATATATATATATATATATATATATATATATATATATGTTCTAAGTTTTAGCGGACACTAAATGTTTTAGGTGGTTTCCTGGAATTCATCCGCGTAGTTGATAACTGATCCCTGCCAGGATCGATGGTAACATGACGACGTTTCGGCACATCTGTCCTCTTCAGGTCGGTTCGCATAATTCTCGTAGCCTTCTGCTTTCGCTTCTAGTCACCTGAAGAGGGCAGATGTGACTCTGCCGAAACGTCGTCATGTTACCATCGATCCCGGAAGCGATCAGTTATCAACTGCGCGGATGGATTCCCGGAAACGACCTAACACACACACAGGTGTATATATATATATATATATATATATATATATATATATATATGTTAGGTGTGAATTGTACACACGTGTATGATGCAACGGTATCATATTACGCTGACAGCTTCCTGGTACTTCGATGTTAAAGTGGGAACGCATCGTGTGAATATCTTTTCGCTGACTTCAGCTTTTATTAAATCATAAATACAACCGAAGCGATCCCACGGTCGTCAATTTAATACTTTATTTTGCCCAGTTAGTTTTTATATTCAATTTACATTTCATTATTTTTCCAAGTTAAAAGTGTTAATTTTTTATTTTTATGTTTTGAATAAAATATTTTTTTTAAGTTAAAGTGAAATCAAAGATATAAAATTGGCGCAGTCAGTAGGATTGTCCAACACAGTTAGAACACGTGCATACTAACTGACTGTGGAGATTTCCAAATCATCGTGGACAATACCTCCCTGTTTGAGCCAACAACTGTAGCAGCGAAGACCAGGAACACGCAACGATACAGCTAACCAGTCGACGCTTCCGCAAAACAAGTCCTATGCCTGGGGTACTAATAACGTATGTAGAAACACCTCGTTTTTGATTTAATTATTTATCAATTGATACGATTGTTATATTTTTTATATTATCAGTTCTCTTGTTTAAAATACACATATTTCTTATTCCTTTGAACCACATTTTAAGCTATTGAATAATTTTGAAACGAATTTATTACTATTCTTCATTACTTTATCTCGCTTTATTTTATGTTCGAAAACTGTTGAATTTATTTAATCAATTTACTCATTTTTTAAATTTTGAGAATTTTCTGTGACTTTGCTTACTTCCATTTTATTGCTTTATTTAATTTTTATTTTTCGTAACACTTGAATATTTGTAATGACAACTACAAGGCAAGGTGCTGCGACCTCCTACTGTAGAGCCATACAGAATCTCTGAAATTTTCGCAATAATTCCGGAATATGACGGAAACCCTATATTCCTGAACACCTTCATTTCTTCATCCCAAACTGCGTATAGTATGGCAACTGACTACCAACAAGTGATTTTAATATTGCACATTAAAAATAAACTTCGCGGCAGAGCAGCCAAACTAATAAATTGTCGAATCCCGACTCAATTAACAGAAATTCAGACACTCTTAGAGAACCACTTTGGAGATCCTAGAGATCTCTCAGCCTTGATTCACGATCTTCAAAGGATGAGGCAATTAAATACTGAATCCCCCATAACATTTTCAGCCAGACTACAAACCCACCAAGCAAAAATGCTTGCTGCGGTTAACAAACAGAACTTGACTCAGAAAGAAAAACAGGCACAAATCGACTTGATCGAATCCATGGCACTAAATAGCCTACTAACAGGTTTAGAGCCGAAGATAGGACAACTAGTTCATGCTAGCGATCCTAAAGACATTCTGACCGCCGTTTCCCGCATAAAACGTGAACTCCAACTCCATCATCTAGAATCTCAAAAATTTTCAAATTTTAGAAACCCAGGTCCACCTCCCCGAAAGCCCTACCAGTTTCCAGTACAAAAACAATATTCATTCTGTAAATGAATGGGGCATAATGTTAACGAATGTCTCACTAAATCAAGACAAATGCAACAAAATCAAAACCATGGGCAAAACTTTTCGAATATACGTCCTAACCCATTTTCACAACAACCGGGCCAATTTCAGAATCGGCCACAATTCCAACCCAATACTCAGAATTTCCAGCAGAACAGAAACTTTCAACAACCTCGTCCTTCGACCAATGCACAACCCCAAAGTTCAGGCCAATATAAACCTAATCAAAACTTTTTCCGGCAACAACGAACACATCACTTAAACAATTCTTATAATTATGGGTACGCCAACCCAATAATAACGTATACGAAACTCAATACCAAAATACTAATTTCGAAAGTTACGACCAAGACTATTCCGATCCGACACAAACCAATTACAACTATTAGTCAAAAACAGATGTAGAATGTGACAACTACGTTGAAAACGAACACGAATTTTCCCCCGTAAATTTTCAGAACCTCCCTTTCCATACAGAACCCCCGGAAATCACAGAACTTCAGACTCAAATTCAAACGCTAAATCTAGTCAGTTTCGACCCGAATTTGAACTTCCCCGAACAGAGCTTTCTATAAGACCGCTTCTGACCGTAAATTCTAAAAATCTATACTACATCACAGATTCCTCTAACACATATAAACTCCTAACAGACACCGGTGCTGGTCTTTCTATTTTCAAACCAAACACTTGCACTCGTTTCAGAGAAAGATTTCAGGAAAACGTAGTAATTCAGGGAATTACCAACCAGAAAATCCTTATAAACGAATCGACCCTCGTTCCTTTCAATATAAAAGACCCGCACAAGGTTTACATCTGCAACCTTGATATAGAATTCGACGGTTTGTTATGCTCTGACTTTCTGGAGCACTAGAAACTGCATTATAGGTTTTGACAAAAAACAATTAAGAACCAACTTTAAGACACTTCCGCTGTATAAAGTGACAGACGATACAATCAATGCCACTGAATCTATACAATGTCCCCCTTCCTATACTTCCATTAATACTATTACAATTGAACCTCGCACGGAACAAATCTTTAAACTTAGCTGTGAACTAAGAAACACCGAAGCCTTACTAACAGGTATGGAAATTGAAAAAGTCCACCTCCCTAATGATGTTGTTACAGTAGACAGCAAAGGTCAATTTCTCACATCTATTCTAAATGCGAATGCCGTCCCTAAAATAGTAAATTTTTCAAATCTAAAACTCGAACCGTTACAACCCTTTTCTCTCTCACAAACTACTCCTTTGAACTATAACGAACCCGACAGACAAGAAGAAATTGTTAAACCGACTAGAACATTGAAACGACTTAATCTTACAATTATGCCTTTACTTTTCAGACATATTCTACCTCGAAGGCGATCATTTATCATTCACAAACGAAATCAAACATAGTATTCATACCAACAACGCGAAACCCGTTTATACAAAATCTTACCGTTATCCCCAAGTTCACAAACAAGAAGTTAAGTCCCAGGTAGCAAAAATGCGCGACGAAGGCATCGTGCGACCCTCTGATTCACCTTGGTCCTCCCCCGTATGGGTAGTACGGAAAAAATTACACGCCTCTGGAAAACAGAAGTGGCGTGTTGTAGTAGACTACCGTAAACTTAACGAACTTACAGTCAATGAGTACCCTCTACCGAACATCTCAGACCTACTAGACCAACTAGGCAAATGCCAGTACTTTACGACTCTTGACCTCGCCTCTGGTTTCCATCAAATAGAGATAGACACAAAGGACATCGCGAAAACTGCATTCACTGTCGAGAACGGACATTTTGAGTTCGTCCGCATGCCCTTCGGATTGAAGAATGCTAAGTCTACCTTTCAAAGGGTGATTGATAACATTCTTATGGGAATCCAGAATGAAAGATGTCTGGTTTACATGGATGACAATCATTTACTCGCCTACAATACATGACCACCTATCACGACTGACAGACGTATTTAAAAGACTCAGAAAGGCTAACCTTAAAATATACGAGTATGAAATTATATACAAGCCTGGTAAATTAACAAGAACGCTGATGCTTTATCACGGATTAAAATCAACCATCTTGACGAATGTTTATCATTTTAGTCAAAATCAAAACTAAAGTTTCCTTCAAAGTCCTAAACGTCCCTAAACGACGAATCCGAAGACGACAGTCCTGAACCCGAACAAAATGAAATATCACTTGAAACTATGTCCGAAGAATTTAAAACCTTTATAGAACGTTATAAAACTACTTATTTAATTGACTACAGCAAAATTGAATTCTCCAACTGTCAACTACTAGACAAAACGAATAAAAACATTTTAATCCCCAATCATCCAATCTTCAAGAATTTCATCATGACATTTTCGAAGAAGTCGCTGACTTCGAAACCTTTAAAATTAATGTATTCGCCAGCAAAACCGTGAGCAGAAGGCAATATTTCATAATCCCACTTCCGAATGATCCTGACACGACAATCTCGATCTTCCAATTTTAGAGATGCTCTCTTTTCATTTTCGCTGAAAAAAATAAATAAATGGAAAATCTGCCAAAACGTTACAAAAACACCCGAACAAGACGAAATACCGCTGATCCTTGAACGATATCATAACGGGAAAAATAACTTGTACCGCGGCATTAACGAAACCGTCCACCGTATTAAGGAAATGTACACCTGGTTTCACAAGACATTGAAAATTTCGTTAAGAACTGCGAAATTTGTCAAAAAAACTAAAGCGTGTCGCAAAAACCTAGACAATCCCCTCGTCATTACGGAAACGCCTAATACACCATTTGAGCGAATTAATATTGACATACTAGAAATACCTAACAGGAACTATATCTTATCTGTAAGAGACGAACTGACAAAATACTGCGAGCTTATGCTTTGGCAGACAAATCAGCCAAATCCGTTGTCAGTACTATGATGTTATACTTCCAACATTTTGGTACGCCATTGCGTATCCATTGTGACTATGGTAGGGAATTTGACAACGCCATCTTCAAAGACTTGTGTAAACTGTACGACATCAAACTAACTTATTCAAGCTTAGGACATCCGCAAACAACCGGCTCTGTAGAACGATTTCATTCTACTTTGTTAGAAATTATTCGAATCCATAAAGCCGAAAATCCAGATGAACATCCCCTAAATGTATTCCGGTATGCGGTTATTGCTTACAATAACTCGACAAACTTTTTGCCTTACGAACTAGTGTTTGGACATACGTCTAGCAGACCACCTGAAACCACCTACAACCATAAGGAACTGATTAGTAAATATATACGAGACTTGAACAATCGCATTTCCTATTACTACAAAGTAGTCCGCGAAAAAACTCACTTACAAAAGCAAAAGGCTAAAGAACGTTTTGATAAACACGTTTCGGACAAACTTCTGGAATTTAAAATTGGTGACAAAGTTTACGTCAAGGTCTCCCAAATTAAAGACAAACTTCATAACAAATTCAACGTTCCATTCCAAATTTTAGATATTCACAATAATTCAGCCACACTCTTAAATGTCAAAACAAAGCAACGAACGAAAGTTAACTTTGACAGAATGAAACTCTGTTCTGAAAACTAACTTTCTTTTCAGGTTACTACTGCTGTTCGGATCACCAGTCTCACAGTTCAACATCAAACCAATAAACAACACTCTTGGTATTTACCATCACGACGAAACTAGAATAGTCATCTCCAACTACAAATGGACATTACTAGTTCATCGTAACTTGACGATACTTAAAGAAATCTTTGAAAACAACAGAATCCTCAAAACATTAGAAAACACAAACGATCCCATCCCTGGTTTCAAATTTCATTACACAAGTGCATTCCGAATTGATGTCCAAACTCACATCAATCAATTATCCCAAATTTCAGATTCAATTAAAACTAAATTCTCGGAAATATTCATGGACACTAAAAGATCGAAACATGGTGATGGTGCATTTTTAACAGATAGTATCAACAAACTTAATCAGGGACATTTACAAGTAGAGAATCTCCTAAAAAATAAAATAAGCGTAACTACTTCTATTATCAAAACTGTTAATGAAACCATTCAGAAACTCAAAATTGACGAAGCAACCTTTAACATTGACGCAATTAATTTGGCAATACATATTCTAAACGACAAAATAGCCCTTATCAAAGCAAAACAGTCATTTTTGGGAATATGCGAAAAATTAATGGCAAGCTATTTATTTCTTGAGGATAACCTCAATAATATTTTAAATTCCATAACATTTGCTCGCTTAAAAATAATTCATTCCTCAATAATCACAAATGATCATTTGATAAAGTCACTATAGAAAATTTCGCAAAATTTTGTCAAAAACAATCTACCGTTATCCGTCAGATATTCAAGTGTCGCCCAATATTTGGAAGTAATCGAATTAGAAGCGTTTCAAACCCATTCAGATTTAGTCTTTATTTTGAAAATTCCTCTTGTAGAGCAACAACTCTACACCGCCTACCACTTATATCCTATCCCAATTTTAGATGACAGAACTGGTTTCCATCATATTCTTTCATTCACCCAAAAATATATCGCGCGAAACTATGATTCTCTAATGTACATACCCATTAAGGATTTGAGTGTATGCAAGCTACTAACTCCACAGCAAAAACTGTGTTCTGAGTTATATCCACTCCAACGCACCCTGTGAAGCTCAACTTCTGAAGAACATCCGTAGTGAACCGGAACGTTGCCAAAGCTCCATTGTATTCAGTGAAGGATACAATGTCCAGAGACTAGAAACTAACACGTGGATTGTTATAGTGTCTGAGCCCTTACATGTGACAATTAATTGTGCGGGAATAGATACTAAGAAAACAGTTTTAACAAACACCATTATTCGCTTACCATCAGACTGCAGTGCTTTCGTGGGAATCACAAAAATATAAGCGGAACCTCAAGAACGTATAAACATTTCCGACAATTCATACCCTGTATTAATCCCTTACAACTGTTGCAGTTCTCACCCCGAAAAACTAGATATTCCAGAACTCAAACCTCTAAAGCTGGATGACTTGAATATAGAAGAACTCTCCATAGCGAACCATAAGTTAGATCAATACTCCAGGGACTTAGACGACCTTATCAACCAGCCATTTGTAAACATAAATATATCCTGGTTTACATACGCTACAATTACAATAATCATAAAAGGCCTTTTTGTAGTCCACATATGCCATGTAGAGATTTCGTCGTTTGGCGTAGGCTTGATTGCAGACAACGGAATCAATTATCAGTTGTTCTTTGCAGCCCATCGAATTTTTCGCGCATCCTTTTTGTTGTTGAGTAATTGTGTTGTTCAGCTCACAATGTTTGAAAATGCGATAATTAATGCACGACGTTATTAGTTTGTATAAGGTTGGAAGGCAAGTGATTGGTCGATACTTTGCTGGGTCGTGTGTACATAGGTTATCCTTTGGTAAGAGGTATGTAGCACCATGCGTAAGGAAACTAGGCATCTTATGTGGGTGGGTAATTATGTCTTTTATAAGGACTGTTAGTGTTTCGTGGGTTGCGTGCAGTTTCTTTATCCAGTAATGTTGCACACCATCAGGTCCTGGTGCTTTCCAGTTATGGAGGTGCTTCATTATGCTGGATGTGTCTTCCGTTGTAAATGGTTGGTGTTGCATGCCATCACAGTTCTGAACTGCAGCTTCCTCCTCATTAATCCAGCTGGCTCTGGAGTTAAAGGAGATTATTGTGGAACTCTGTGTTTTCCAGAAATCCTCGATCTCTGTTTTACTGGGGTAACTAGGGACTTCATTATTATTGATGTTGTTAAGTTTTCTATAAAACCCTTTTTCTGATTGTCGGAAAGTTTGTTGTCTAGTTTCAGTTGGTTACTGGTTTTGTACCTTCTCAATCGACTTGTGTAGGCGGAGAGCTTTTGTCGTAGACTGTCCAGACACTGCTGAGATGTGATGTTTTCTCCATCCCACTGGGAGTGTATTCGGTTATTCCTGACTCCTCGTTGGTACTCGGTCCGTCTTCCAACGTCTTTCCGAAGAGAATTGATTTTCCCTTCGAGTCTTCTTTGCCAAGGCGGTATTCGAGGTGCTTGTCTAAATTGGGGAGTGTCTTGCTTTGGTCTTACTGCGACCCCAATTGCTCTGCAGATGCAAGTTGCAGCACAGTAGATGATTGTGTGGAGCGACTCTAAATTATTAGCACCTAAAACATAGTCTGGCAAGATAAATTTGTTCATAGCCTGCAAGACGATACCCAGTTTCTTGGAAGATCTTAGTTTGGGAAGAGCTGGTCTAGTCAGTGGATCTGTTCCACTATACTCTATAAGAGCTCCTTCCATTTCTGCTTGGATCTTCTCAAGCAGGTCAACGTTGGTTGGCTGTTCTTGTTGAAGTTCTTGAGGCTCGTCTGCTCTTTGAGCCAAAGGTGTTTCAGGCTCTGGATCGATTGTATTTCGACCAAATAGATCGCGCTCCACTTCGCTCTTTATTGTGTCCAGTTGTTCAGGCGAAATGAGGCCATTTGACAGAAGATGAAGATGACACGATATTGATCTGCGACTCTCTGTTCGGCAACTTGAAGCTGTGGGTACTCACGACAGAACTCTTGATGAACTATTTGGCGATATCCAGTCTTATCCTGGCCAAGGTTTGTAATTCTGTAGAACGTGCGTATTATAAATTCATTCATGGCGCTAGTCCATTTCATGCGCTGTGTTTTCAGTCCCGCTTGAGTGAGCGCTGGCTGTTCATCCTGCGCAACACTTTCTGCGGGCGGGTGGAGTTTTCGTTTGACTCCGTTGGTGATGGTCACGTTGTTGTTGTGACTGTGTTGGTGAGTGCTGTTGTAGTTCTTCTGGTTCTTGGGCTCTTATTTCTTATTATTATCAGTTCTCTCATTTAAAATTTCCATATATTTCTTATTCCTTTGAACCACATATTAAGCTATTGAATAATTTTTGCCAAAATTGAGGCCTGTGATTCAAGATGCATCCCACATAGACAGCCCAATTTGATTTAAAAGTTTATGTTGTAACATCAACTTTTCTTTATAAGGGGGAGCTATTAAGTGTTAATTGTACACTCATGTATGAAGCAACGGTATCATATTACGCTGACAGCTTCCTGGTACTTCGATGTTAACGTAGGAACGCGTCGTGTGAATATCTTTTCGCTGACTTCAGCTTTTATTAAATTATAAATAGAAGCGAAGCTATCCCACGGTCGTCATTATAATGTGGTTTCCCGTGTTGTATCCGGTGTACATCAGTTTCTTGGTTTGTGCACTGAAAAGGGCAGTTACCCTGACGTTTCGCCCAAACTTACAGATTTTCACCTTTGAAACATGTCCTATCCAAAAGTTTCAATTTCGCAATAACGCGATAAACAGAAAGAGTAATTTCCCAAGTTGAGGTAGCTATAGTTGGGATGTGTTGTATTGAGAAAGGATACTCATCAGGATATCCCAACGAATCTTTCTGAATCGCATTTAACGTCTAGTGAAATATACAAATTGTAACAATTGCATCCTGTGCTCCTAACAAGTTTTACCTTTAGCTGGGCACCTCCACGTGGTGACGGTGGGCAACGGACCTCACCATTTTCCCGGATAGCGGTTTTCATGCCTTCATGGCAACTAAAGGTAATACCTTTACGATGCAGGGACGCGCACAAAAAGTGGAATTCCCGCATCGGTTTTAATTTCCCTGAAGATTCTTCTGAATTTTACTGAAGACGAAAGTTCGGTACAGAAATATACATTCCGAATCCGAGTTCAACAGGAAAAATGCCATAGAAAATATCTATCCCACAATCAACTAGCAAGCTCAAATTCTTCATTTTTCTGAAGATTCTTCTGAATTTCCCTGAAGAATGAAGTTTGATTAAAAACCCTCATACGATTTTTCAGCGTTTTGCTGAAATTTGAAGGGTGATGGAGCAATTCTGACTCCGGATTCGTGTTTAGCGGGCGAAAATACATCGGAAATCATATGTCGCTTGTACATTACAGACAACTTTTTTTTTGTGTGTGGTGGTGTTATTATTCTCTATTAACGTTGCTTTTGGCCAATTCTACAGAGTTATCATTATCTTGTCTGTATTTGTCATCTCAGGTGCTAACCGAATAATTTCAAGACTATAAGTTATATTTCTTTCGTTATGATTTGTGGAGTATATTGAACTCAGAATCCTTTTTTTGCCCTCTTGAAGAAAGGTTCATCTGTTGTTGACAAATTAGTGTAATTAAGGCAGCATATCGCCAGTTGATTTTCTGTGAAATTTCGTACGATACCGCGATTAGGTCACAATTTATTCAAAATACATGTTTAATGTTCTGAGTCTAATCCATATCAACCTCTAAATGCTAAAGATAATTGTCTAAAGGCTTACTGAATAATCTCAATCTCCATAATTTGTCATTCTTATATTGTTTTCTACCTGAAATAACGCTTTAAAACAGTTGATCAATGAATGAAGAAAGTAACATACTTCAAATCTTATTTCTTCACTAACGTCAATAATATATTGTAATATTTAATCCCTGGATAATTACCCAATGTTAAAATTAAATATAAAAACACGAAAAAAGCTTAATAATGAAATTATCTAAATATTCATACTTAGTAAATATTTATTTTATACATTAATTTTTAAAACATAATTCATAACATAAAACTTCGCCAGAAGCCACTTATTAGGTAAACGAATTATGTTTACCTAATAAGTTTGCTTGAAAATTAAATTAATACAAAAAATTATTGTTACACTCACCGTGTCCCACTTTGCCATCATTTTTTCTTTTTCAAATCGGGCAAATTCTCTTCTATCGTGAATAGTCGTTAACAATTTCCAAAGCAGCAAAATCGCTATACCGATTAATACAATGGCAGCAATTACTCCTAAAACTATTCCAGGTACGAAAACCTGAAATTAAATGGCATTGAAAAATAATGAGAATATTAACGGGCTTCAGAAATTGCTAATTTAATGGAACTGAATAGTCAAAACTGAATATATAGAAGCAAGAAAGAAAGATGCAAAACTTACGCTTATATTATTAATGATAAAAAAGTAAATAATTGATAAGTTAATATGTTTTAACTGCTGACTTAATAGCAGGCGGCTAATGAAGTTATGTACTCAGATTTACTGTGATAAAAACGGATTTAAATTATCTATGTTATTTCTAAAATGTCGAAATAAAAATTGTCTGGTGTATGGAGTTATTTCTCGGAAAATAAAGACAATAAATTGGCTAAATGCAATATTTGTGGAAACATGTCCAATTTATTTTCACATTAAAAGATTTCGTCCCGGTTTCCTTGAATACATTAAAGCTGATGATGGAAGCTCTACAAGTACCCGTTCAAGTGCTATTAGCTTAAAAACAGTATGTTTAAGAACATAGACAGTAGAAAAAAATGAGCTCGATAATCCACCGTTAGTTATAATAGCTACAGACCAGGGTGTATTAAGGAGGTGGGCCAACGTCATGCAGTGACACTAATTTTGAATACTTCACTGATTAAGTGAAAGAGGGCGCTATCAATAGAGAAAATGCCGTTTTGATTTTTTTACAAGGTGTTCCTAACGGTTTCATTTTGATTAATTTGAAGTCTGTTTCTGAGATAATTTAATTTATAGGAAAAGATCCCTATGCAACTGCAACTAAGAAATTCATAAAATTTTAAAATTCTATCAGCTATGTTTGAGACCGAAGGCTTATTTTTTCTTATAAATTATCTGGGCAACTATGAGTTATAGACATACGAAGTGATTATAAAACATACCTTATGTTTTTGAGTTTAAACAAATTCATCCCAAAAATTGTGCAATTCCATTTACAATAACAAAATTATAGTCAACTATTAGTATAACTGGAAGTGGCCAACAGTTTGATATTAAAGGAAAAGTGCTTTCTGGAAAACACACTTAAAAAAAATTTCGAATATCAAACATTTGTTTATACAAGAAGTAGCTGGGCGACCAAGTTTCACTCATGATTTCAATGTTGCGCCAATCTTTTGATGACATATATACATATGAAAATAGTTTCATCAAAAATTATCATAATCAATTTCATTTATTTATTGCCGCTAAAAACTGTGATTTATCTACCAGAGAATGAAACTATCAAGTGGACAGTCATTTATTTTTAAAGTTACAAATATACAATCAATACATAAAAACTGCTGAAATTTATTTACTAGAATAATAACTTGTTTAAAATTGTATAACCCCCTTTAATGTCTTATTAAGTTGTATATATGAAAACAAACCTTGTATTTATTTGTTACATTTCCTTTTCTCTATCACTCTCTATATATTGGATTTAAATATTTTAGACTGATTCATTGTAAATATTTATGTTTGAATAAACTATGAGTTTTGTCCAATAAAATACATCTCTATGTTCTGCAGATTTAGTTTTTTTTAATTCTGTTGAGCTGAATCTAATGTAATATAATACATTCCTCTGGCTTGAAGCCTCTCACAATATCAATCATTATTTGGGCATGTTCAACCTAAAATTATAAACAACAATCACAACCTTTGTAATTATTTGGTGATTATTTAACTTGCCTATTTCTTCTGAACCTATATTAATGCATTTTCTAGTTAACGGCACGTTTTTTGGTATATAAACTGCCTGTTAACGCCAAATACGTCCATTGTGACACTTTGATTCTCAATATGTCATGCTTGCCAGTATTTTTTTCTGCTGTGAATACAGTTATTATAATTGTCCGTGATTTGTTTAACACAAAAAATAAAACTTGTTTAATAATAATTCACGTGAAATTTATGAGCTCATTACCGGCTTACGTTTACTACGACCTACGACGTTAATGTCAGTATTGTCAGTCAACGATTTCCGTGTAAATTGTCATTATAACAAATGTTCTTTGGGTTCTGAGGAGCGAGCCCGAATTACATAATTTTATTTGACCAAAGAAATAATCAATATGATAGATATAATAATAATTCGTACTGCATAATATCAATTTAAATCAACCCTGGTGCGTTATTACCTTTTTCGGATCGCCATCTTTTGGTCATTTACCGTATTATTCACAATTACTGTTCGCTTTTAAAAGCGTTGTTGGCCCACCTCCTTAATACACCCTGCTACAGGCCATTGTTAATGACAAAGGGTTTAAATATTTCATTAAATTGTTAGATCCCATACATGAAATTCTTCCAAGTAAGAGTACACTGCGAGAGAATAATGTAAATGAACTTAACGCTATTCAATATGCGGAATAAAACAGAATTTGTAGCATTAACATGTGATACATGGACATCAAAAAGTAATTAAATTTATTATGTCACTTCATTGATGATGCTTGTGTTAAGAAATACAGTTTTGTCAACATCACATATAGAATTAAACCATACTGCAGAAAATATTGCATTAGCATTTCAGGATATTTTAAGTGTTTGGCAATTAGAGGAGAAAGTGGTTTGTATGACTACAGTTAATGCTGGTAATATGGTAAAAATGTGTCAGGTATTAAATTTAAGACATATGCCTTGCTATGATCATAGACTCAACATTATTAATCAGTCCTTATTAAAATTGGAATGCATAACTCCTATTATAAACAAATGCAAAGATATTGTAAACATTTTCAAGCATAGCACTGTAGCTACCGATATCTTCAAATCTGATAAAACGCTTGAACAAACCGGAACTGGAGGTGATCCAAGAAGACAGCAGCACCAGATGGATTAATTCATAAAATGATTAAAAGACCTCTGGAGATAAATACAATAATAAAACCTCCTATATCTAAACCGCCATCTTCTTTAAATTTAGGAGATATGAACATTCTAGAAGATTTTTTCCCTTATTTATAGGTTTTGATGAACTCATCAAGAAACTATCAGGACGGGTTTATTGTTTGTTTCCCTATAAATGTTTTGCTATACATTGTATTTGAGTTGCCGCTTACATAGCAAACACAATAATTTATGTGAACTACTAACAAAGGGTAAAACTTTCTCTAGTGGTTTCAGTAACATCCTCACTTGTAATTCCAATGTCGTTTGAATTGCATAACAAAGAATTCCGTTAAAATAGAACAAGGAGAAGAGAGAAATTTTATACTTGGTGCAATTGTAAAACACCCATATGAAGAAATATTTTTATCCTCGACAGAAGAAGGAAGCATTTAGATCCCTTGAAAATGCAAATGTTGCCGTTACCCAATTACAAAATGAAATGAAAGAGGAACAGAGTTAAATAAACTAGCAACAAACAGCAGTTCTGCATCCTTGTTTAATTTCAGTTTTATGAAGGACAGGCTTGAGAAGAAAGGAGTATTACAGTTGATAGCATTATTTTATTGTGCTCAGACAATATTTTGAGAGCTCAAACGTGGAATCACAACCATTAGATTTTTGGAAGGTATTAACTAACAGTTATCCATTTCATGGTTGTTTGTATTTTTTTTTCAGGCAGCAGGATCAAAATATCGACCTATGTATAAAATAGGGAAAACGTATTTATGGATTCCTGCCACTTCTATTGCTTCTGAAAAAAATTTTAGTAGAGCAGGAATAATCATTTGGGAAAGAAAGGCCAGAAAACTAAAAATGTGGATACGCTGGTGTTCATTACTCCATGTTAAAATAAATTTGAAAAAATGTTTCAATATTATATTTTATTTTCATGCCTATAACCCCTAACCTCGCATTCACAATACATTGCAATTAGATATACTTTCAAATAATTTGGCTACATCCAACCAAGCCACAAAACACTAAGCCCTGTTGTATGTACATATTTTATTTGAAAACTAGCCACCCAACATAACTTGTAAAATATCTTTAAAAGAAATAGACAAAAAATATATTTATTTATATATTTATATATTTATATTTAGGAGTTTCAACCTATAAGCGGGGGTGAATATCGCTTCTACAAAGGGGTATCATGTGATACCTCTTTTTAAAGTTATCTTTTTGCCAATCTTTTGACACATCATTTTTTAAAATCAGATTATTTTTTATAGAGTAATGCCATTTTAAACTTTCAATTAAAATTATTATTATTTACACTGTATTTACATTAATACTATTGTACTAGCATTAGACTTGCCTTGTACTTAAATTAGATGATCAAAATGTCCGCCATTGTTGGTAAGGCAATGGTAAAGTCGCTGCTCGAATTCCTCCCGCACCTTTTGAAGCGTCACTGTTTTATACACCAGTTTTTAGATATCTCCATAAAAATAATTCAAGGAGCGTTAGGTCGGGTGATCTTGCTGGCCATTCTATAGCGCCCCTTATCTGGAAATGTCACATTAAACCAATTTTATACAGGCAATGCATAATGTGGAGGTGCTCCGTCTTGTTGAAAAAATAGATTTTCTACGTCTAGCAACAAAGTTCCATCTTGATTTCTTTGTTTTTCTAAAGATTCGGTTATAAGGGGTTTTATCACATTTTCTAAGTCCAAAGAAAATTGACGAGTTAAATTTTCTTCAACGAATAAAGGAGCAATAAATTTATTTCCAAGAATTCCGGCCAATACGTTGATTTTCTGAGGATGTTGGTTGTGCTTTTCCCGAAAAACGTATGGATTGATATTGTCCCAGTATATACAATTATGTTTATTGATAAATCCATTTAAAAAAAAACCTGCTTCGTCAGAAAAACAAATATTTTTAATAAAATTATAGGGTCTACATTTGCCCTTCGAGTCATTAATTCGCAGAATTTTAAACTTCTGTCACAATCATCCCAGCAAGCTGTTATAAAAGCTATATTTTGCAGGGAAATAATTTATTTTGGCGTAACGTTTTATGCACAGAGCCTACGGAAATATTTGTTAACCTGGAGACTTTTGGTATTGATGTTTGTAGATCCATGGCAAATTGACCTAAAATCTCAACCTTTGCAGCTTCCAGTAAAACTCTACGATACTTTACAATTGTATTGCACACACTTACAGTTTCTTGAAATTTATTAACTAAATCCAAAACATACTGAGACCCAATATTTTTATCGGGATGTCTCTGATGAAAATATGAGAAGTTCTGCGTGCATAGTGTTGTTCTTACCCACAAATAAATATTATTTCAATTCTTTCTGGTAAAGAATAAACCAGTGTCGAAATTTGATGGTCAGTATACAACGAAACCACTACTAATAATAAATTGTTTACATTTATAGTGGCAAATATCTTTCGCAAAAACATATAAGGATTTTTTTCTCATTTGTTTATCTCGGTATTTATACTCATGCTTGTTTTTTGCAATTACAATTCAATTATGTAAAAAATAATCTGATTTTAACAAAATGGTGTGTCAAAAGATTTGCAAAAAAGACACTTTTAAAAAGAGGTATCACATTTTTTATTTAAACTTGTAGAAGAGATATTAACCCCCGCTTAGGGGTTGAAACTGCAGGGTGACCGAAACGAAACGTGTAAAATAATTTAACGTGTTTTTTTGTCTTTTTCTTTTAAAGATATTTTAAATGTTATGTGTGTGTGAGTGTGATAGGTGGCTCCAAATATTCATCCGCGTAGTTGATAACTGATCCCTCTCGGGATCGATGGTAAAATGACAACGTTTCGGCAGAATCACAGCTGACCTCTTCAGGTCGGTTCGCATAATTCTCGTAGCCTTCTGCTTACGTTTCTAGTTACTCGAATACTGAAGCATCAGAATTGCAAATGGTCAAGAAATAGCTTGTTTCGAGCCAGTAGAGACCATCATCAATTGCGAAGAAGGGTACCAGACATCCGTGAAGGAGACAGGGTCCAGTAAAGAGTTTTTACAACAGTTTGCCGACCATTTGAAACAGGAACAGAAGAAAGCCAAGCAATTTATTGCAAAGCACTGGCAAATTTTTCACCGCCAAGATGGAACCACCAGTCGCACCAACATCGTCCAGTACCGAATAGATACAGGAAAGGCTCAACCGATTTTGCGTGGATCGCAAAAAGCTGAATGACGTCACGAAGAAAGACAGCTATCCACTACCCGAATTGATGACACTCTGACCACATTAGCAGACTCCTGTTGGTTCTCCACACTAGACCTAAGGAGTGGATATTGGCAGGTTGGTCTACACTAAAACGACAGTGAGAAGACAGCGTTCTCCACCAGTAAAGGGCTGTTTCAATTCACGGTCATGCTCTTTGGGTTATGTAATGCTTCCGCTACATTTGAGAGGCTAATGGAGTATGTATTGATCGGGTTGACATGGAGACCGTACTTAGTATACCTCGACGACATTCTGGTCATGGGTCAGACATTCGACGACCATCTTAAGAACCTTGGCGAAGTATTCTCCAGAATTAAGAACGCCAACCTGAGACTCAACCCGAAGAAGTGTTCCTTGTTCCAACAAGAAGTAGAGTTTTTGGGCCACGTCGTTTCCGAGTCAGGAATCCGCACCAACGAGGACAAGATAGACAAGCATGAACTCCGAAGCTTCTTGGGTCTCTTTTCATACTACATGCGATTTGTTGAGGGATTTGCCACCATTGCCGCGCCTCTACATTGGCAGACCACTGAGACCTTTCGTTGGAATCACGATTGCGAAACATCATTCAGACGACTGAAGGCGACACTATGTTCCAGCCCAATCCTAGCATTTCCTTCGCAGTCTGGCAAGTTCATCTTAGACACCGACGCCAGCAACACAGGTTTGGGAGCCGTCCTATCCCAGGTGCAAGATGGTGAAGAGAGGGTGATCGAGTACAGCCGGAAAGAAATTATTGCGTCACCAGGAAATAACTTCTGGCAATAATAAGGACTGTAATTCATTTTCACAAATACCTATGGTCGTCATTTCTTAATCCGAACAGATCATGCCGCCCTCAAATGGCTGTTGGACATGAAGACACCGGTAGGATAACTGGCTAGGTGGATGGAGAAATTACAGCAATACAATTTCAAGGTTGAACATCGTGCCGGTCGTTTGCATAATAATGCCAAAGCCCTGAAAATATCAGTATTCGAATAACTAGAAGCGAAAGCAGAAGCCTACGAGAATTATGCGAACCGACCTGAAGAGGGCAGATGTGACTCTGCCGAAACGTCGTCATTTTACCATCGATCGCGGCAGGGATCAGTTATCAACTAGGCTTCCGCGGTCATTACTACGAACAAGGCTAGGTTCCGGGTGAGAACCGCGTCTGAATTTATTATATATGACAGCTCTCGCCTTTCCACAGCATGGACCTCCGTAATTGCCAGATTAAACAAAGCAGACACGCCCACCAACACCCGACTAATCACAACACAGCCTCATCACGTGACATCCCCTTCTAACCCAGCGCTAACTAAAAATAAAAGAAGCAGAGCAGACTCAAATTCAGTTCAGTTACCTATATATATATATATATATATATATATATATATGTGTGTGTGTGTGTGTGTTTTTTTTTTTTTTTTTTTTATCCGAAGAGGGGGGAAATACATTCCGTACTTAGCTAGCACGTGCTGGCCGTCGTGCGGGACTCCCGATGTAATGACTTCAAAGCAAGAGTAAATCGTTGCATTGAAACCAGTATACCGTATACCCGCTAAAACCCTAACCTCTTTCTCCTACAACCATGATCCCCTGCGGCACTCTTAGTCAATACTACTTCGCAAGGGTGGTTCATTGCAGATGTTTACTGCTCTTACATTGAAAGCCTCTAAAGCCTACTCCTCGAACGTATTGCGGAGTTCTTTGAGGATAGTCTCCGCGTAATCTGATACCAAGTTCCAGGCTTGGGGGCCCTTCAGCATGGCTTCTACTAATTGTTCTGGAACGATATTAGTCTCCAGAATCCTCTCCACTTCAGCACGTTGATCCTGAAACCGGGGGCAGGAGAAGAACACGTGTTCCGCGTCCTCTATCACGTCCGTACAGTGTGGGCAGTTTGGGGAGTTTGCCCTCCTGAACCTGTGCAGGTATGCTCGAAAGCATCCATGTCCAGTCAGGAGTTGAGTGATGTAGAACCCAACCTCCCCATGCTGGCGGTTGACCCAACGACTGATGTTAGGTATCAATCGATATGTCCACCTTCCTATAGTAGAGCTGTCCCACCTCTCCTGCCATTGCCTTAGACTCATGGCTCTTTCATCGCTGTTTCCTGTCGGTTGGTCTTTCTCTAACTTTCTGCGATAAAGCCGTCCCCTTTCTGCAGCCAGGATGTCGATTGGTAGGGTAGAGGCAATCACACTCACCGCCTCGTAAGACACAGTGCGGTAGGATGATGCCACTCGAATCGCTGAGAGCCGCTGGACAGATTTCATTTTCCGGCGGTACGATGGTAGCTCGAGCGATTTCTCCCATACCGGTGCCCCGTACAACAAAACAGAAGTAGTTACTGTTGCCAGTAGCTGTCTTCTTATCTGTCTAGGGCCTCCGACATTCGGCATTATTCTAGATAATGCCCCCTGTACCCCAGCTGCTTTCTTGCTGGCCGCGATTATGTGCTCTTTGAAGTTGAGCCGTGTGTCCAGGAGCACCCCCAAATAGCTGATGAAGGGCTGCGACTGTATGTAGGTGTCGCCTATTTTGAGGGTGATGGTTTCCCTTGCCTTTCGACTGCTAACAAGAAGTGTTTCGGTCTTTTGCTCTGCTAAACTCAAGTCCGCTGCGAGCATCCAATGCTGAATTGTGGCTATAGCGAATGAGAAGGTTGTTTTTATCTCTTCTATGTGCTTGCGCACTATGATCAATGCCACATCATCGGCGAATGCCACTAGCCTGACGCCCTCAGGCAGACCGAGCAGGAGAAGGTCGTTGTACATTACGTTCCATAAGAGGGGGCCAAGAACAGAACCCTGAGGTACACCTCCTGTGATCTTATAGTCTACTTGCCCATTTTCAGTTTGGTACAACAAGATGCGGTCCTTGAAATACGCTGAAACCATTCTGCGCAAGTACTGCGGAACTTCCATCCTGGCAAGAGCCTCCAAAATACGGTCCCAGCGGGCCGAGTTAAAGGCGTTCTTGATATCCAGGGTGGCTATTAGACAGTACTTTTTTCCACCTCTTCTCCATCTCTTTCCCGAGATAGCCTCTCTGGCGATGTGGGTAACGAGTTTCACGGCATCGATGGTTGATCTCCCCTTTCTGAACCCGAATTGGTTGGTGGAAAGTTTTGGCTCAACGTAGGGCTCCAGCCTATCTGCTATTATCCTTTCAAGGAGTTTTCCCGCAGAGTCCAACATACAGAGGGGACGATATGATGACGGTTCGTCGGGAGGTTTCTTTCCCCCTTTAGGGAGGAGCACAAGCCTCTGCTTTTTCCACTTAGTCGGGAAAACCCCCTGCTTTAGGCAGGTCTCATACATGTGTAGAAACATGTCAGGCCTATTGGCTATGGCGCATTTTAGCGCGATGTTAGGTATGCCATCTGGACCGGGAGCCTTACCGTTTTGGAGCCGGTTGCACGCGCCCATCAGCTCATTCATAGTCACTGATGGTATATCTTCGTCCCTCACCTGCCACGAAGGATAAGCGGGTAGCTCAGGCTTTGCAGGAAACAAGTGAGTGACAATGCGGTGCAATGATTCGGGGCAGTTCGTTGATGTCATGGGAGGGGCCTTAATTTTATGCATCACGATTTTATACGGTTTTCCCCATGGATCTTGATTAACTTCGTCACACAACTCCTTCCAGTAGGATCTCTTGCTTGAGAGAATGGCTCTTCGTAGTTGTTGTCTTTTGATCTCATAGTCGAGCCTTAGTTCTTCTGTTGTGACCCTGTCGCGTCTCCGTGCTCGTTGATGCAGCCTTCGTGCTTTGAGACACTCTCGTCGGTGTTGTGAGATCGTGTCGTTCCACCAGTAAACTGGTGGGCGGCTGTTGTTCTGCCGTCTCCTTGGCATGGAAGCATCGCAGGACTTGACAACGCTTGTCATTACCTCTTTGGCAGTGGCTTCTGCGCTTGTTGCTATTGACAATGGTTCCTGCTCCATAACCAAGGCGAATGAATCAGCATCGAAAGCATTTTTGTTCCAACCGACTGGCTGTGACCTCGCACGACTGACACACAATCTTCGTTTGGGAGTGGTGTTGATTTCCCATATAATAGCTTGGTGGTCGCTATTAGTAAACTCCTCATCGACCCGCCACTCACAGCCCCCTTTAATTAGGTTGCTGCTAACGAATGTCACATCGATAATTGAGCTGGCTGTGCCTTTGCGATATGTGCTTACGGCTCCTGTGTTGAGGAGTACCAGGTTGAGCGAAGACATGGTCTCAAGGAGAGCTCGTCCTCTCGCGCTTGTTTCCCGACATCCCCAGTCAATTGCCCAGGCGTTGAAATCTCCTGCGATGGCGACCGATTCACGCTTCCGTACATCCTCCGCCAAGGTGTCCAAGAATAACTCGAACTCCTCGAGCTGTGCACTAGGAGGTGCATAGCAGTTATAGAAGTGAACCCCTCCCACTTTGGCTCTCACAAGCCATGGTTCGGGGGTATTTGGGAGTTGTTGGAACGGAAGTTTACCGCAAGCCCATATCGCTGCTCTGTTCGTTGTGTCATTTACCCAGGACAGGGTGTCGAAGTTTTTGTACTGCTCGCAGATTATGGCTACGTCGCAATCCAATTCCCGCACCCGCTGTACCAGTAGGTCTTGGGCTGCTTCGCAATGGTTGAGGTTGAGTTGCAGTACTTTCATTTACGGGCTTGTGCTGCTCTCATCGCCTGTTGGTAGATCGGACATTTCCAACTACCCGCAACGTGCCGGCAGTCTGACCTACTATCTTTCTCTTTGCAGAGTAAGCACTTGGCAGGTTGTTGACAAGCCGAGGCATTGTGACCAGCGCCTCCGCATCTGTGACAACAACTGCTTCGGTCAGTCTTGCCTCTGCACGCCTGGGCGTTGTGCCCAAAGTGCCAGCATTTGAAGCACCGTCGAAGGCTGATCCTCTCGCGAACACGTACTGTGCCCCACGCAAGTTTCAGCTTTCCAAGTGCGATGGCTTTCTTGGCCTGGACCTCTGGGAGACAAACAACTGCCGTTTGTGTTGATCTATATGCCCGTCGAAGTGATTTCACTGCCTCCTCAGTGATCTCTGCCAGGCCGTCGATATTATCTTTGAGCAGCTTTACCACGTCTTCCTTTGTACTGATCTCATCCAGGTCTTTAATTTCAATCTCGATTTGCGGTATTCGAGATTGTACAGTGGCCCCACTTGGGAGCTTATTCTTGATGGCGTTACAGTAGCGCTCCATCTCCTGAGCGTCTGCCTTCGCGAATAAAACAGGAGATCTCCCTTAGCTGTTCGTCGGATCTTATTGACTTTTTTGCCTATATCCTGCAAGGTGGGATCATTTTTGATATCTCGCAAGATATCTGCATGGGAGCTCTTCTCGCCTTTCTTTATAAGCAGCGTACAATGTGGCGCTGGTTTTTGCTTATTGGTCCTCGGGGCCTTTTTCCTCTTTACCACTTGCCAGTCAGTCAACTGGTTTGAAGGTTGGTTTTTGGTCTGCGGTTTAAACTTGGATTTTAATCCATTGTTTCTCTCCGCTTCTGAATTGACCACCCTACTTGTTGTTGCCTGGGTGGTTTGCCCGATGTTCTGGCAACCTTCTTTACCGGCCTTTAGCTTGCTAGCTAGCACCGGTTTAAGAGTTTTAAGTGGTGGTGCCTTACTTGATGAGGCTACTGAAGGCGAGGCCTTCGGTGGTGAGATCCTTGCTACAGAGGCTACTTTTATTGAAGCCGCCTGCTTTGGGGCCGCCGGTGTTGATGCAGCCGGTTTTGAGTTAGCTGCTTTTGAGGCAGCCGCTTTTGGGACCTCCTTTTGCTTTTCACCTTGTGTCTGAATGTTTGACACCTTTACTGGCGATGTCTGTGTTGTAGCAGGTTTCGCTACAGGAGATGGCTGCGTCGTTGACGTCAGATATTTGTCATATTCTGACATAATGGCGTGTGCCAGTTTCTTGATCTCATGATGTACATTGTGCCTAGGCCCAATGAACGTCAAGAGCTGATCGATCTTTGCTCCTAATTTGTTTGGAGCGCCACTCTCATCTGTTGCCCTTTGGGGGGACGTCAACTCCACTATTCGCCTTTTGGAGGACTTGGCTGAATAGTGTATTGCTGCCAGCTCTAGTTTTAATGGTCGATGTTGTACCATTAACGGTGTTCTTCTTCTTCTTGTCACTATGTGACGGAACCAGTGATAATTCGCTCCCCCCAGAATCCGTGGAGCGTGCACCGGCCACCGAGGCTTTCACTCGATCGGAACCGGTGGTGGGATTATCCTCTGCCGAGGTACCCACCTGGGGTATTAAGTTCACCTTATCACCCATATCCATAAATGGTTTATTTCCGGGGTTCCTTCCCCTATCTGATTTTGGTCCGCCCTGAGGAAATCCTCAGTACTCCCCATTGCTGGAGAGCGTTCCCCTATCCGCCACCTGGGGAGGCGCCCGGTAGTGGACCAACAACCACCCCGGGTGTGTGTGTGTGTGTGTGTGTGTGTTTGAAAACAAGTTGGCACGGACGGAACTATGTGTAGCTCTCTTGATGGTCCGGGTGTTCGTCCGTTGAAAGTTTTGCCCTGTAAAGGAACGGTCGCCTGACGTTTCGCCAAAATCTCACTTGGCATTTTCATAAGGCTTTTCCTCTTCTTCCAACACGAAGGGTGGCTGCAGGTTCGGACCTTTCCGGACTACTTCGTATCCGAGATCGTCGGCTAGGTCGTTCCCCGCTTGGTCTGCTATCCGTGGCGTCTGAAGTAGAAGTGAGCTCCGATATGTGCGCGCCGCTATTTATGTTATCTCCCGAGTCCCCTCGTATTTCTTTGCCCCGCCTCCGATGGTGTTGAGGGGGCGGTGCCGTTTGTTTTGATTGGGTGGCACCATTGCGTTGTCGCAAATTGTACAGATGACGTGGTTCTGTTTGTACCGATGGCGGATGTTCGTTAGAAGGGCGTCCTGATAGTTAGCTACGAGTGACGGAATGCAACGTTGTGGTATTGTTGCGCTCTCTTTTAATTGTTTTTCTTTTCCCGTAAGATGTTCTTCCAGGTTTGATGCAGGTGTAGATCTTCGTTACGGTTATTGATGTCTCCTTCCTTTTCAATTTCTATAGCTTCCCTAATTGTTCTTCTTTTGAAGTTGTTTTCTGTTGCCAGATGCTTAGAGCCCTCAAAGTTGATTCTATGTCCTGTTTGCTGTTGATGTTGGAACAGAACCGAGGTTGTGGTCTTGTTTCGTATGCTGAGTTTGTGCTCTTCGATTCGGGCTTCGATCCTACGGTTTGTCTGACCTACATATGCTTGTAGACTCCGTGACTCTCTAGTGGACGTTGGTCTTTGGGATTGCCTAGAATGCTTTTTATCGTCTTATGAGGTTTGTAGGAAGTTTTGATGTTGCTTTTCCTAAGGATTCTTCTGATCCGAACTGTCACTCCTTGTATGTACGGAAGGGTGGTCGCTGCCTTTGGGGGGTCTTGTTGGGTTTCTTCGTGCCTTGGTAGTTCTTGTTGATTCAGGGCTCGTCGTTTGGTGTTGTTGCTGTACCCATTCCTCCTCAAGGTCTGTGAGATGGTGTTTAGTTCCTCTTGTTTATGTTTGGCGTCTGTAATGCGTCGTGACCTGCTTATAAGTGTATTTGCTACTGCTTGTATTTGAGAGGGATGATGGTGGGATTTAGCATTAAGGTATTTGTCGCAGACATTTAGTGCCCGCGAAAACTTAAAAACAAATATATATATATATATATATATATATATATATGTTTTAGGTGGTTTCCGGGAATTCATCCGCGTAGTTGATAACTGATCCCTGCCGGGATCGATGGTAAAATGACGACGTTTCGGCAGAGTCACATCTGCCCTCTTCAAGTCGGTACGCATAATTCTCGTAGCCTTCTGCTTTCGCTTCTAGTTACTCGAATACTAAGATTTTCAGAAGCGCTCGCGCTGTTATATAGTCGCGGCTCGGCGCCTATTGGTTGGCACCGTGAACGGCTTCGTGTGATTGGCCCTGGGCGCTCAGTGGGCACGCCTCCCGCCTGCTGATTTATTATTTCCGGTTGAGGTGTTATTGGACGGGTCCGGGCCGGTACGGTGTTTAATAGAATTTTCCAACAATTCGATAAGTTCTGAATTTCATTGCGTGCGCTTAGACTGCGAGGCCTCTTCGCTATTTTAATTGCCTCTCTTACGAGTCTTGATTTCGGGTGTTCTATATTTGCCAGTACTCTGGTGTTCTCAAAGTCTATTCGGTGTGACATCGTGGTGGCGTGTTCTGCAATGGATGTTGTTTTTTCCTGCTTTCTTACAGCGTTCTGGTGTTCATCACGTCTAGCTTGAATTCTTCTATTAGTTTGCCCCACATAGGTTTTATGACAGTCTGCACATGGAATCTCGTACACTCCCTGTTGTTCTAAAGGGATCCTCGTCTTCGGAGTCCTCAACACCGTGCTTATTTTTCAGTCTGTAAATAAGCCAATAAGCAAGGCTTATTTACCGTATGTCAAGGGGACCACGGACAGTATTGCAAGAATTCTACGGAGATACAATATCGATACTATTTTCAATACAGACAGAAAAATAAGCGTGGTGTTGAGGGCTCATAAAACCTATGTGGGGCAAACTAATAGAAGAATTCAAGCTAGACGTGATGAACACCAGAACGCTGTAAGAAAGCAGGAAAAAACAACATCCATTGCGGAACACGCCACCACGATGTCACACCGAATAGACTTTGAAAACACCAGAGTACTGGCAAATATAGAACATCGGAAATCAAGACTCGTAAAAGAGGCAATTGAAATAGCGAAGAGGCCTAGCAGGCGGGAAGCGTGCCCACTGAGCGCCCAGGGCCAATCACACGAAGCCGTTTACGGTGCCAACCAATAGGCGCCGAGCACCGACTATATAACAGCGCGAGCGCTTCTGAAAATCTTAGTATTCAAATAACTAGAAGCGAAAGCAGAAGGCTACGAGAATTATGCGAACCGACCTGAAGAGGCCAGATGTGACTCTGCCGAAACGTCGTCATGTTACCATCGATCCCGGCAGGGATCAGTTATCAACTACGCGGATAAATTCCTGAACGGTTTGAGTGCAAAGATTTTGAAGAACAATACTTCAGGCAAAAACAAATCAAAAAGCTTTATAACATTTTCTAAAATAAACTATAGTTTTGCCAAAAAGGACACATAAAGTTAGAGTTTATGTAGCCCTTGCTACAGTGAATAATACAATAATTTCGATTTCAAAATGTTGGTAAATGTAAATACTCAATAGCTTATACATCTTTAATAGCCACATTAAAAATGAAAATTGATTATTTAAACTCGAAATATGCTTTTATAATTTAGTGTAAGTTTCTCCGAATAGATATGGCAAAGTGGCATTTTACTTTAACGACGACTGAGAGTTACGATTGTTTTTTGCGATTTCGATTCTTGTAAATAAGAATAGATAAACGGTAAAGTGATTTGAATGATATCTATTTGATGTAGACTTCGTGGTTTCCTTTCCATTTAATATATTTTTTAAATCAATAAAATCGGTTGTGATTAGTGTGTAAGTTCGAAAATTAAGAATAGTCCGACAGTATTTATTTGTGATAAATAATGACCGATTATACAATTAGGGAAAGACATGACATGCTCTTAATTTATGGGGAAAGCAGACGTAATTGCAGAATAGCAAGAATGTTATACAGGGAAAGGTTTCCAAACAGACGCCTGCCCAATGCTAGGACATTCGTAGCTGTTTCGCAGAGGCTTCTGGAAACAGGTAGTGTAATACCACAAATAAACAATCGCGGACCACAGCGACATAATCGTATCTTAGCTGCTGAGGATCAAATACTAGACCTTATCGACATCAACCGATATCGTAGCACACGGAGTATTGAAAGTAAGCTGCAAATTTCTCACACTGTTGTTCATAGAACATTACGGGAACAATTGCTCTATCCATATCACATGCAGCGGGTTCAAGGGCTTTCAATTGATGATTTTCAACCAAGACTCAATTTCTGTCGTTGGTTCCTCATTTATCTTCTTCTTTCTGAATGTTCATTCACATTTTAGAATATTTTTATAAAGCTTAACGATTTGAGACATTATTTTTTAAGAACGGCTTACTTTATCTGGACATTCTGGTTCCTCCTGGGCCCGCACTTGGATTGTGTTTTCTTTGTCAAAAAAGTAAACGTACGTAAATCGACATAGATTTTCGTCGTAGTAGGTACACATGATTTCGTTGTTTTCTTCGTTCGCTGAAACGGAATATATTTTTTAAATTTATATTTGTCTTAGGAGTTTAAAATAATTGACATAATTTATTTAAGAATATTTTCTTAAATAATATAGTAAAGCGACATTTATTTCCGAGATTTATATATTGAAAAGAAAAGAAATCCCTTTACTGGACACAATTAAGAACTATATCTAGTAATTTTTAACATTGATACAATGGCTAAAATCAGTCTTTAGAAATTCATAGGCTAAAACCTTAAAAGTAAATGTGATGTGTTCTTTTCAAGATTTTACAATAGCTTTGAAAGCAGGACCAGGGACGCATCCAGTAAAGAGGTTGGTGGTGAACTGGCGAGATGTACTAAATTTGTTCCAATACTCCATCGCCCCCTACCCCTCTGAATCTGCACCTGCTCAGGATAGGATAATTTATTAGTTGCATTCTCTTCAAAGATTTAAATATGTTTTATGAGCAGTTATATTATGACCTACACATAATGGTTTCTTGTTTGGAGCTATGTGAGCTTAGTCAATTTCCCTTCAATACAGGTTGCAGTATGTTCTTTACGTAATAAAAAACATTTTAATTCAGTCTGTAGTCAGAAAAAAGTTCGACTCTCTATTTATACCCTGTAAGAAACAAATTTAGCAACACTGGCTAAACAGTGTCACATGTTTGCAAAAAGATAGTTGTTCATGGAAAATTAATTAAACAATTGATTTCTTCAATAAAATAATTTGGTCAACTGCGAGTTGGACTCGCATACTTAGGGTTCCGTATCACCTTCAAGATTCTAATACTCCAGTTTCAGACAAGCAGGGAATGAGTGAATTTTCTTATATTTACCCTTATATCTTTTAAAGAAAGCGTTTTAAATTTATAAAAAATTAACACTTTGATTTTCCACAAATAGACTTTTTATTTTATCTGCTTCAGGATTCGCCTGATTTTTATCAGAATACATATGTATTTAATTTTCTAATTTGGCCCCCAAAAATTAACATTAGAGTTTTATTTTACTAATAAACTTTCAGAGAAGTCTTTTATAAAGTACTGTCTGAGTTTTGAGGCTCTGTAGATTGGAAGATAAAGGAAAAAATAGGTCAAGTTTTAAATTATAAATTATTAAATCTGTTATTCAAATTATTAAAAAATACAAATAAAATATATTTTTCAAAGTTTAAATAGTGTAGTTTCTAACGTGGGAATTAAGTCGATGTTTAATATTTTTTTAATTTTTTCTTTTACGATATGTATTCCTGATCGGGTGACCAAACTATACATTGATACCAAATTTCATCCTCTTCCGTCCAGTAGTTTAGGAGAAAATTACTGTGATGTGACAGAGGTAGAAATCCGGAGTGATATTATAAGGGTATCTGTATATTGTATATACGGAACCCTAAAAATTAATTTCTCAAGAAACCACACATTCTTTACGAGCTAAAAACGTTCACCATACTACTTTTATAAATTAAGTATGCTATGTTTATAGATCAAGTCGGAGCAGGAATTAAAATATGAAAAATTAAAATAAGGATTAGTAATTGATTTCAATCTTATTAATAAACACATGACAATATTTTTAATTCTTTTTGAGGAGTAGCAAATATTTAATTTCCATAATTTAACCATAAATATAATTAATTATAAGTTTTGTTTAATAAGATTAGTTGCAAAACTCAAATCAACTAAAATGATATCTTTATAATAAGTTTCACATTTTTCAAATTGTTAAATGTTGTGACTGAATCTGGGTCAGTTCCAAATGGAGTCGATTATTTTGTCAAAGAACTCTGCTCTTTTATACGTCATCTTTCGTTTTACAAAATAGATAGAGCATGCTTTATATTTTATATAAGTAATGCCCCTGAGTTCGTTTGCAATTGGTGTAAGGGATGGCGGGTAAATTTTGGAAATAAAATGCTAACTTTGGATTTTAATTCTATAAGATATATATTTTTTATATTAATAAAAAAATGTATGATGTGAATGTATTCTTTGTGCTACTGAAGAACGATGCTCCAATTATAATTGTTTGTAAAATTACCAATTTTTTACTGTTAAATTTGTTGATTTGTGTCCATTGATACTTGAGAGTAGAAATCGTTAAATATTTAATGCAAAAATTTAATCGGTTTACTTTTATAAGCTATTCTGAAATTAAGTATTCCAGGGACATGCCTTTAGGATAACTAAAAATAAAAATACTTAGGTCCCATTTTTCCTTTGACTGTTTTGCAATAGGTAACTAATTTACGAAACTTAATATAAAGACTTAATTAAAGGTCATAAAATATTTTGATGAACACTTTTTGATTAGATTACTTTAGCTTGTAGAGTCAAAAACTTGTCTCATAATTTTTGGCGATCAACATTTAGAAAATTTCTAATCGCAATTTATATTTACATATTACAATGTTCCTGGATATCTCAATACTGTTATGACACAATACTTGCAGTATTGAAAAAGCAGTGTAACTAACGACTGCATACAATTACAGCGATTACAACCGTTTCAATTATTAATGCAGAGTGAACGGATCCCATTGAATACACACAACTCATTCATATCAATTAAACAATTAATTGAAGAATTGAGATTATATTTTATTAATGTATCCAAATTACAGTGTCATCTGAATGATATTTGTGATCTTATATTAAAGATTATTTTCAAACAGTAGGCTATCATTTTTTAAATAATTAATTGAATAATTACATATTCAAAATTAATTATACATAAAAACGTTCACTGTGAATATACCTTTTTATAGCTGTCTAAATGATAGGATAAACATATAGTAAATTGAGATAACATTATTTTGCTCTTTGCTACTATTTTTAAGCAAACAATTGTTAATACAACTTTTTAGACCTCAGTAAATAAACAGGAATGACAAAGTTGAATCCTGTTTTAGAGTGGCCCGCTTGTTGTAGTCTTGATACAAATCCATTACAACATGTATGGGACACTTCCGGACAAAAAGATTAGATATTGGCAACCATTGCCAGAAAAGATCCATTGTATGGATAATGGGAACATATATATATATATATATATATATATATATATATATATATATATATATATGACGACGTTTCGGCAGAGTCACATCTGCTTTCTGCTTTCGCTTCTAGTAACTAGAAGAGGGCAGGTTACTCTGCCGAAACCTCGTCATTTTACCATCATTCTCGACAGGGATCAGTTATCAACTACAAAACAAAAACCCTCACTCAGACGACTGTCCACAACTTTTCTGACTTCTCCTTAGACTCTACCAGTTTACACGTCCTATCAAAAGGTTTCATTTTCGCAGTGACGCCAAAAACTATCCCAACTCAAAGAATCATTTCTTGAGTTGAGGTAGCTTTGGTTGAACTAACAGATATTGAGGCTGAAGATATGCGTCAAGACATTGCTAGAGTACTCCGCACATCAAAGCCACCAAAATCAGACCTAACTTTCAACGAAAGACATGCATTAAAACAACTACGTGACAAGGGTGACATAACTATTCTTCCTGCCACAAAGGTAACGCGACTGTTCTTCTCAACACTAAGGACTATATTCACAAGATGAAATCTCTACACCACACTCCAGACTACGAAATAATTAACAATAATCCGACTACTTACTTAGAGAAAAACACCAAGGAAATCATCAACACAACACATCTTCATCTTGACGTCAAAAAGACTATCATTCCTCGTGAATAATCTACTAAATTTCCCAAAATTTACGGACTACCCAAGATTCACAAGCCGGACATTCCTCTTAGGCCCATTGTCAGTTCGGTACAATCCCCGACCCAATAATTAGCCCGGTACTTAGCAAAAACTCTTCAACCTCTAGCCGAACAAGCATCCTCGTAAGTAAAGAACTCTTCTTCCTTTCTAGATATGTTAGGCGCTTATAGAATTTCAGGAAATGAAATCCTGATTAGCTTCGATGTTGTCTATCTTTTCACCAATGTCTCCATTTCAGAAACGTTAGATATTCTAAAAACAAAACAATATCTCTTCTGACATCATTAAACTTGTACAGCACTGTTCTTCTAACACATATTTTTCATTTCAAGACACTCTGTTCAAACAAGTACGTGGGGCCCCGATGGGTTTACCTCTTTCTCCAGTGCTTGCTAACATTTTCATGGAACAAATCGAAACCCAGGCCCTAAAGTCGTCTAATTTAAAACCTTCCTGCTGGCTTAGATATATTGATGATACTTTTGTCATTTGGCCTCATGGCAGAGATTCGTTAGATTTCTTTCTACAACCCCCTCAATGGTATACATTCTAACATTCAATTTACAATGGAAATAGAATCCGATTCTTCAACAAAAACCAGCAATGGCAAATTCTCACATACAGTCTATAGGAAACCAACCCACACCAATCAATACTTAAATGCCCAATCACATCATCACCCTGCCCAATTAAGTTCTGTAATGAAATATTTGGCTCTTAGATCTATTCGCTTAACAAACATCGACAATAGACAAAACGAACTTAATAATCTTCAACAAATCCTTCGACAAAACAGTTATTATCCAGACCACATTGCACGCATATTTAGTCAATCGCAACAAACCCCAAGTACACCAACCCCATCAGAAACAGACCAACAACACCGGAAAGCCTTCCTTCCATACATTCGAGGAGCCACTGAGAAAATAGCACGGCTTCTACACCGACATCAAATAAAGACAGTCTTCAACACCAGTCAGACTATAGCCAACTTAATCGGGAACCCTAAAGATAAAGTATTTAACGAGGATCAAGGAGTTTACGAAATTCCATGTCGCGATTGCCCACAAAGCTACATCGGTCGTACAAATAGGCGCGTCAACCAATAAGTATATAAACATTCTTTGTCAGTTCGCAAAAAAGATCCGACTTCAGCTCTCACCCATCATCATATCCAAACAGGACACTCTATCAACTTCGAGGACAGTAGGACTATCGTATCTCATAACTACCTTAGGGCATCTACTTTTCGCGAAGCTATAAAAATAGAGAAAAGACCACTCTGTCTAAACCGACGCGATGACAGCTCTCGCCTTTCCGCGGCATAGACCTCCGTAATTGCCAGATTAAACAAAGCAGACACGCCCACAAACACCCAACCAATCACAACACAGCCCCTTCATCACGTGACATCCCCTTCTAACCTACCGCTAACTATAAATAAAAGAAGCAGAGCACACTCAAATTCAGTTCAGTTAGGTAGTGACTATTGGGGAGTAGGCAGTTTGAGGCCCCGAGTTCGATCTAGACTCTGAAACTCTCTTTCACTTTTGTCTCTTGATAATAGCTCCAAAGCAGGAGTCGAACCGTCGAGAATATAATAAATTCAAATTTGTTTATATATATATATATATATGTTTGTTTTTAAGTTTTCGCGGGCACTAAATGTTTTAGGTGGTTTCCGGGAATTCATCCGCGTAGTTGATAACTGATCCCTGCCGGGATCGATGGTAAAATGACGACGTGAGTTACTAGAAGCGAAAGCAGAAGGCTACGAGAATCATGCGAACCGACCTGAAGAGGGCAGATGTGACTCTGCCGAAACGTCGTCATTTTACCATCGATCCCAGCAGGGATCAGTTATCAACTACGCGGATGAATTCCCGGAAACCACCTAAAACATATATATATATATATATATATATATATATATATATATATATATGTAAGAACAGATTAAGCACTTTATTAAAAAGATGTCAATGCATATTGAAACCCTTCACAAGTGTATTGGGTGGGGGCTACTTAACTACATTAGTTTGAAATCTAAAAAACTGGCAACTGAAA
This sequence comes from Octodonta nipae, assembly GCA_034190945.1. NCBI lineage: Eukaryota > Metazoa > Arthropoda > Insecta > Coleoptera > Chrysomelidae > Octodonta > Octodonta nipae. Next base: position 110,662,299 of record CM067217.1, read on the forward strand.
AATTGCTTTCTTTTTCGTTATTATTTTTTCCTAGTGTTATTATTTAAAAACACTAAAAAGTTGTTGTTATAAATAAATGCTTTTTATTATTAATGTTTACTTTCTTCAAATTTAAACCATTTAAAACTAAACAAAATTCAAGTGTCCGCATTTTTTGACAAGGAGTGTAGATATCTGTAGCTAAGTTGGAAGTTGACTAAGGACCTATAATACATATTGTCATGATTCGTACTCCATCTTATAGTATTATAAATCCTTTATCTCAAATTGGAGACCCAAGAGCTTTTTTAAGCTTCACTATTTTCAGCGTATAAATTATTATCAGTTGACACGTTAAATTTTCCAAAATAAAATATAATGGAAAATCATAAGTTTCCAAGGAACATTATAAAGAAATTATAAATATATGTAAAAGATAATGTGAAAAATATGAATAAATACTGATCTCATTATATTTTTCACCTTAATTAGGACAGAAAATGTATTAATCCGCACTGTTCTTACCTATTACTTCTGGAACCGGTATTGGTACAAATTTTGTACAATTGCTAGAGCAGTCTTTGGGATCCTTGAGTGGTCCCGTTTTATATTGTTGGCATTGAACGCACTCTTTAAATTCTATGCATTTATCGGAACAAGTCTGAAAAAGAAAGAAAATATCTAGATATGGAACATATTAATTCATAAGGAAAATTTTTACTCCATAAGTATAACTTAAAAGTACTGACGACGATCCACCAAAATACCAATATCTCAAAAAAATTCGTTAATAATTAAAATTTTGCTTATAGAAACGATAGTTAGAGGTAATTTCGTTTGAGACATAATTTTAAATTGAGATATATTAATGTTTGTTTTGTGATCAAAATAATTGCACAATAAAAAATGGTTGTTAATATGAACACGCCCCCCCCCCCAATTAAGTCATATCCATTCCTCACAAATAATAAAGATCTGTTTTAAGGTGGTTTGTAGTTAGTAACAACACTGTCACATTATTTGGTTTACTGTTGCCACTTCCAGGAAAATGTTATCTACGGTTATACCAGCTTTTTGAAAATGTAGCCGCAAATTAATGCGTTAATAATATTTATAAAATCTAACCCTTTTATATTCAGCAAAATTTGAAAGGATTTATTTTTCGATTGCAGGTTATTCTTTTTAAGTTGATTCATTAGATGTATACAAGGTGGAGGCAACAGCGTCTGCAGTTCTGGAGCCTCCCCAAGAGGTCGGCCACACACATTTTTAGATGCATTTTTTAATGAATAGTGAATGCTATGATAAATTATTATAAAAATTCTGACAATTATAGGCAAAACAGAAACAAAAAATAATGGCAAAGGTAATAGATATGATACAAACGTAGAGAGAAAAAAAGGAGTAGACAGAGTATACATACCAATTCGGAATATTTTGAATCATAAATGAACAAATTATATTATAGGGTGTGATATACCCATTACTGCAGCATATGCATCCACTGACAATGATTCGGACAATGATCATGGATTTAATATTTTATCGCTAAATAAATTTCGACACCCAGGAGTTTCCGGACAAACTCGCTCACAGAGACTCCAAATCCGGAGTCGTACTGTGTGTAACGCCGTTTCCCTGCGATTCCTAGGATAGAAATCACATGAAAAAATGCGTAGGTTTATTAAAACCTGTCAAAGAAATTATGATACTAGCTTTTCGACATTTTTCAATCCATCTAGTATCGCAATAATCATGGAAATGCGCTGTTACGGTGAACTGTTCACCGTAACAACGCATTGAGAATGCGAAGTGAGACCTTGGCGAAACGTCTGCAGGATTCAAACATGATTCAATATAACGAACGGATGTATTCCTGGATAAATATTTCTTCATATATATATATATATATATATATATATATATAAATATATTTGTTTTTCGCGGGCACTAAATGTATTAGATGGTTTCCGGGAATTCATCCGCGTAGTTGATAACTGATCCCCGCCGGGATCGATGGTAAAATGACGACGTTTCGGCAGAGTCACATCTGCCCTCTACAGGTCAGTTCGCATAATTCTCGTAGCCTTCTGCTTTCGCTTCTAATTACTCGAGTAACTAGAAAAAATTGGTTAACTAGAGTAATTAGAAGCGAAAGCAGAAGGCTACGAGAATTATGCGAACTGACCTGAAGAGGGCAGATTTGACTCTGCCGAAACGTCGTCATTTTACCATCGATTCCGACAGGGATCAGTTATCAACTACGCGAATGAATTCCCGGAAACCATCTAATACATATATATATATATATATATATATATATATATATATATATATACAGATAAGTGGAAGAGATACTAGGAAAAATTAGATACTACAGATGTTGCAAAAAAGGAAGAGTTCCTAGAACAGAAGGTGTAATATTTAACTGGCGAGAACAAATTTAAGATCGCATAATAAGTAACATCTTCAAGGAAAGAAAACAAGATGACTACCATTTGATTAAGATGTTAACTTCTATCAGAAGAATATTTAATATCTTTATTAAAAAACAAGTGACTGACATACTAGGGATTTGTATCTATATAAATAGTAAAAGTGTGTTAAGGTTGGGAATTCACTACCACCAAATTTCAATATAAATGAGCGTTTAAGGCACACATACACTCTTCAAATTTTATTTAGAAAAATTATGCCCCTATGGGACTCAGCATACACGATAGCAAATTATAAGCAGTGATTTTTGCTGACAATCAAGTAATACTTATCTACTGTAGAAAGAGAGGGAGAATTTATATGTTAAGAAATCTGAATGAAGTGTATGCAAAGTGGATAACTAGTAAATGTTGATAGAAGGAAGTGCAAGGATTGATTGATTATGGATGAAGGACTGGTAGTGAGAGTCTGCCTATTTAGTTTTGTTCATGTCAAATCAGGGTGGAAGCAATTTAAATATACACAAGTCTACACAGCAAAAATGAAGTCTCGTAAACCATCACGTCCATGGCAGTTTAGAAATAATACCAGATTTTAAGCCAAAATTCGTAGAAGTAAATTATTTAGATAATAAAAACCCACAAAAGGTGGATTTCTTTTGTTTTTTTGCTTATATAATGAAAATAAATGAAGGGATTGTAATGCAGTCCATGAAAAGTTGTTGAGAATAAGAAATTTTTCTCAATGAGAGCAAAAACATATTCTAGTCCTTAGCGAAAACTAAATAAACGAGAGTGACGGGCATAGGATAGAAATTCGGGGTACGACAGAAGAGGTACAATAGTGGAACAGCTAATGTAATTCTGACCCAACGTAGTTATATTTAGTGAAAGTATTAGTCTAGTAGTGATTGGAATTGTTGGTTAAAATAAAGACGATTTATTTTCAGACTAACGCACCCGGTAAAGTAGCAAAAATCCAGTTACTTATTTAACAAACCTCGAACCCATCTTCCAACTAAATTCAAAACCAAAATGATCGAAGGAAACAACGAATACAGGAAAATTTGTTCCGCCGCGGTCAAAGTTATTTAGAGTAACTGGTTATTTTCAACATGTGCTGTAAAGTTTCTGCCACCAATGCACCACAGTAAGTGCCAAATAATAATACTGGTTCATCTGCAATTTAATATTATTTTTATAAATATGGTTTTATAACTTATTTTTAGGGGATTCCTTTGAAAGTTATCACCGCACAGATCAATCAAGCGTATACTATTATTATATATTTATAGTATCATCATAATAGCGCTGTTGAAATATTGCAGAACATTGAATGTACAATTCACTGTACATACGTTATTTCGGCAATCTCGCATGCGACTACTTATAATCACTGGTTAAATTCAAGAGACTTATTGAGCAGCAAAAGCTATATATTTTTATTTTTATCGCAAAATACTCACCGGACATTTTTCGCAGAATTTTCCAGTATATCGACCTTCTCGTGTTACTTCGCATTTGCAAACACCGCATTCACACTCGCCATGTCCAGAACAAATTTGTCCGTTAACGACTCCTGGTTCATAACAATTAGCTGTAGATTTTCTGCAAGCACAATTGGATCCTGTCCATTCGTCTTTACAGATGCATACACCGCAGTCACAGACTCCGTGATCGGAACCGCTACATAATTTGCCGTCGTGTCGTTCGCAAGAGAAGTTGTCACATTCGCAGTATTTGCCATATATTTTCTAGAAAAAATAATTCAACGTGTCATTGTTGCGAATTAGTGCATTAATTAGTTAACTGAGAATTGATCAAGATCTTCTCAATTGTGGTTAACTTAAACATTTATTCTAAAATAAGTAGTAGTAGTAGTATTGATAATTTTTCTTTTCTTGCTATTTACAAAGTTAATTTTCATTTGAATTAGATGATTTGTGTGGAAATTAATATATCTTCCAGTGCTAGAGGGTTTCATATACCAATTTAATTTCAGAGAGTCGTCCAGATCTCTAACTACTCTTATATCCAGGAAAGGAACGCTAAAAATGCTTGTAGTTAGAGATCTGGAGGAGTGTCTGAACTTGGATTGGTATATGAAACCCTCTAGCTATGGAAGATATATTAATTTTCACTCATATCATCCAATTCAAATGAAAATTAACCTTGCTAATAACATAAAAAGAAGATTTATCAATATTTGTGACCCAACTTTCAGAGATAACTCGTCCCTCGAAGTTTCCTTGGACTTTCATCGTCTGGAAGTGGTTGATCTCACAACGTTTCAATAGATTTGTATCTGCTATCGTCATCCGGTGAATGATAGGAAATTCATATTATCCCTTGGATGTATACCCTTAACTGGTCATGCGTCGCCGGTCATGGTCATTGGGTCTTATCCGGTCCAATCCAGTCGTACCTGGCGGTTGGTTGTCGGTGGTGCGTAGTGGTAGAAGCCGAAGAAGAGCTCGTCAAATGTTTTTAATTTCGACGCTGGGCTCGCTCGAGATTATATATGTTGTCTCTATGAATAGCAGATACAAAGCTATTGAAACGTTGTGAGATCAACCACTTCAAGACGACGGAAGTCCAAGGAAACTTAGAGGAACGACATTGTCTACCAGCTTCAGACTAACATTTTAGAGATAAAAATTTACAAACTCTATATCAACTCTTTCTTAATAACTCTTACTCATCTCTTAAAAAAGTTAATTTTTAATAACCCACAACTCATAACCATTAATGGACTAGGAACGAAAAGTACTGTAGATATAAATTCTTATCCAACAAATTTTAAACACAATTATGTGTATATCTTAGATTAAAAATATTACTACTAAAATCCGACACATTTTCAAAACTAAAGATTACATTACATTTGCACAGATATCTATCAAAAATGTTAATTCTCTTTTTAGTAAAATAAAAGATAGAACTCCAACTAATCTTATATCTAATGTTATCTACAAAATTGACTGTAAAGACTGTCAAGTCTCTTATATTGGCCAAACATGTAGAAATCTCGAACATATAATCATTTCCCACGGAAGTGACATTAGACTTAATAAAGAAAGTTGTGCACGTGCAACTCATAGTTTAAACAAAAATCATTCTCCAGATTTAGAAAATGCCCGAATTTTGGCTTGTGAAAGGAATACTTTCATAAGAAATTTCTTAGAGATGGTGTATATTACCAACCAAGACAATGATATCAATAAAAAGACATCTACAAAATTTAAAAATAGCAATTTATTAGAATTGAAAACAATCTAAATTCATTAACATAGTTTATATTTTTGATATCCATTTCTTACTGATGTATATTATTACTATGTTATACCCGAATTCGAGGGCGACCAATAACTGCGCATATAATATGTACACGGCGGACCAAAAGAATTTGTTTGTGATACACATCAAAAATAAACTCAAAGGGAAAGCGGCGCAGTTAATAAATTCAAAGAATCTGGCGTCTTACCTTGTAGACTAAGAGCCGGACGGGAAAAATTTACTATTCATTTTTTGCACCATGAGTGTCTACGACTTAAATACTACAGCCTAAAAGAAAACGTTTGAGCACTATTCAGTCAATTCTTCGTGGCACATGGGTTGTCTGCGGAAAGTCAAACTTGCTAATTTCGAACACGGTAAATTAATTAAATTATAATTGACGGCATTTCGAACTAAGCTAGATATTGGAGAAGTAAGACACAAAAACCTTGTGCCGTACAAAAATAACGGTGCTGGAAAGAATTTAAAAAATTCATTTTCCAAAAATTTTCTCAGATGGAAAAATTATAGAAAACTGTCTGATTTTAAATAAATATATTTATTTAAAAGTAATATTTTACTATGCCGTATCATTGCTCTGGCTCTAAGGGCTTTTACTCCAATTTTCTCATTTCAACCCCTATTCGAAAAAATTATTAGAGGCACCCTAAAATTAAAAAAATATATAGAAAGTTCAATATAAAAATATACCTTAAATAATTGTGCCGTACATTTTTTTTAGGCACATGAGCTCACCGCAGGGTAATGAATTTTCCGCCAGAGGGATGGATATTTTAATAAAAAGTTCCTGTACGGCATTTGTGCCCTTATCGAATTCATTGAAAATTAAGTATTAAAAAAATGTTGCCATATAAATATCGTGGCACTGAAGGGAAAAAAGACCTCACGTAACTGCAATTTTTTTTTTCGTACAGTAAATTTGTTTATTTAGTAAAAATGTATTTTTTATTTTTTTATTAAGCTGTATATATTTAAAATCCAATGAATAAAATTGTTTAATGTAGGATGACGTTAAATTGTAAAATTAAGTATAATTTTTAACCTAATTTTCTTTGAACAATAATTTATTTAAAAAAAAGTACTTAATCAAGTAGAATGTGAAGGTTAAAATCAATTGTAAATTTTAATATAATTTTTGAAAATAGTGAATAATGCGAAGGTAAAACTAATAATTAAAATTGAATTTGCCGCCGGGAATCACAGCATTAGTATCAAATTATGGAGTGTAGATCAAAGGAGGTCAAACTATGAGAATAAAACTGAAAAAGTGTCCAGTGGACGCTTTCAAATAAGAAGTTCAAGAAATGGCCAGAATGGTGCAAGTGTGACGACAGGGTATGTTATAAAGTTAGCAACTGTCAACGGATTGAAATACTCAAATCCTATATTTAGAAGTGAAGTGGCTGAAAAAGTGAGAATGATGTAATTATTCGTAAAAATCGTAAATATAACCTAGAAAATATGTTATGTGAACTTCTCTTTGTAAATGGTTGTCTCCGTTTTTTGTAATCTCTACAAGTGATATGAGGTTATAGTGTTAATTGTGATACAAATTAATAAGCGTGTGCCCCAGTTTTGAATTTTTATAAAACTCGAGTGATTTTATAGTTGTTAATTTTGTTATAATTTTTTTGAAATTGTTAAACAATGGGAAAAATTTGTATATTTGTAATATTTTTATAGTTATTAACAAATAGATGTTGGTGAATTAGATGTAAATAAAAATTATTTATTTTTATATTCTTGTGTTCAAGTTTACAAAGTTGTTCACCTCTCTCTGGATAAAAGGTAATTAACAATTCTTTTCATCACTGAATAAACTGCTAGCACTAAATTATCTCTTCTGTTATCATTATGGAACAAATTGCACTGCATTTTATTGTAGAATAGTTTCTTTTTCAAGGATTCTAACATTTTCACACACTGGTTTTCCATATATTTTTTCTTGTATAGTTGGACAAAACCCCATCAGCTACAATTAAATGACTATTTTTGGCATCTTTCTGCTGTAGTTTTTTAAAATATTTCCAAAGGTACGCCTAGTGAATGCCCCTGGGAAAATATCTTCAGAAGTTTGTTGAATTTCTCGAGTTGGTGGACAATGCCATAATCAGCTTAGTAATTATATTGTTACGAAATTTACCTAAGCCGGCCCTGGTTTGATTTCAATACAGCAATCGCTGAGAGAACAAAAAAAATCTCGAAATAACTCGAAAACTGTAAAAACATTTAAAAAATATATATAACCGACTTCCACTTATAACTAAAAAGCTGAAAATAATTATAACAAAATACAACTCTAGCAAATCAATAACACATTCAATGTTGTTAGGTACCTACGCAGGAAGTAAAAAATGTAACGTTAAAAGGTGCTCATTCTTTACAAATTAATTACCTACCAATCTAGTATATTTTTGAAGTCGTTGCCAATCAAATCTAAAATCCTGCATTGCCTAGTTATCTACTACTTCATCAAACTTGATTGTTGCTTTACATTTTTTACTTCCTGGGTAGGTACCTAACAACATTGAATTATTATTTTCAGCTTTTTAGTTATAGGTAGAAGTCGGTTATATTATTTTTTTAATGTTTTATTTTCAACTTTTTAGTTTTTTTTGAACACAGGTAGTTCTCATTCTTTATTTTTTATTTTGTATGTATAACCTTAATAGACAGGATCAGGTAACATCGAAAGCCACAACATAACACAATGATACATATTCATTTAAATTGATATGTAAATGTTTACGAACAAAATGTACGCGTTGACTTAATAAGCCCAAAATATATTTATGCCTTATGGATCACGCCATGTAACCTTTTTTAAACTTTTTTTGACAATTCTGTATAACTATAGCATGTTAGCTGCCTTCTGTAAATTATAGGATGGAGTAGAATCCATTCCATATTTAGGAAGGGGATTTTGGTGACGAGAAATGGAATTGCGAATTTCTCGTTTGCTGTAGCCGTTGTTTAGTATGCTACTCTCAACCTAAGCTAATTCCCTTCTCAAACTTTTGGGTTCGGAAATGGATATAGCTCGATGCACCAGGGAGTTTACGACTGACCGTTTTTGAGGTGGGTGATGATGGGACCAGGCGTGCAGATATCTGTCGGTATGTGTTGGTTTTCTACATACCGAGTGGCTGAGCTGTCTAGATGGATGATATCATCGTCTACTCTCAGACCTCCCATGAACATATTTTCCGGGTGACAGAAGTTTTTAAACGACTTCGAAAGTCTAATCTAAAAATTCAACCAGATAAGTGTGAATCTTGGCTATCTTATCACACAAGAAGGTTCAATGTATTCAGAACTTTCCGCAACTCCAAACTCTGAAAGACATAAAATCTATTCTTGGTGTCGCTGGCTACTAAAGACGCTTCATACCAAATTTTGCGAAGAGCTCTAAACCTCTGACTAAACTAGTCCAAAAAGACGTCAAATTCATCTTTGACGCCGCCTTCCTTCGATAAACTGAAGCAAGCCTTTGTAACTGACCCTATCCTGATTTATCTAAAGTTTGAAGAACCCTTCCTGCTCACTACTGATGCTAGTTCTTTTGCTATCGGCGGTTTTTTCTCAAGGCCCTGTGGGAAAAGATCTCGCTATTGCATACGCTTTTCGTACACTCTGTGCTGGAGAGAAACGATATTCCACCATCGAACGAGAACTGTTGGCCACAGTTTGGGATGTTATACACTACAAGGGCCTGTTTCATAATCATCACACTAATATTATTAGTAAAAAAATACAAGTTACAAAATACTTGCACTTGTAGTTTCCGTTTCATACTTAAAACTTTTTACGCCAAGTAGTAGTAGAGAAATTAAATTGGGAAAGCCTACCTTGTTAATATTCCTATTTGTTCGACCGGTTAGGCTCTGGGTGGCAGTAACGGTTGGATTAGGAATTAATTTTGTCCGACATATATTCTTTGATAGTTATATTGATTAATAAGTTTTTACGAGTTATTAAATTAATAAGTATTTACGAGTAATTAATAAGTATTTACGAGTTATAATATTTCTAAAGTGAATTTTTACTTCATTTTTACCAACCTAGGGTTCACATTTACTTCGTTGAGTCGTCAGGATAAATTTGACATATTCGCCAATAGTTGCGTATGTTAGGTGGCGCTACTGTCTCTTTTTTGCATGCCTGTGCTATTCTCCTGCATATTTCGAATACTAATATTTTGGATTTTACAAGTTGTCACTTGTAGAATAATTTTGATGTTGCTAATTCTAGAAGTTACAAAACTACAAGCTACAAGTGGATTATGAAACAGGCCCCAGGCCGTATCTTTTCGATCAAGATGGCACCTCGAGCTAGATGAATACAATTACAAGATTGAATAATGACCCGGCAAGGTAAAGCAAAACGCAGATGCTCTTTCTCGCATGAAAATCAACCATTTCAAGCTAACAATGAAACTGACTCCGAACAACCTGAAAACTCTGACAATGGCGACGAACATGACGAAAGAATAATCGATTTGTTCAACTCTGCAAAACTGAATACATAATCTATTACTCCAAAATTGAAATATCCAACTCTCAACTTTTAGACAAGTTGCATAAGCGCATAGTTACGTTCTATTGGCAAAATAAAACTAATGAATACTTCAGTATTCGAATAACTAGAAGCGAAAGCAGAAGGCTACGAGAATTACGTGAACCGACCTGAAGAGGGCAAATGTGACTCTGCCGAAACGTCGTCATTTTACCATCGATCCCGGCAGGGATCAGTTATCAACTACGCGGATGAATTCCCGGAAACCACCTAAAACATTTAGTGCCCGCGAAAACTTAAAAACAAATATAGTGAATCTCTACGGGGAGAATACTTTTCATTTGTGTAAAACATTTGAGAAATTACGCGCGAAAAGAAGCAAACTATTGTGCGATCTACATTTTTTACAACGATGCCGCGATGAAGGATTTATTCGGAAGAACAACAGAAAAACACAGAATACCTTATGGAAAGCTAGTTGTGCACTACTTAGGGAAGCCATACGTGATGTCAGAAGAGATTTGGATGTTCTTAATACTATACTCCTAGATATCCAGCTACAGGTAAGCAGTACCCAATAATATGGGATAAATTCGATGAGATTAGTGAATGTAGGGCCGAAATGAATGCAGAGTTGACAACACACACACACACACACACGCACACGCGCACGCACACACCCCCTCTTCGGATGAAAAAAAAAGTACTGTCTAATAGCCACCCTGGATATCAAGAACGCCTTTAACTCGGCCCGCTGGGACCGCATTTTGGAGGCTCTTGCCAGGATGGAGGTTCCTCAGTACTTGCGCAGAATGGTTTCAGCGTATTTCAAGGACCGCATCTTGTTGTACCAAACTGAAAATGGGCAAGTAGACTATAAGATCACAGGAGGTGTACCTCAGGGCTCTGTTCTGGGCCCCCTCTTATGGAACGTAATGTACAACGACCTGCTCCTGCTCGGTCTGCCTGAGGGCGTCAGGCTAGTGGCATTCGCCGATGATGTGGCATTGATCATAGTGCGCAAGCACATAGAGGAGATACAAACAACCTTCTCATTCGCCATAGCCACAATTCAGCATTGGATGCTCTCAGCGGACTTGAGTTTAGCAGAGCAAAAGACCGAAACACTCCTTGTTAGCAGTCGAAAGGCAAGGGAAACCATCACCCTCAAAATAGGCAACATTTACATACAGTCGCAGCCCTTCATCAGCTATTTGGGGGTGCTCCTGGACTCACGGCTCAACTTCAAAGAGCACATAATCGCGGCCAGCAAGAAAGCAGCTGGGGTACAGGGGGCATTATCTAGAATAATGCCGAATGTCGGAGGTCTTAGACAGATAAGAAGACAGCTACTGGCAACAGTAACTACTTCTGTTTTGTTGTACGGGGCACCGGTATGGGAGAAATCGCTCGAGCTACCATCGTACCGCCGGAAAATGAAATCAGTCCAGCGGCTCTCAGCGATTCGAGTGGCATCATCCTACCGCACTGTGTCTTACGAGGCGGTGAGTGTGATTGCCTCTACCCTACCAATCGACATCCTGGCTGCAGAAAGGGGACAGCTTTATCGCAGAAAGTTAGAGAAAGACCAACCGACAGGAAACAGCGATGAAAGAGCCATGAGTCTAAGGCAATGGCAGGAGAGGTGGGACAGCTCTACTAAAGGAAGGTGGACATATCGATTGATACCTAACATCAGTCGTTGGGTCAACCGCCAGCATGGGGAGGTTGGGTTCTACATCACTCAACTCCTGACTGGACATGGATGCTTTCGAGCATACCTGCACAGGTTCAGGAGGGCAAACTCCCCAAACTGCCCACACTGTACGGACGTGATAGAGGACGCGGAACACGTGTTCTTCTCCTGCTCCCGGTTTCAGGATCAACGTGCTGAAGTGGAGAGGATTCTGGAGACTAATATCGTTCCAGAACAATTAGTAGAAGCCATGCTGAAGGGCCCCCAAGCCTGGAACTTGGTATCAGATTACGCGGAGACTATCCTCAAAGAACTCCGCAATACGTTCGAGGAGTAGGCTTTAGAGGCTTTCAATGTAAGAGCAGTAAACATCTGCAATGAACCACCCTTGCGAAGTAGTATTGACTAAGAGTGCCGCAGGGGACCATGGTTGTAGGAGAAAGAGGTTAGGGTTTTAGCGGGTATACGGTATACTGGTTTCAATGCAACGATTTACTCTTGCTTTGAAGTCATTACATCGGGAGTCCCGCACGACGGCCAGCACGTGCTAGCTAAGTACGGAATGTATTTCCCCCCCTCTTCGGATAAAAAAAAAAAAAAAAACGCACACACACACCCGGGGTGGTTGTTGGTCCACTACCGGGCGCCTCCCCAGGTGGCGGATAGGGGGACGCTCTCCAGCAATGGGGAGTACTGAGGACTTCCTCAGGGCGGACCAAAATCAGATAGGGGAAGGAACCCCGAAAATAAACCATTCATGGATATGGGTGATAAGGTCAACTTAATACCCCAGGTGGGTACCTCTGCAGAGGATAATCCCACCACCGGTTCCGATCGAGTGAAAGCCTCGGTGGCCGGTGCACGCTCCACGGATTCTGGGGGGAGCGAATTATCACTGGTTCCGTCACATAGTGACAAGAAGAAGAAGAACACTGTTAATGGTACAACATCGACCATTACAACTAGAGCTGGCAGCAAGACACTATTCAGCCAAGTCCTCCAAAAGGCGAATAGTGGAGTTGACGTCCCCCAAAGGGCAACAAATGAGAGTGGTGCTCCAAACAAATTAGGAGCAAAGATCGATGAGCTCTTGAGGTTCATTGGGCCTAGGCACAATGTACATCATGAGATCAAGAAACTGGCACACGCCATTAAGTCAGAATATGACAAATATCAGACGTCAACGACGCGGCCATCTCCTGTAGCGAAACCTGCTACAACACAGACATCGCCAGTAAAGGTGTCAAACACTCAGACACAAGGTGAAAAGCAAAAGGAGGTCCCAAAAGCGGCTGCCTCAAAAGCAGCTAACTCAAAACCGGCTTCATCAACACCGGCGGCCCCAAAGCAGGCGGCTTCAATAAAAGCAGCCTCTGTAGCAAGGACCTCGCCGCCGAAGGCCTCGCCTTCAGTCCTTCAGTAGCCTCATCAAGTAATTCACCATCACTTAAAACTCTTAAACCGGTGCTAGCTAGCAAGCTAAAGCCCGGTAAAGAAGGTTGCCAGAACATCGGGCAAACCACCCAGGCAACAACAAGTAGGGTGGTCAATTCAGAAGCGGAGAGAAACAATGGATTAAAATCCAAGTTTAAACCGCAGACCAAAAACCAACCTTCAAACCAGTTGACTGACTGGCAAGTGGTAAACAGGAAAAAGGCCCCGAGGACCAATAAGCTGGCACTTTGGGCACAACGCCCAGGCGTGCAGAGGCAAGACTGACCGAAGCAGTTGTTGTCACAGATGCGGAGGCGCTGGTCACAATGCCTCGGCTTGTCAACAACCTGCCAAGTGCTTAATCTGCAAAGAGAAAGATAGTAGGTCAGACTGCCGGCATGTTGCGGGTAGTTGGAAATGTCCGATCTACCAACAGGCGATGAGAGCAGCACAAGCCCGTAAATGAAAGTACTGCAACTCAACCTCAATCATTGCGAAGCAGCCCAAGACCTACTGGTACAGCGGGTGCGGGAATTGGATTGCGACGTAGCCATAATCTGCGAGCAGTACAAAAACTTCGACACCCTGTCCTGGGTAAATTACACAACGGACAGAGCAGCGATATGGGCTTGCGGTAAACTTCCGTTCCAACAACTCCCAAATACCCCCGAACCATAGCTTGTGAGAGCCAAAGTGGGAGGGGTTCACTTCTATAGCTGCTATGCACCTCCTAGTGCACAGCTCGAGGAGTTCGAGTAATTCTTGGACACCTTGGCGGAGGATGTACGGAAGCGTGAATCGGTCGCTATCGCAGGTGATTTCAACGCCTGGGCAATTGATTGGGGATGCCGGGAAACGAGCGCGAGAGGACGAGCTCTCCTTGAGACCATGTCTTCGCTCAACCTGGTACTCCTCAACACAGGAGCCGTTAGCACATATCGCAAAGGCACTGCCAGCTCCATTATCGACGTGACATTCGTTAGCAGCAACTTAATTAAAGGGGGCTGTGAGTGGCGGGTCGATGAAGAGTTTACTAATAGCGACCACCAAGCTATTATTTGGGACATCAACACCACTCCCAAACGAAGAAGGTGCGAGGTCACAGCCAGTCGGTTGGAACAAAAATGCTTTCGAACGACACGATCTCACAACACCGACGAGAGTGTCTCAAAGCACGAAGGCTGCAACAACGAGCACGGAGACGCAACAGGGTCACAACAGAAGAACTCAGGCTCGACTATGAGATCAAAAGACAACAACTACGAAGAGCCATTCTCTCAAGCAAGAGATCCTACTGGAAGGAGTTGTGTGACGAAGTTGATCAAGATCCATGGGGAAAACCGTATAAAATCGTGATGCATAAAATTAAGGCCCCCCCCCATGACATCAACGAACTGCCCCGAATCATTGCACCGCATTGTCACTCACTTGTTTCCTGCGAAGCCTGAGCTACCCGCTTATCCTGCGTTGCAGGTGAGGGACGAAGATATACCATCAGTGACTATGAATGAGCTGATGGGCGTGTGCAACCGGCTCCAAAACGGTAAGGCTCCCGGTCCAGATGGCATACCTAACATCGCGCTAAAATCCGCCATAGCCAATGGGCCTGACATGTTTCTACACATGTATGAGACCTGCCTAAAGCAGGGGGTTTTCCCGACTAAGTGGAAAAAGCAGAGGCTTGTGCTCCTCCCTAAAGGGGGCAAGAAACCTCCCGACGAACCGTCATCATATCGTCCCCTCTGTATGTTGGACTCTGCGGGAAAACTCCTGGAAAGGATAATAGCAGATAGGCTGGAGCCCTACGTTGAGCCGAAACTTTCCACCAACCAATTCGGGTTCAGAAAGGGGAGATCAACCATCGATGCCGTGACACTCGTTACCAACATCGCCAGAGAGGCTATCTCGGGAAAAAAGTACTGTCTAATAGCCACCCTGGACATCAAGAACGCCTTTAACTCGGCCCGCTGGGACCGCATTTTGGAGGCTCTTGCCAGGATGGAGGTTCCTCAGTACTTGCGCAGAATGGTTTCAGCGTATTTCAAGGACCGCATCTTGTACCAAACTGAAAATGGGCAAGTAGACTATAAGACCACCGGAGGTGTACCTCAGGGCTCTGTTCTGGGCCCCCTCTTATGGAACGTAATGTACAACGACCTGCTCCTGCTCGGTCTGCCTGAGGGCGTCAAGCTAGTGGCATTCGCCGATGATGTTGCATTGATCATAGTGCGCAAGCACACAGAGGAGATACAAACAACCTTCTCATTCGCCATAGCCACAATTCAGCATTGGATGCTCTCAGCGGACTTGAGTTTAGCAGAGCAAAAGACCGAAACACTCCTTGTTAGCAGTCGAAAGGCAAGGGAAACCATCACCCTTAAAATAGGCGACACCTACATACAGTCGCAGCCCTTCATCAGTTATTTGGGGGTGCTCCTGGACACACGGCTCAACTTCAAAGAGCACATAATCGCGGCCAGCAAGAAAGCAGCTGGGGTACAGGGGGCATTATCTAGAATAATGCCGAATGTCGGAGGCCCTAGACAGATAAGAAGACAGCTACTGGCAACAGTGACTACTTCTGTTTTGTTGTACGGGGCACCGGTATGGGAGAAATCGCTCGAGCTACCATCGTACCGCCGGAAAATGAAATCAGTCCAGCGGCTCTCAGCGATTCGAGTGGCATCCTCCTACCGCACTGTGTCTTACGAGGCGGTGAGTGTGATTGCCTCTACCCTGCCAATTGACATCCTGGCTGCAGAAAGGGGACGGCTTTATCGCGGAAATTTAGAAAAAGACCAACCGACAGGGTACAGCGATGAAAGAGCCATGAGTCTAGGGCAATGGCCCGCCAGCATGGGGAGGTTGGGTTTTACATCACTCAACTCCTGAGTGGACATGGATGCTTTCGAGCATACCTGCACAGGTTCAGGAGGGCAAACTCCTCAAACTGCCAACACTGTACGGACGTGGTAGAGGACGCGGAACACGTGTTCTTCTCCTGCCCCCGGTTTCAGGATCAACGTGCCGAAGTGGAGAAGATTCTGGAGACTAATATCGTTCCAGAACAATTAGTAGAAGCCATGCTGAAGGGCCCCCAGCCTGGAACTTGGTATCAGATTACGCGGAGACTATCCTCAAAGAACTCCGCAATACGTTCGAGGAGTAGGCTTTAGAGGCTTCCAATGTAAGAGCAGTAAATATCTGCAATGAACCACCCTTGCGAAGTAGTATTGAGTAAGAGTGCCGCAGGGGACCATGTTTGTAGGAGAAAGAGGTTAGGGTTTTAGCGGGTATACGGTATATTGGTTTCAATGTAACGATTTACTCTTGTTTTGAAGTCATTGCATCGGGAGTCCCGCACGACGGCCAGCACGTGCTAGCTAAGTACGCAATGTATTTCCCCCCTCTTCGGATAAAAAAACACACACACACACACACACACACACACAAGGCTACGAGAATTATGCGAACCGACCTGAAGAGGGCAGATGTGAGTCTGCCGAAACGTCCTCATTTTACCATCGATCCCGGCAGGGATCAGTTATCAACTACGCGGATGAATTCCCGGAAACCACCTAACACATTTAGTGCCCGCGAAAACTTAAAAACAAATATGTACATATATATATTCAGCTATATGCATCACTCATTCATTCATGGTGAACCTCCCTTACATATTACATTAGCATTTCTTCTGTTCTTAGCTTTTTGTGGACCAGATTATGCCTATTATTTTCCAGACGTCATAGTATTTTATATTTGTGTTATTTTCACCCCTATCGTCCTATCGTCTTGCTAAATGTCCTGTCATTGTTATTTAGGGAATTATAATCTGTGGTTGACTTTTATTACCTTGATCTTATTTCTTACATCATGCATCTCTCCATAAAGCACTGTGTAACTTACAGTTTTCTGGTAAGCTCGGTTTTAATACTCCAGGTTAAACAAGCATGCCAGTATTGGTAGAACACATTCATCAAACACTTTATGAGATGGACTGGTATAACACAAATATATATATCAGGTATCAGCGGAATCGTTTACCAATGTCTCGTTTGTTTTTAAAGAAATCTGAAGTTTTGAAAAATCGTTTCCGGTTTTTCCAAAAGTTGACCTATTTCTAGTATAGTACATTTAATTACACTGCTGTCAACATGTTTCAAAATGGCGGCATTCGAGAGAGTTTTGGCAAATACAATATAGCGGGTGACATGCTTCAATGGAAAGAGAATTTTAGGCTCGACTGAAATCTCAAATAAAATGGAGAGAATTATTTGAAAACCTCAGAAAAAAACGGAAAGCAATCTTCAACCATTTTTTTTGAAAAATGGAAGTCTTCACAGCCCATATCGTAAACCAAAATTTCAAATTTCTAACTTTAAAAACAAACGAATGAGACATTGGGTTTGATCGTAGACACCACTTGCCAATAATGCCAAGGATTTGAAAAATATCCACGAATCTGGTGTTGACACAGCCAACTGCCGAGATCACTGATTTGGAAATATTGGCGTCTACGAAGAAAGCTAATGTTAACCTATTCCGCTAACACCCGATATTTTCTACTACTCTTACAGCATTGTATTATTTGTTGTGATTTATATATTGAAAGTCTACTTTTTCAGTATAAATATTTTTGATATTTATTTTTAGGCATATTTCATTGTTTAATGCCTAAGTTCAATTATTCGTTAAGCAGTTCTTTTGAATATTTAAGAATTAAGACAATGTCATCTTAGATGGTCTATCTCTTGTGTAGTAGGCAATTTTGAGCTGCCTTTATATATTATGTTTTTGGCTTTGGCTAGATTATCTACACCTTGTTCATTTAGGAGCCTTTAAATATATGAGGTTTCTATCATATTAGTATATTGACTTTTATTTAAAACAACAATTTTAGAATGTTCGTATAGTAAGTTAGTGAGAAGCTGATTTATCGTTCAAACAACATGAACGTTCGAGTTAGAAATGGTTCCAGGAAGAACAGGGGTGCCAATTAGCAATCTTATTGATTTTAAATAGTTTGGATAATAAAACTTATGTACACAACTTTAAAGAAGCAAGAAAAATTAATTTTAAGATTTTATTGTATAAGTGTTTGTATTTCAGTAAGCATGAGGGTTACCTACTAGCATTGGGGCAGGGTGATAAGATACGTTTCACAACCCTAAATAAATATGGGGAATCACAAATGGTACGGGGGAGGCAAAAATTCGACTACACGATATCTAACAACATATAACTTTAGAACACTATCAACTGAACAATATTGTAGAATTAGAACAAGAGGCGGCAAAATCAAAACAAATGCCATTCTCAGTCAGGAAGAAATTAAAGAACTAATACCACTTATATCGACACCTTCCTGTGCTAATAGTGGCTTAGGGTTCGTCATGGATATTCATTACCAAAAATATAGGATTTTCATGTATATTAGATCGAGTCCTTAGTCTAACGTGATTTTTGAACAGATACGCCTTACAATTAATACAAGTTTATAATCAACAGTAAACAAACAGGAAAAATAATATCGAGCACCACTTGAGTGGAAGCTGGGAGGTTAATAAGATATCAAATTAATAAACACAGTATGCACCTGTGGAAACGAAACAGACTATAAAAACACTGGGAAGGTCACTAACAATTGAGAAAAGGGAAGTATTCATACTACTGACAGAAGAAAAAATCGGTACAACAAAAAGAAACAAAATAATGGAGCATGTACTACATTCTACAAGGACCTGAATTAAAAGAAGAAGTCCCAAAAGTCAGCGCCGGGCATTTGTAGTACTGGGACCCAAAATTCTAGAAAACAATATGTGAGCAGAAAAAGTTAAAAAGTAGGATTTCTTAGAGAAGACAGTTAGTGAAACAATCTTTGAGAAGTTAGATTGGTACAATAAAGGACGCAATACAGACGAATTTGTAGTTGGCACCCATATTTATATGTTTTTAATTCAAATAAAACGTTAAAAATTCTTTTTTTAACCTTCTATTAGTTATTGCATATGGTGTTACAATAATAAAATATTCTTATAATTATTTTGCTTATGTAATACATTTCCTTACCTCATATTCGTTAGATCTTGTCTCGCATTCGCATTTTCCACAATTGCATTGACCTTTGCCTGAACATTCCAAATTATTAATGCTATTAGGTGGAATACAGTCCATTGTGGTAATGTTTCGACTGCTTTCATCTGATGTACACTGGCAGCGGTTTCCAAAAGCTCCTGGAAGGCATTCACATACACCGCATTTGTAGGTGCCGTGATGTGAACAAGCTTCTGCATTTTCTTGATAATACTGCAATGAAACTGCATTTCAATAAAAAGTAACAAAGAGTCTACAAATGTCGAATTTATACGTAGTTTAATATTTTACCTTATCTCCAGGTTTTTCACAATCACATTCACACAACATTTCTAAATCAATTATCAAACTCTCATTAATACCGACTGGATATATTTGAATGGTTTGGAAATGGTCAGTACGATCTTTAGGACATTTTAGAAGTTCAATATCAATTTTGAAGTTTATTATATCTCCAACCTAAAAACAATTGCAATGAAGATAAAAATGAGCAAGTAATGAGTCTATCAACTTATACCTTAATATTTCCACATTTATTTGTGTTAATCAAAGCACCAGTTGCGTTTAGGCATCTAGTAAAGAACTTTATACTGACGGCACTAGACGCATTGTGTTTCATTTCCACTGTTGACGAGATTTGTTCATATTGATCTTTGATCAAAGTGACAATATTGGAACTGTCACCTTCTAATTCGCCAACAGAAGCACCTTCAATATTTTCTGCTAGTTGTTTATAAATGCTAAGTGTAGACTTTGTTACAGCAAAAATAACGTTAATAGAATTCTTCTTTACTGCTAGATTAATCTGTTCTATAGAGGGATAGTCTTGATAAGATGATTGACTGTAATAACCTTCACGTGATAGATGACATAAACCGTCATTTGGTTTAACAATACCACCAAGCTGAAACACATCATATCATTGTAGTTTAGAATTTAAACTTTAGATATACATTTTTTGCAAATGAAATTTAAAATCTGTTTAATTTTCATATTATATAAATAATTTTTGCATAGAATAATAAATAAATAGAATTTTCAGTTCATTATTTCGTTTATAAGAAAACACTTTAGAACTTCCTGTACAATTCTAAATTGTTCATATACTCATTCACAATCTATTCCTCTCAAACTTGGCATATTCCTATTAAATAATTTCCTCAGTTATTATGTCCGTCCATTGGGGTTTTCTCTCTTCACTCCTCACTTGTTTTCTGTAACATAATTTTGTAATGGACAGACATATACACAATATACAATACATGTATTTCTACACAGGTAGACTGGTTGATTGATCATTTTGTAGAGGTTTCATTCTCTCAGAATATTTGTGAAGAAGATTTTTTGGAAAATCCAATCAGTAACCCTGACAATTCTTCGAAATTATCCCTAATACACTTTGTGTCTATTATACATTTCAAATACCTATTTGTTTAAGAAATGAAGTGAGGAGACAGAACCTCAATGAACAGGCACATTGACGTATCGCACCGCCAGCACCGCACATATAGCGTTCACGTGGGACACAGCCTTAGAGAGAGATTTTTAGATTATATTTTTTCGTTATCTACTGACCTGCTCTTGGGGCTAAGCTCTATAAAGGTAATGATACACACACAGCATGATATTTTTAAATATTTCATTAAAACCTATCTGAAATATTAGTATGCCTCCAACAAAATATCTTTTGAAAGATGGTAAAATATTTTTGTGTGAGAGATATAAGAATATAACATATTCCAGTTAAATATCTCAAATCAAATATGAAATAATTATGAAATATTCTATGCTGTGAATGTACAGCAGACCAAAGGATTGGTAAGCCTGTTTGATAAATGTATAATAGCCATACATTTTTTCATGAGATATTCTGAGCTTTTTGGTGATAAATGTTCTTAGGAAAGCGTTAACTGTCGAAGTTTGTCACATAATTTGAGTAATAAACTTTCTTTCAGTATATAGTATGAAAATTGGCTATTAATAAACAACAAAACTTACCTTTCCATCACCAGCATAATGAAAGCTGGCATCTGTTGAAAATACCAAGAGTCTTCTAGCCTGCTCTCTCCAACCTATTTGGTTTCGACAAACTACTGATTGCATAATTGCATCAAAACCTCCTTCTGGAGCATCAAGATTTCCGGATACGTTTGCATCCTTCACCATGTGCTTTGGAAAACAATAAAATGTATATATTCCAATAACCACATTAATTATAGTTATTATGTTGTAAATTGTTTATATAAATATTGTCTTGTATAGTATAATACCATCGACTTTTAAAACTTTACTACAACATATTAACAGCCAACTAAACGAAAATTGAAGTATAATAAAAATCGTTGGTATTATTGTTATAAATAAGCAGTTTGTTTAGTTTTGTTTAGCAGAAAATTATGGAAAAAGTTAATTTGAAATAAATGCACGCACGATATTTTGAAAGAATTATTTACATATGTAAAGTAAAAGCTTACAGTTAATGGTTAGTTTACAATTAATTACAAATTGGAGTAATACAGAATGACATAAAAATAACGACCATTATTTATCAGTCACAATATATTAATTGAACTTGCAAACTACCCACCCAACAAAGGTTTAAGTTTAGACAATTTATATTAAAATGATCTATACACACTTAATAAAATTCTATTACCTTAAAATATGTCTAAATTTAAAACCTTCATCTTTATAAACATATACTACATTCCAGTGTAGAATTCTTATTAGTGAAGCAAATATTTAGTGCCCTTTTCCATAATTACAAAATACTTTACTTTCATGCTCCAATAGTATTGTGAGATCGGTATATTGTTATTTAGTTGCAAAGGCCAAATAACAAGGTGTTTAGATTATATTGTAGAATAATTTACGTCTATACCATTTTGTTAGGATTAAACGACTGGAACTATCGGTAGGTTATTAGCGTTAATTGTCAATATTCAGTAAACCTTTCACTTTGACTTACAGCGAACTGCTTGGTCTTAGTTGATAAAGTCATTGCATGTTTGTAACCATAAGGCGCGACACATTCTTCATTTTTTTCACAAGGATTGATTAAGCTATAACCATACAACAGATTCCAGCTAATATATTTCATGCATAATATAAGAAATAAAAAAGTTTAGATATGTAACCCATTAAAAGAAAAATGTTGACATTAGCAAAACTAGAATTTGAATTTCTTGTGTTTATTTAAAAAACACTGTATTTCGTTTCTTTATAGATCTAAGTTGATATAGAGTATGAGTTGTTTACGAGGATGGGATGATAAGTTCAGAACTTCTAAGGAAAATAATTTTGTCAAGTGCGAGTTGGACTCGCATACTCAGGGTTCCGTACCACCTTCAAAATTCTAATATTCCGGTTTCAGACAAGGAGGGAATGAGTGCATTTTCTTATATTTACCCTAATATCTTTTAAAGGAAGCGTTTTAAATTTATTATATATTTATTTATAATTTTTTTTATATATTTGTTAATATATTTTAATTAATTTATTTTAAAAATATAAAAAAAATATATTTGTTTTTATTAGGAATATGGGTAGGAAAATCACACACAACAATATTACGATATTGTTTTATTTTAGTCCTCTCGATATGAAATCCACTATTCAACTAACTATTAAGAAAATATATAAAAACTTATAGGGATCGTTCCTTCACGGAACTTTATATCAATGTTTATTTATGTTACACATAATGCATGTCTCGAGTGAGAAGTGCTCAGACATCATAAAGCGATCACTGACTGCGTGTGACATCATCAATGAAGGCTTTATTTTTGAATATTAATTAGGCTAACAAATGATAAACTCAACACTCCCCCTCAAAAATAAAATGTTCATTTTCATATTATCATAAATTTCTATTTTTACTTCAAAAGGACAAAAACAATACCTCTATCTTTGTATCTATATTTGTATCTGGGGAGTAATTTTCAGCCCAATATTTGTTGCTAAAGTGGATCAGGGAAAAACCCCAATAAAAACCTGATCAGGCCGTTAATTTAATTAATATTATTCTTAGAGCAATAGTCGATCATTCCAAGTTTCAACCGTATTTCCTGGAATTTGGGAGCAGGAATCTGTTTCGTGAAGATGTCTGCTAACTGTTGACCTGTGCAAATATATTTCAAATTAATGAAGTTATTCTCGATTTGGTAAAATGGTACTTTATGTCAATATGTTTTGAACGTTTGTGATCTACAGGATTGTTTGCTATTGAGATACAACTGTTGTTATCTTCATAAATTACTATTGGTTTTGTTATTACCAATTTAATACTTTGCAGTAAAGATTTCAACCACAGAGCTTCTTTCACGCCTTCAAAGAGAGCCATGTATTCTGCTTCTGTTGATGAAGTTGCAACAGAATTTTGCCTTTTTGTATTCCAGCAAATTAAATAACTTTCAAACAACTTAAACAAATATCCTGTAGAACTTTTCCGATCAATTTCATTACTACCCTAATCAGCGTCTACATAGCCAATTAATATATCACTATAATTATTATTTCGTTTGTATATTAATTTAAGTTTAATGGTCCCTTTTATATATCGTAATACTCTTTTTAGGCTTTGCCATAATTCTTTATTATTTTTGTTTTGATAACGACTTAATAAATTTATGGCGGTGCTTAAGTCAGGCCTTGTACATATTGTAACATAAAGAACCAATTAGATTACGACAAGGGGCTTCATAATATTCGTCAGAGTTCAATTCATTATAGTTTATTTTGACTGGAAGTGGTGTGTTTACGGATTTACATTCACTCATGTTGAATTTGTTGAGAACTGATTTTAAATACCCGCATTGATCCAAAGATATCTTATTGTCATTTCTTTCAATGTTCATACCTAAAAAGAATTTAATTTCTTGTAAATCAACCATGCGAAACTGCTCTTTTAAAAAGTTTTTAAAACTTGACATTGTATCCATGTTATAGCCCGTCCAATTAAGAAAGACGATGACGTCATTTTGGTAATTAATTCCTGCCAAATTTGACACGTAATATTCCTAAATGTTATATGGACTTTTTGGCATTATAACAGTGAAATTGAATTTTATTATTGTGGCATTGGCTTGTCCGATTGCGGCTACGTTGCCGCTATTTTTTTAGATTTTCGTTAGATGATCAAATTTTGCCTGAATTTTCAATATATGTTTAAAGACATATTTTATTTAAATAAGACTAAGAAGTAATTATATACGAACATAACTACGTAAGTATATTCTGAATACCTATATATCACTTTCGGCATTATCAACGATAATTTTTTATATATAAATATAAAGTCAATGTTATTAATACACATGAATTTCAGAATTGCTTAATTGATAGTTTTATTTTTAGTACAAGCACCTTTAAATACATCATACCTACACCTATGGTTTCTGTCAGCAATTCTGTGGTCTGGTCTTGTTCTATACGTGACTCGGAGAATTTCCCTCCAATTTTCAATTTCTCTGCAATTCTCGTTGAGAGCTCACAGCATTTTTGAATTTGTTTGAGAAAAGCCCTAAAGCGATATTATAACGATTTTATTTACTTTTTTGTAGCACTTATTTGTTTATAATACCTGTTATTTATTGTATTTTTCCAGTTTTTAGGAATTCATAGGTGAAAATGCCGAAGCATTTCAGCAGCCGTGAAAAAGCTATGATAGCTTCGGCTTTAAATTATTTCACAACTAACAAAGAAAATGATGCTCCTACTCTACCTGCTAAATATGTATTTTTATTTGATATTGTCCACTAGGTAGGTACTATTGTGACTGTCAACATTTAGATTTAATATTTTTAAAAATTGCAGAAAGTTTCTGAAGTTTTGGGAATCAGTGTAACATCTGTTGACAGAATTGCGTTTTCTATTAACAAAAACGAGGCTCTACAAAGTCCCAGAAGACCACATGAACACAGAAAACCAGTAACCGATCTAAGAGAATCTCTGCAGTGTGAAATAAGAAATGTAATTTATGATATGTATTCTGCTGGTAAGTAAAATTCCTTATTTCAACTGCACAATATTAAATAGTTTGCGTTTGAGGGGAATATATAAACTTGAATACATTGCTGAAGAAACTATCTGACCGGCATCTGTATCATGGCTCTAGAAGTTCCTTAAGTAAAGTCCTGCAAAAGATAGGATTTGAATTTAAGAAAGATGATCCAAGAAGGAAACTAATGGAATTGGATCATATAAGTGTCAAAAGAATTAAATTTTTGAGAGACTACATTAAGTATAAGGCAGAGGGTTTATTTGAATTTGTATTTTTAGATGAAACATGGATCTTCCAGAATGGAATATTAGGACATTCATGGCAGGATTCAAGCTCTAAAAGTGTTAAAAAGATCAAAAGTACTGGCAAAAGGTGAGCTTTTTATCATTAGCATTGAAAACAGTGATTGAAAATTGAATTATTAGGTTTATTGTAATTCATGCTGGAAGCAGAGCAGGTTTTGTCCCTGGGGCTGACCTTTTATTTTCGTCTGATAATAAAGACAGGGACTATCACGGTGATATGAATCTTGAAAATTTTGTACATTGGTTTGAGCATCAGTTGTTAGGAAATTTAGAAAATCCATCAGTAATAGTTATGGATAATGCTAGCTATCATAATGCAATTGCCAATAAACCTCCTGCCAGTACAACAAAGAAAATCGAAATTAAGAAATGGCTAGAAGAAAATAACATTACTTATGAAAAAAACATGTTAAAAAAAGAATTATTCTATTTAGTGAACAAGTAGGTATATATTATTATTTGCTTACAAATTTGGTTACAAGTTTACTTAACAGACACTCTTTGTATGTTTACTGGTTAGTTGATTAAGGGATATTGACTAATTGAATTTCCTTCATATAATTTTCTTTATTTCATGTACGATTGTTTTCTCCTTCTTCAGGGTTCTCCACATACAAAGCTTATATTTAATTAGTTGGAATTTAGTGAGTGTCAAATTAACCTCCATAACATTACATCACTTGACAATCAAAACATGTATGTAAAAAACTGAACAAATACATTAAAAACTGTATAAAATTTAATACTCAATCAAAATCAAATTTTTATCTTGATTTACTTAAAAATTAATATTTTAGTCTTCATTATTACAGCTGTTTGCTGTTTATGTGTTATGTCAATAAAATTTTCATAGAAAAAAGATATATAAGAATTGCCAAACATACAATTGTGTTCAATAACAAACAATTTTCTCTCAAAAGCATTTTGAAATGACATGGATGATGACAATTCTTTGAAGCTTTGGTGTGCCACTGATGTTCAAACAAGTTTTGTAACTAAACTCTAAATTTTAATGTTTCTCATTTACCACTCCAAGTGGTATATACATACTTTCCTCCATGAAGATGACAGCTGGTATTGAAATGTAAATAATTTTTGGTGTTAAGCTATAAAATTTAATTATTTTATTTATCGAAGTATAGTGGTGTACTTGAATCTGTATTTCCAGATTCAAGTACACCACTAGTTTCTCAGTGACAAAAAAAATCATTAATTTCTTCATAAAGAGCAGGCATGTACAACTGGGGTGATGTAGTAAATATGCTTTTATTAATTGATGAACTATATATATATATATATATATATATATATATATATATATATAGGTTATATTCAAATAATAAATGTATTTCTGTGAATGTTTTACTTAAGATAATATTTGAGACATTTTTTCAAATCAACTCTGAAACTATTTTTACATTTAAAAATATCAGTTTGAAACTATATTACCTATATACTATAATGACTTCACCTACATTCTATTGTTAAATAAAATACTTTGATTCTCTTTTTAATATGTATATTGTTAATTATTGTTTTGGAACTGCTTTAAACTGGAAAAAAAATTGAGTAAAATTTCGTGGGTTACGGTTTTTTGCTAAAGTGTTTTATTTATAATTTTTAATATTCTATTTTGTCGTTTTTGTAATCAATTTAAATTATTAGAAAGAGCTTCCTCATGTTTAATTATTCTATAACTTATTCATTTGAAAAAAAACATAGTAAATTACTATGAGTGTTTTAATCTTAGATAATGTATAAAAAATAAATAAAAGATATTTGGTTGGGTTATTTGTTCAATTTGATTCTTCCATTTTAAATTTTCAGATATGACCCCTAGGTTTTGGCCACTTTCAACTCTAATAACTTGTTTCTTATTTTAGTTAGTTAGTATACTATTTAGTAGTTTCCAAAAGTCATATATGTAGTTCGATCAATGTGTAAAGTGAGTCTGCTTCCTTCTAGCCACAAGTCGATGTTAGTTAGTATTTCATTTTATTTTTGGGTTCATCCTAAGAAGGCATTCTGGTTATTACACCTGTGCCATCCATAGTGATAGATCTAATATTGTACTTTGGGGTACACCTGGTTTAATTTCTTTATACTCTCCTGTGTTATTTTCAGCTAAAGTCTCTGTTGTCTGTCATATGGATAATTAGTTACTAATATGTTAGCATTTCCTGGTATTGCATAACAATAAAGGTATTCTAGTAAGATTTCATGATTGACTGTATCAGAAGCATTAGTCAGATCTATATTTGGAAGTTTCTGTTTGGCTTTGGAATGTATATCATCAACTTCACCAGCTTTATCTTTTAATTTATTTGTTATGGTTTTAATTTCTTGGAAGAATGATTTATAAAAATGCTATTCTGATTCACATCTGGCTTATTATCATATTGTTGAGTGGTGAGTTATGTATCTTTCAACTTAAATTATACTTCAACAGAAATATTTATTGATATATTCAATTATTATTTGAGTTATCTATTCTATTATTTCCATTTGCAGTTAAATATTTCTTGTAGATTTTCTACCCAGTTTTTCATTTAGCATATTCCAAAACTTATTGTTATTATAGTTTTTTCAGTTTAATTTGTATCATTATTAACCTTGACTTCAGCTATAATTTTATCTCCATTATTTTATATTCACACATTGTTATCAGGATCTAATATCCAAATTTTATATAACGGTTCCTTAGTCGAACATGCGTGTATGATAGAATGTGTAATTCATATTTTCTGGGGATTTTTTAGACAATTTAATTTATTAGGCTCATATTTTTTTAATTCAATGTTCTAAACATCAAATCTAACACTAATTCAAATACTGTATTATGTACTAATATAATTTTCAGTTTTTTATATATTTGCAAATAGTAATTTTTGTAAGCAAACATTATACGTTATCAAACTGAAATATTTAATTTTAGATCAAAAAGTGATCCCTTGTATATAGTAGATGAACTTGCCAACGCATATGGTCACAATGTCCTACGGTTACCTCCATACCATTGTACATTCAATCCAATTGAGAATATATGGGGCATCACAAAATCTTATTACAATAAACATATAGGGAAAGATGGTAATTCTATAGAACAAACAATAAAACTCTGGAGAGAAGCATTAGCAACGGTTACTCCGGAAGTTTGGGATAAAACTGTCTCTCACACTGAAGTAGAAATTGAGAAGTGGTGGAATAGAGAACTTAGAATAGATAACAGTGAGTCAGAGCCTTTAGTCATCCATCTTGGTGAAGATGAAAGTAGTGAAGAAAATTAACAAAATTTAGGTAACATTGCATTTTGTTTTGGAATATATACTTAGTAAAATTTCAATTGTGGTCTGTTATTCATCTCAATTTGCTTCTAGTATTTTAGTATTTTATTCTTATTTTAATTCACTTTCACTATTGTACAGTATGTATTCTTAGTTAAGGCATTTTATTATCGGTTACAGATTAGCTAAACAAGCTGAATAAAATTCAGCGAAACGAACTAATGTCAATAAACTTCTTATGTAACCTCAAACAACTTTTTTTTTCAAAATTGGAGATATACCCAAGATTTAGTTATTTGATTGCAGTTCTGTATTATTTCATTTAGAACTAGTTTAATTGTGTTGGGAATGCATTTCATAGATCTTAGGTTGAAATAAGTTTCCCTCTATATTTTTTAATCTCTATTACATAACATTTTGCATTATGTTGAAGTATCAAAAGTGCTTAAACTACCATAGATGAACTTATTTGGTTTTGATCTTTTGTTTCTTTAAACAAGCATCTATCACAACCCTGGTTTAATCAATTTTCTTACTATTTCAAATGAATTTTTGATTTTAAAGAGACGGTATACTGATTCTACTAGTATATCTAGTGTAGTCTCACTTACATATTTGTTTGTGCTTTCTTTCATAGGTTTTTGGGACTGAGTTATGCCGGTTATTTTTCAGTTATCTATCCAGCTTATATTAGGGACTCTTCTTTGTCCTATTTACACCCTTGGGATATCAGTGATTTTTGTTCTCCATCTATTACCCCCTTGTCATGCTAATGTCCACATTGCCATTTTAGGGATTTTACTCTGTAGATAACATCTGTTACTTTGTACCTGCTCCTTATCATCCTCATTCTCTTTTGGTCTCTTGTTATTCCAATCATGCATCTCTCCATACCTTGATGTAACTTGAAGTTTTTATATAATTACTGTCTTTATAATCCAGGTTTCACAACCATATTCCATTATTGGTATTATAGAACACATTGTTCAAATACTTATTTCTTGAGAGGGTTTAACGTTCTTCTAGGGCTGATAAAATCTCAACTAATGTTTGTCATTTAATTATTCTTTTAGACTATGGATATTTTATCAATGAAGGAAAAATTCAGGCAACTACAATTTTTTAGGTGAGTGGAAACACAAAAAACATGATGTTGCTGACAAATAGAGAACAATTTGAACGCAGCAACATCTTCACATTATTTTTATTAACATTTTTTATATTTTCAGAAGGCTGTAATGTTTAAGGTGATTCAAATGTGTTGGACATACTGTTTATAAAAAATTGAAATGTAAATAAAATTTGTGAATTGATGTGTTTTTATGTTTTAAACTAATATAACAATTTGGGCATTATTATGAGGAAGTAAAAACCAATTAAAAAAAAGCTACCAGTTTTTTAGGGTAGATTCTGTTTTAAGTGTATTGAACCATATTTGAAATGTGACTATAAAAATGTTTTAATTTCTACCAAAAAGTACTTATGTTGATTAATAATAAAATGATTTGTTGAATATGTTATCTATAAATGCCTTATTTTTATGATGTGAGTTAGTTCAACATATTCAATTATAATTTATATGTTTCCACAAATTACACTGTATAATGATAAAACACAAAATGTTTTTATAATTCATTTCAACAGTCCATGCAAAAATAAGCAATTCTGGTGTTTCAGAATTAATGCAATTAGGTTCTGAAGTGTAAATCATATTCATACTCAGTTATGTAAGTAATCTTGCTCACAAAGCTGTTTCATTATCACAGCAGAAATTACACTATTTTATATAGATTTATAAAAGCATTACCTCTTAAAAAATGCTGCAACTTCTGTACATTACTTAATTCAATAATCTTTAGAATGAATTTGTGGATTTATCTCTTTTAATGAAAAAAATTCTTAGAGAACATCCATATTAATATTAAGTTTCAGTAAATCTTGTTTTCACACAACCGAGCGGGAAAAATGAGCATAGATTTGAAGGACTTCTAGGTGTCAAATAAAAAAGAATTGAGTCTCAAAATCGAAACAGATAAAATAAAGTATTTTCATGCACTTTATTGTGTTGAAAGTATTATAAAGTACAGGTGCCAACCATAATTGCAATATAGGCATTAAATAAAAATTATATAAATGGTGTGGAAGTAGTGAGTAAGTCTGAAAACTCACAAATCTTTAAAATTGTTTTATACAGTAAGGTTGTCACCAACAAACACATTTTTTGAGAATAAAACCATTTTAAAGATTTGGGGTTTGGGACCTACTCTACTACTTCCACACATTTCCAAATGAACCAATACTTCATAGTAAAAATTATATATTTATATTCGAACTTCATTTACAAATCTGTCATAAAATCAAATACTTTTCTAATCATATTTAGAATTAAAAAGTTTTTCCAGTGATTTGTTGATTGAGTTTGTTCACTGTCACTTTAGTTCACACACTGTGCACTTCAAATGTTTCTCAAAAAGTTGTGTAAAACAGCAGCTGGACTGCATCGATTAACAAATATTCCAAATTGAATTTCTATAACTTTTTACTCTCTTTTTATCCTACATTTAAAAAATCTTGTTTGTGAGTTTTATTACTCAATGGATAGGGTTTTAGTATCCTCTCTGGAAGGTGGAAAGACCCCATCCACCACGAGATATAGTATTATATTTCCACCAGATAAGCCATTACCTTCTGGTATATCTAATGGATTTGTTAGGCTGTATAATGTCTGACGCAATGAACTTTTAATGTTAAAATAAAGTGATTGTGCTGATTTAGGAGCATCAAAACCAACATGCTTTCCATCTAATGCACCAATAATATATTCAGAGTCAGAGTTGTTCTAGCAATTTTAAAAATCTTGAGCAACAGTTGTTACCTAAAATCAACAAACAAACATGTATTTACTACACATATATGTGATAAAACTGTGGACTGCACCTTCAAGAAGTGTTCCTTTGCTGGACACATTTGAAATCTAGAAATTGTTTATTCAGCTACAATAAATGAATACATTATACTTTAGTATCCCTCTCCAGTTGTCAAAACTCATGGTATTTACAATTTCACCATAGCAGATACTGAAGAAAATGTTCTAATGGAGAATTAAATGTGGGCTCTCCCATTTTTAACAACTCACATTTGGTAAGATTCAAATATAAAATCTTTTCTACCCGCCCTTTTCGCTGCTCTTAAATTTCTAACATATACATCAATTACTGCTTTCATTAATTAGGCACAAGGACTCATTTCAATAGACAAATGTCGTACGTAACCAAATATATATTATAAGATAATTATATGCTAAAGCTAAATGCCGAAGTAAGGTTGTTCAGTTTTGCTCCCTAATGAGACGACACTGGTTGCCGTTGACCGACCTTCCCAAGGGATTCTACTTGCGGCCGGGTTGGCGTCAAGTTGACGGGAAGAAGGGAACTTTTGCCGTCACACATGTGAAAATAGACTCTTAGTTTTAGTATTCATTCAATTCTGTTCTGATATAGAACTTCTCGTTCATATGTAACACTGTGTAGTTGTTTTTACGTTCAAATATATATTCTTCGTTACACTGTGTTTTCGTTCGGTAAAAAAAGAAAATATAGTAGATTATAGTGATGGGTCGTTCGTGAATGAGTCGTTCAAAACGAACGACTCTTCTACATGTGCCATGAATGAGCGGCACAGTTTAGTCAACTAGTTCGTTCAATTCGCCATTAAAAGAGTCATTCAGCCGTGCGAGTCGAGGTCGAGAGTCGAAACTCATCGGTGGTGCTGAACGTTCAAAGTTCAATCCCGACGTAGAGACTCGTTCAATCGTTCGATCGGCTCGGTCGGAGCAATGGGAAGAAATGAGCCGTTTGGCTGATGCGATGCAGGTATTGCTTTTAAATTCCGTCGGAAAATTTTTAACACACTTAACACAAGCAATGAGTGACTGAGACAAGGGGTTGTTATTCTTTTGCTGTGTTTCGTACGGTGCGGGTTGCAAGTTTTAAGTTTGTTTCATTTAAGGGTTTTTCAATATACTCTTTGACTTTTAATGTTAAACGAGATATTTCTCAGACAAAATATCTAACAAACTTTGTAAGATATTTGTGAGTTTTAAGCAGGACTATTAAGTTTAAGTTTCGCGAGTTTTTAAACGTTGCAATCAGTATATCGGATAGGTATGGCATCGAAAAAAAGAAGCGAAGTTTGGACAGTCTTTGAAGCAATTTCAAATAACCAAGCTAAGTGCAACTTCTGTTCCCAGATTTTTTCGTATAAAGGCGGATCAACATATAATCTAAATAGGCATCTCAAGAGTAAACATCCATCTATTTCTGGTAGCTTACATTCAAGTACTTCCAAAAACAGAAAGGTTGATGATGACTGTATAGCTGATACCTCAAATCGTATTAGATCTCAACAAGAGTTTCCGCCTTCCACAGGCTTGATAAAAAGTAATAGTATAGTTAAAAAAACACAGAAAAGTTTAGAAACATTTTTTTCAAAGCCAGTGACAAGTAAAAAACGAGAAGACATTAACGAGCATTTAGTCAAGACTATTGCGAAGAACTTTTTATCATTTTATCTAGTAGAAAGTAATTATTTTAAAGCTTTTGTGCGAGAGTTAAACCCTGGTTACCAACTACCCACGCGAAAAACTGTTTCAGATATATTGTTACCTAAGTATTATATTACAAAAGAAATAATTTTAAACAAAGTGCAGTTAGCAGAAGCTATCAGTTTAACAACGGATGGGTGGACATCTGTGACAAACGAAAGTTACATAAGTGTTACAGCACATTATTTATTTCAAAATAAGCTAGAATCGAGCTTATTAGACTGCTATAAATACACTGAGAGTCATACTGCTTCCAATTATGTGACGAGTTGCAAAGAATTGTTCGGGATTGGCAGATAACAAACAAAATAGAGGCAGTTGTGAGTGACAATGCCGCAAACATTGTTGCTGCCATTAGACAAACCGGGTGGAAACACATACCTTGTTTCGCCCATACAATGAATTTAATTGTGCAGTCTTCCCTGGATACCATCAAACCTATTAGGCTAAAAGTAAAAGTAATAGTGGACTTTTTTAGACGTAGTTCACAGGCTGCTGAAAAGTTGAAACAAATGCAGAAACAACTAGAAATGCCACAACTTAAAGTTAAACAAGACGTAGTTACGAGATGGAACTCTACATACGATATGTTTAGGCGAATTTTAGATATAAAAGAACCTTTAATGTCCGTAATAGCAGTTCATTATCAAAGTATCGATAATTTAACAAACAATGACATTAACATTTTAGAGAAATGTTGTGAAATTCTTAAAGTATTTAAAGACGTAACCGAGGAAATTAGTGCGGAAAAAGAGGTAACTATATTAAAAGTTATTCTTTTTAGTGCAGCACTAACAAAATTTTGCAATAAATTTGTTAAAGATAATCCTGATTTACCAGAAATATGCAAAGTATTAGTAAAGTCATTACAAGTCAATATTCATAAGCGATTTAGTGATATAGAACAAAATAAAACATTCGCTGAATCTACCATTTTGGACCCAAGGTTCAAAAAATACGGTTTTACAGACACAAATGCTTTTGATAGCATCAAGCTTCATTTAATTAATAACGTCAAAAGTTCTGTAGCGGACAGGATGGATGACACTGAAACTGAAGTGGTTAGTGATTCCGAAAAAGAATCAGGCACCACATTAGAAAAGTCGTCCACTTTATGGGAAGACTTTGATACTGCAGTTTGCAAAGTAGTTTCCAATTTAAATCCAATAGCGGCAGGCATCCTTGAAGTGGAAAAATATTTGGATGAGCTGCTTTTACCAAGACAACAAGATCCGTTTATTTGGTGGGAAGAGCGAAAAAAAGTTTACCCTACGCTATATAAACTAATGAGAAAAAGACTTTGTATAGTAGCAACCTCTGTGCCCAGTGAACGGATCTTTTCGAAAGCAGGGCAGACATTAACTGAAAGGAGAAATAATCTGCATGGAAATAAAGTTTCCATGCTACTTTTTTTAAATGTAAATTTATGAAATCCTTTTTATTATGTTATTAATTTTGTTATATTTTTTATAGACTTCATAATAATAATATTTACTAACCTTGTTAAAGGTTCTTTTTTATGTTTTGTTTTTTAAATTTCTATTTGGGTTATAGGTAAGCATTATAATTTTATTTGTTTTGATAGTGTAGAACGTTTACACTTTCATGTTTACAGTTTATTTTATTTTTTCTGTTACCAAATAAATATACAAAATTCTTATATTTTAGCGTGCATTAATTATGACTCAGCAAAACCTTAATATTAATTTGATATATATATATATATATATATATATATATATATATATATATATTATAAATATCCTAAGGCTAAACGGCTGTGTGATTTAGGGGCGACATCAGTGTGAACGACTCTTTTTGGTGAGTTGAACGAAATGAGCGGGCTCACTAAAAAGAGTCATAAAACCCAACGCTAGTAGATTAGAACCAGCGAAACTTCGATAATCTACAACTCTACATATGGTCCTTCTCCCCGTGATACACTTGACGAAACAGAGAAGCTCATTGGATTGATGGTTTATGATCGCTGCATACGGCGCGATTTCCAGGTACCTATTCCACTGTATCATTCATTTTCATTTGTTGTCTTACCCGAGTGAACGGTTTCTTCACCTGTACACATTGGGTAATGTAAGAAGTGCTCTGTCAGCTACAAATTGTTATAAGTTCAGTTTATTTGCATTTATTTCAAATTCTTTGAAGTGCTGTGGTTATAAAACACACATTCAAAATTCCCCATATAACAAGAAGTGCGTCTGACAAACATTCTTACTAACTTACAAATTCAATTTAATTATTTGCTATTCATATTAGCTAATTTTCTTTGTTTTGTCAAAATTTCATCCAAATTTAAATTTGTTGTGCATATCACACATTCTTCGAGATAAATCTTATTGGCGAGAAGTGCTGTGCATATCACACATTTCAATTCATTTAACATTTTAATTATTGCTTGCTCTGAGATCAAACATATTCATAAATTAATATAAGATACATTAACAAACTGTTGTGCTTTCCACATACTTTTTTATTGTACTTACTTATATTAATTTAAGGTGTTCATTCCTTCTCATTTTTTAACTTTGTGAGTGCGGGTAGAAAGTCTTGGCTGTTATTAGGATCAGTATTGAGAATTATTTCAGTTCAACTATTTAACATCACCATGTCACTTAATAATTCTCTTCATGAACAGCAAGCTAATCTTGATCAACACAAGAGAAAAAGGGCAACCCTAAGATCCAAATTAACAATATTTAAAAATTGTATCGATAATATTGATCAAAACCTGTTTCCTGAAACTGAAATCAGATTAAGACTGTCTAAAGCTGAATGTTTGTTACCTTTATACGAGGAACAGCAGGATGAAATAGATGGCTTAGTCGACAACTTTGATGATGAGGTAGTTTACAGGGAACAATTTGAAAGTGATTATTATTCCGCGATCTCTAAAGCTCAAGATATGCTTGCTAAAACTAAAATCACAAGCGTACCATCTTCAAATATAAATGAAATTTCAATGCACACTCAACAGGTCTCAATGCTGTCTGATAGCCAGCCGGCTTCTACTCGTTCTATTGAAACCGAGACTAACGAACCTATCTCTATTTCAAATATAAAATTACCAACTGTCCAGCTTCCAACATTTTCTGGGAACTACGAAAGTTGGCTCGAATTTCATGATCACTTTCAGTCAATGATTATCTCAAATACAAACATCAGTTTAATACAAAAATTTCACTATCTTAAATCTTCTCTTAGCGGCGCGGCAGAAAAGTTGATTCACAATCTACCCGTGTCATCAGACAACTTCCAGATAGCATGGCAAATGTTAATTGAACGTTTTGCAAATCGCGAGCTACTGGTCTACAATCAGACCAAAGGCATTTTCAACTACTACTTTCCACATCATGGAGTAATGAGGGAGGACAGTCTCACAACAAAACTTCGTGTGGTGTTCGACGGCTCCTGTTCCAGTACTTCTGGTGTGTCTCTCAATGACATTCAAATGATCGGTCCAGTATTACAGAATGACTTGTTATCAATTTTGTTAAGATTCAGGCAACATTCTTATGTTGTGTCCGCGGATATCGAAAAAATGTATCGTCAAGTCTTAGTCGAAAATAATCAGAGAAATCTTCAGCGAATTTTATGGAGGCGTGATTCTTCTCAACCTTTAAGCTCTTATTCTCTTAATACAGTTACTTATGGCACAGCTTCTGCCAGCTTTCTGTCTACAAGATGCTTACTTCAATTATCATATGATTATGCTAACAAGTTTCCTGAAGCCGCGAAAATGATTCAAAATGATTTTTATGTTGATGACTTGTTGACAGGGTCAGACTCTTCATCAGATCTTCTTGCATATTGTCAACAGATTTCTCAAATCCTAAATGCAGGCTGTTTTCCACTTCGCAAATGGGTTTCAAATGATCCATCAATCAAATACCAAGATCTTGGGTCTGCAATGGAATCCCAAATCGGACTCACTCTTATATTCTATTGATTCAGCTTCTCTTCCCAAAACCGTAACTAAAAGGTCCATCCTCTCTGGGATAGCCCATATCTTCGACCCTTTGGGTTTACTGGCTGCTTCCGTCATCAAAGTTAAAATGTTGATGCAACAGCTGTGGTTAGAAAAACTAGAGTGGGATCAATCTGTTCCTTTATATATTCATAAAGAATGGCTTACCTTTCGAGATCAGCTTTCTCAAATTAGCACTCTCGAAATTCCTCGTAAGGTAAAATTGAGCAAGGCTTCTTCTATTGAGTTGCATGGGTTTTGTGATGCTTCTGAGGCTGCCTATGGCGCATGTATCTATATTCGCAGCACTGATCAGTTGGAAAATACAAAGGCTCAACTTCTGTGCGCTAAATCTAAGGTGGCTCCGCTTAAGAAGATAAGTATCCCGAAGCTGGAACTCTGTGGTGCTCTAGTTCTCAGCAGACTTTCCACAAAGGTTCTTGAATCCAGTCCCATCAACTTCGATAAAATTTACTACTGGTCAGACTCCACTATTGTCTTAGGGTGGTTGAAGACCCCGCTTCACTTGTTAAAGACCTTTGTTGCGAATAGGGTTTCGGAGGTTCAATCTAGCACCAATATATCATGTTGGTGTCATGTCAGTACGAAGGCCAACCCGGCTGATCTTCTTTCTAGGGGAATAAATCCCTTGGAGTTGCTTTCTTCTGAAATGTGGTGGAATGGTCCTGATTTCCTGCGTAAGCCCAGTGAAAATTGGCCAAGTCCGAATCCTCATTCCAATGTGGAACTACCTGAATTAAAGCAAATTACGCTAGTGACACTAGCAGTTACAAACGTTTTTAAATTTCCTTTTGAACGGTTCTCAAATTTTACACGGTTAAGACGCGTATACGCATACCTTTTGCGGTTCATTCATAATTTTTTGTCCAAGCTTCGAGGCCATAAACGAACATCCGGTCCTTTATCTTGTCAGGAATTAGAGGCAGCCCTCATGTATCTAATCAAACACTCCCAGTCTGACTCGTTTCACTCTGATATCGAAAATTTATCTAAAGGAAAGCCTGTTTCGTCCAAGAGTCGGGTCTTGTCACTCAACCCTTTCATTGACGAAACAGGGGTTCTTAGGGTAGGGGGCAGGCTTCGAAATTCTCCATATGAATATACCAAGAAGCATCCTGCTCTTCTTTCATGTCATCACCATTTTACAAAACTCTTATTTCGACACGAGCATCTCAGATTATTGCACGTTGGACCTCAGCAATTGCTTTATTCAATCAGAGAAACATATTGGCCTATACTTGGAAGGAATCTAGCAAGACAAGTTGTTCATCAGTGTATTTCCTGTTTTTAAGGCTCACCCTAGATCACAAAATCCTCTCATGGGTGACCTTCCTGAATTTCGTGTAACTCCTTCTTTTCCATTTCTTAAAACAGGAGTTGACTATGCAGGGCCATTTACTCTCCGGGACCGTAATGGTCGAGGATTTAAAACATATAAGGCTTACGTGAGCATCTTTATATGTCTAGCCACGAAAGCCATTCATCTGGAACTTGTCAGCGATTTATCAACAGAGTCCTTTATTGCTGCGCTGAAGAGATTCACCTCTAGGAGAGGTAAACCCCTTTGTATTTATTCTGATAATGGAACCAATTTCGTCGGTTCCAATAATACAATAATAAATTAATAGAGCTAGGTAAGTTTCTTAAAGATAGAAGGAATGACATTCTAAATTCAGCTGCAAATCAAGAAATTTCATGGCACTTCATCCCTGCCTACTCACCCCATTTTGGCGGCATATGGGAGGCAGGAGTTAAGTCGATGAAGAGCCATCTTAGACGTATTTGGTCAGGCGCACTTTTGACCTATGAGGACTTTCAAACTACCCTTGTACAGGTGGAGGCAATCTTAAACTCAAGGCCTCTGAGCCCATTGTCATCAGATCCTTCAGACCTTCATCCAATCACACCTTCCCATTTCCTAATCGGCCGTCCAATGATGTCTATCATAGAGGCATCTGCCATTGATCTTAAGGAGAATCGCCTCAGTCGTTACGAGAGGCTGCAGCGTCTGCGACAAAGCTTTTGGAAAAGGTGGTCCATAGAATATATCTCTGAGCTTCAGAGTCGGCAAAAGTGGAAGAACAACAAGTCAAATCTGGCTATTGGTGCGTTGGTTCTGGTGAAGGATCCAAATTTAAGCCCGCTTCAATGGAAATTGGGCAGAGTAATCAAACTTCACCCAGGGCCAGACGGGATTTCTCGCTCTAGCCAGCCTTCACACCTCCAAGGGTATAATCCGAAGAGCAGTCTCCAGTATATGCCCGCTACCTTCAAGCGACGATGCATCATAGCAGTTTCATTGAAAGACCAGTCTTTCAAGGCGGGGGCCATGTTCAGTTTTACTCCCTAATGAGACGACACTGGTTGCCGTTGACCGACCTTCCCAAGGGATTCTACCTGCGGCCGGGTTGGCGTCAAGTTGACGGGAAGAAGGGAACTTTTGCCGTCACACATGTGAAAATAGACTCTTAGTTTTAGTATTCATTCAATTCTGTTCTGATATAGAACTTCTCGTTCATATGTAACACTGTGTAGTTGTTTTTACGTTCAAATATATATTCTTCGTTACACTGTGTTTTCGTTCGGTAAAAAAAGAAAATATAGTAGATTAGAACCAGCGAAACTTCGATAATCTACAACTCTACAAAGGTTATGAATGATGAACACAGATCATACAAAAAGAAGTTATAAATTCTGTCTGTATGATCTGTGATTATAAAATTTTTCACAAATCATACAATTGTGTGGTTTCACGATGAAAAATATTAAATGTTTGGAGAATATCACCAGAGAAGCGAAGTAAATTTCGTTAATTTGTTGACTGGATTTCATGGATATTTTTTGCGGATACCAATGAAGGAAGTAAAACAATTATATATGTTAAATCTTATTAATTGAACTTTTAAACAATACAGAAATTATTTATTAAAGTATATTGTAGTCGAACACTCTGTATTGCATTTCTTTTAATTTCAGAATAAAAGGTCATATCGGCAACGCTGTCAAGTTTGGACCTCTGACGTCATCGTCTTTCTTAATTGGACGGGCTATACCACAAATAATTACCAAGTCATCAACGTATAATATTACGTATACATTTTCAGTCAAGTGACCTTTATCTAAGAAATATAAACATCGGTCCCCAGACGAACTCATAAACATATATATTTCTTTAACAGATCATCAAAATGCTGAAACCAGCATCTTGCCGACTGTTTTAAGCCATATATTGCCTTGTTTAATTTACATACTAAATTTTTGTTTTCAATTTCTATTCCTTCGGGAACTGACATGTATATTTCCTCTTTTAATATTCCATTTAAAAATGCGGTTTTTACGTCCATTTGATGTAAGAATAGTTTATACTTATTAGCTAGAGCCAAAAGTATTCTTAAAGTAGTTATGCGCGCCACTGGTGCGAATGTTTGGGTATAATCAAATAAATATTGTTGAGTAAAACCTTTTGCTACTAAACGGGCTTTATATTTTGATGGATTTCCATCTTTGTCACTTTTAATAGTAAAGACCCATTTACAATTGACAATGTTTTTATGCATGGGCTTGGGTACTAAAACCATGTATTATTTTCTATTATAGAGTTAATTTCATCTTTCATGGCTTCCACCCATTTATTTTTATCATCCCTATTATTTAATTCTTGGTAACAAGACGGGGTTTTGAAAACTGATTGTTGAGCACTTGTAAATAATTCGATATCATTTTCATTATATGATATTTTAGGATTGTTTTTAATTCTATCACTACGTCTAAGTTCAGTCGTAGTTTGGACCTCATTATCGATTTTAGCATTCTTTCCGAGGTCAGTTGGCACTGGAGCCTCAGTTTTCTGTGTTGTTAATTCTGAGTTCAGTAAAAACTGGAGTCTCAGATGAAAACTTGGTGTTTTTATTTCTGAGTTCAATCGAAATTGGAGTCTCAGATTTATATTTTAATTGATGTATATCAATTTTATTGGTGGGTTTTTTATATTCACCCACTTTTAATTCTTCTTCATTACTTGAAGACTTTGACACCAATTTATTAGTTACTTTCAAAATTTGATTATCAAAACTTGATTCAACACTTTCGCCAAAATCGATTTTAGGTCTTGAGATATTAAAATTTATTTCGTCAAATATGACGTCACGTGCTATAAGGAATTTATTTGTACAAACGTTTAATATTTTATAACCATTAGGTTCATACCCATCCATTATGCCTTTTATTGACTTTTGAT
The DNA here is from genome assembly GCA_034190945.1 of Octodonta nipae. NCBI lineage: Eukaryota > Metazoa > Arthropoda > Insecta > Coleoptera > Chrysomelidae > Octodonta > Octodonta nipae. The sequence continues at coordinate 110,704,184 of CM067217.1, forward strand.
CAAATTTGCCTTTTTTATTTTTATTATGAACATATGCGGTTGATCCGAAAACTTTTAAATGGTCTAATCTCGGCTTTTTATTGTGCCAGAGTTCAAAAGGCGTTTTGTCTTGTGAAAGTGCTTTAGTGGAGTTAAATTTAAGAGATACGTAGCCATCAAAATTGCTTCACCCCAAAAGCATGTACTTAAATTTGCACCGTGTACCATGGCTCTAGCTTTTTCTGTTAGGGTTCTGTTCATTCTCTCTGCTACTGAATTTTGTTGGGGAGTATATGGCACTGTTAAATGATACGATATTTCTTTTTCAACACAAAAAGCTTTCATTTCATTTAAAATATATTCACGACCATTATCGCAATAAAAATTTACAATTTTTGAATTAAAAAGAACTTCACTTTTAGTGATGAAATCTTTAAAAACTTTAAATACCTCATATTTATATGTTAATAGGTACGCTACCATGTAGTGTGTAAACTCATCAATGAATGTTATGAAATAATTTTGATTGTTTATTGTTGGAGGAGTAATAGGACCACAAATATCTGAGTGTATTATGTATAATGGCCTGTTAATATGCGATTTATCCTTTCGTTTAGAAAATGGTAGACGTGCTTGTTTTCCATTTATACAAGCTTCACATAGATCATAACTTGGTTGAATATTATTCAATTTATCAATGTTTTGTGCCAATTTTCTAGATTTAATTTCTATGAATTTATTTTTGCTTATATGACCTAAGCGTTCATGCCAAATTTTATAGTTTTCAGTAGCAGAATTAATGACAACATTTACTTGTTCATGCATATTGTTTTTTAGTAGTTTAAATTTTACACATACTAAATTGTTCAGAGACTCACCCTTAATTACCCCCTTACCGTCCTTTTCAATTAGAACTTGCCCATTTTCTTTGAAGAGAACTGTCATTCCAGCTTCTTGGATACGTCGTACGGACAAGTTGTAAGGTACGTCAGGAACGTACAGGACGTTTCTGAGGGTTCCCTGGATTCCTAGATTGGTTTTTACTTCTATATTGCCTCTGAGAGATGAAGTGATGAAGGTATTATTTTTAGCAACAGAAATCTTAACTGGTGTCTTGAATTTTTCAGCAGTAGTGAAAAACAACTTTTCATTGACGATGTGATCAGTAGCTCCTGAATCCAATACAAATATTATTTCATTTTTTGTAAATGATTTTTTGTTCTGTAGAATGCTGCTGTTGATCATAAAAGCAAAACTCTGCTCTGGGTCTTGAGTGGTTTCAACAACTTGAAGAATTCTTTGTTCATTTTGAGATCTCTTATAAAAATAGCAATCTTTTTTAAGGTGATTTGTCCTACCACAATGGTCACATTTTCTGTAGTTTCCACTATTATTTTTGTTGAATTTAGACTGATAATTGTGGTTATGTTTAAATGGTTTTCGTTTTTGAAAACTACGGTTGCGATGCGTTAAAAAGTTTCTGTTTTTCTTCTGGGATTGAAAAAATGTTGATTGATTTTTCCGGGTTTCACTTTGAAGCACTTTAGTACTTGTGTCAATGATTTCACGTTTCAACTTTGTTTCGTGATCCAATAAACGTGTTTTGACAAAAGCAAGGGTTAGGTTATCTTCCGACAATGTTTGAATAGCTGTTATAATGCCATCATATGACGCTGGTAATGTTAATAATAGATGAGCTACCTTACCCATTTCTGTCAAAACTGAGCCTGCCGCAGCTAACTCGATGATCATCTCATCGAATTTGATGAAGTGCTCTAATAGAGAAGTGCGTTCCTCTAATTTGAAGCTTAATAATTTCTTTTGGACTGCCAGTTGCGTTGCTAAGCTTTTTCGTTCGTAAATTTCATCCAGTTTCCTTAATATGTCTTTTGCAGTGTCTCCATCTTGAACCATTCCTATCATGGTGTCACTTAAATATTCAATAATGCACCCTTTTGCACATATTAAATTTTTCTTCAATTGTCTGTTAGTGCTTCGGGGGCTGGTTCCTGTAAAACCTGAAGAGCATCCAGCTCTTCAATTAGGGCTTTTATGCGAAATTTCCAGATCGAATAATGATTTCCATTAAACTGCTTAATATTGCGCTTCACTTGTTTAGCACCTTCCATTGTTCTTTTTTATAATCACCAAGTTTGTCTTTTAATCACTTTATACGGAACACAATAAATACACAATGAGTTAAGTATTTATACCTTAGTTTATTTCACGTTAACTGGGCCCATAACCTATTAGGAATATGGGTAGGAAAATCACACACAACAATATTACGATATTGTTTTATTTTAGCCCTCTCGATATGAAATCCACTATTCAACTAACTATTAAGAAAATATATAAAAACTTATTGGGATCGTTCCTTCACGGAACTTTATATCAGTGTTTATTTATGTTACACATAATGCATGTCTCGAGTGAGAAGTGCTCAGACATCATAAAGCGATCACTGACTGCGTGTGACATCATCAATGAAGGCTTTATTTTTGAATATTAATTACACTAACAAATGATAAACTCAACAGTTTTCGTCATAATGAGCCCTTTCATTTGATATATAACATGATGCGTTAGAAACAATTTAAATTTTATATTTTCCATTTAATTCTGTAATTTGCCCCCTCCCCAAATTAAAAGTATAGGTTTCTCCTTATTTTTCCAGTAAACTTCAGGTCAGACCCTATACCTCTATTTTTTTACGTTTTATAGTTTCGGTGATAAGGGGGGGGGGGAATGGGTAAATTTTGGTATATTTTCGTTAATATCATTTTGATTAATTTTTTTTACATATGAAAAAAATATATTTGTGTTTCACAGAATGGGACCTTTCCTTTGATGTATTACATGATGCGTTTGAAATTTTTTTTTAATTTTCATTTAATTCTATAATTTGCCCCCCAAAATTAATATCAATAGTTTCTCCTTATTTTTCTTGTAAAGTTCGGGCAACGTTCTATATTTCCGATTTTTTTCAAAATTTTAGGCTAAGTAGTTTCGGAGATCAGGGGGGGACGGTCGATTTTTTTAGTTTTTCCCCCCGGAAGTACCCCTAAAATAAAAATTTCTTCTTTTACGGAATGTACTCCTGATCGGGTTACCAAACTGTACATTGATACCAAATTTCAACCCCTTCCGTGCAGTAGTTTAGGAGAAAATTGCTGCGATGTGACAGAGGCAGAAATCCGGAGTGATATTATAAGGGTATCCGTATATTGTATATACGGAACCCTAAAAATACAATTGTAATCTAAAACATAGTTTAATATCTATGCATAAATTCATATTAAATCTTCAAATAATATATAACCATAATTTTGTAGATTTTTGGGCACCTTAAAATATTGAATAAATTTAAAGTACAATATATATTTTTTTGTTTTTGAAAATGAAGATAAAATATTCCCCGTTTTTAAACAAATGTTACCCTCCAGAGGGTATGTTATACTAGGAGATCACAAATATTCGTGTCCTTTTGAACCACCCTGTAGGGTTATCTAGCAATTTAGAATATTTGAAAATGTATTCTTTAACAAGATGCATCATTTTCAAATTGTTTAATTTTTGGTTTACCTCGATAGCTTAATTTTGTGTAAAAATACGCTTAGTTGCAGAGCATCAAAGTGGCCATGGGGTATTAGGAAAAAGCGCTAGTCAAACAATGGAACGCTGTTCCTCAAGAAGGCAAACGTCGCTTAGTAGTCAGTATGACAAAAAGAATGTAGTCTGTTTCTGGGTGGAAACATGCAATTTTAATAAATTGTTGTTAAGGATTTCATTTGGTTTGTTTGGGTAGGACAGTTTTGTAAATTTGAATAAATATGTAATCCTTGATTCAAACTAAGCAAATTTCCATAAAACATAATCTATGGAGATGAACAAAAAAATAAACGATTTGAAAAAGATGCATTGTGTGAAGGAACACATTTTCAAATCTTCTAAACTGCTGGATATCCCTACGGGGGATTCAAAAGTTGGACTAAAAATCATATTTGAGATTCTCCTGGTATAAAGCAGCCTCTGCAGGGTTTTTCCAGTCCCTAAAATTTGTTTTAAAAGGTGTAATTTTATCTTCATTTTGCTAAAAGCATCAACAAATTTGGCCCGAAAACAAAAAAAAAACATATTGGACCTTGAATTTAATCAATATTTTAGGCTGGCAGATTTTAATGCCGGTAGGTGTAGATGCTAAATACATGGATTACTGATAAACATTATTACAGAAAATTCGATCCCGTTGGGGTAAAAGAAATATTACACCTTAGAGAGGAATATTACGGGAATGTTCGAGGGTGACTTCAATAGTATTTATATGCCCACTTAAAGCAATGAAATTGGTATTGGTGTCATTTCTCATTACATATCATCCCAACCTCTTAATAATAACAAATTCTAATGATGAATTTTTAAATGTCATTTAAAAGACACGTCATTTACGTTTTATACGTTTCGGGGTGGCGTAACTGATGACGGATACTGCCTAGAAATAATACATAGGGTTACGTTCGTAAACTTGAATAATTTAAAAAACAATGTTTTTACTTAACAAGCATTCATATAAGGGCAAAAGGCAACCCATTTCTCGGAATCCACAGCATGCTATGCATGCGCTAGGCATTTCTGATCAATGGGTTTCAGGATTTATAACTGCATTGTAAAATTTGGTTCAACGTTTAGTTTTGACCGTGAAGGAATTGCAATATGAAATTGGCACGTTCCTATTACGTGTTTGCCAAACCTACTTCAATTGTTACCATTTAATAAACTCCAGGATAATTTAATTCTATGCTCCTAGACAATTATGTGTAAACTTCAAAGTGTGATATCTAAATAGTACGAGTATATTTCGACAAAGTAAGTTTGAGACTGATGATTGTTTCGGTCACTACTTGGTGCAAATTCATTTTAAATACGACTATATTAAAACACTTTTAGTTTCAATCTTATTTTAACATTTACATTCTGGGACAGGGTTTGAATTTATATATTCAATACAGTACTGTACGTTTCTAAATATTGAGACATGTGGATTATTTAAAAATAACTTATTTTGAAAATTAATAATGCATCACTTATTTACAGTAAACAATAAAAATTCTCGATATTAAATTACCCTATATTCAAGGTATATTTATTTTAAAGATTCGCAAACGTATTAAATATGATTGAATTATTTATTACTTCAAAAATAATACGAAGGTGCAGTTAAACGACTCATTAAAAAATACACATAATAAATAAGTACATTTTACCCGAACTTCATACCAACGATATCACATGCTATAACCAATAACAGTATCATGCCATTAACTGACTACAAAAATAAAGATACCTACAACCTGTGTGAGTTTATTCACACTATAGGAAAAAATTCTTTCATTATTACCATTCGACATGCCACCAATATGATGCTCCAAATAAACATAATACAGCCAGCTCTGTACTACTACAATTAGATAGATAGAACAGACACAACTGCACTAAAAGAATAGAGGCATTCCTATAGTCCGAAAGCGAAACCTGACAGCTGGGTGTACAATCAGATATGTATAGCATGAATGAATATGTATAAAGGTGTAAAATGAAGGAAACGACATTCGGTAATGTGTGTACATATATAATAGGGTTCTAATAACTTTAAAGAGGTGAAGATCTTAAAAATTAGAGATTTCTAATTGTTTGTTAATTGACGACAATGTAATACATATGTTATATATATTTTTTAAATATATGGAAAATTATATAGATTATTTGAACCCTACCATAATACTTAATTGCCTGGCTGTTGATGCTATTTATTTGTAATAAAATATACTTTCTCTAAAGGTTGTAGCTATAATAAATGTAGATACAAGTCCCAAAAATGCCACCAATTAGTTTTCAGAAGAAAAGTTTAAATGTTATTCTTCCATGTCTATAAACAATTAATAATGACGATAATTAATAAATAATTATGCTTTCATAATTTAAGGGCGAAAGGTAAAAGAATGTATTATAAATTTAATGCTGATTAAATTGAAATGTTTGGTTAAACGACGTTGCACAGAATTAGAAACCAAACATTATTAACAATGTTTCAACACTTGTGAAAATGTATGCCTAGAAATAACGCTGGCCAGCGCAGTGAAATATGGAACCTTAGAACATGTTTACAAACCTGGATTTAGAAATTAAATAATACAGAATGTTACTTTATATCAGTGAAATCAAATTACAATTTATTTATAATGATTGTCCACAATACAATTCTGATATAATATTGCCTTTACAACAAAATAAATTTCCTGGGTATTTAAAATATTATTAAATTTCTATCAATTTGTTACAAAAATATTTCAATCCTCTAAACACAAATATTCATTATACTAAATTTTAAAAACCTTTATTTCTATCACTGATTGATTTTAGATTTCAATAATCTGTTTATTAAATAATGTTTCAAAAACTCACAGTTGCCTGGCTTGAATTCCCTTTTCCTTACTTTTGGTTTTGGAATACTACTTCCTGATTTCTGTTTTTTTTTTATAAAAAATTCTGCTGCTTAATTGATTTGTTTACTGCTGTACCAATACTTCTATTCTTCCAACAAAAAATTGATTTTATCTCTCCATCCAATGGATTTCAAATAATTCCTTTTATGGAATATTTATTTTTTAATTTCAAATTGTTGATCCAAAAATTTGAAAAATTTTAACTTCAAACTTAATTTCTTGACAGAACTGACATGGAACACTTATTTCAATGATATCACAGATCATTTATCTGGTTGTCATGGAAACGTAATTTTACAGGAACGAAATTTTTTTAACTGCTCTGGTCGACGATCGGGAAACAAAGAGGACCTTTCAATGTCAGATTTCCTATTTATGTAATATATTTTGCCACCTGCTATTTCCATTTCCGCTTTTATTTATTTAATTAATTTCCAAATATGTTCCTTCTGAATCATATGCAAAAATCTAAACAAATTTTAATTTGAATTTCAATACCGTTTACTCCAGTGAGTAAATACATCGTTACTCACTGGTTTACTCTCATAAATTTTATCTAAATCACTTAATTCATGTTTTCAAAAATTTTGATTTGACACTTGTAACCTGTTGGTCACCAGTCATTTAACAGGTACTTTAAAAAAAATTGGTTTTTACTGAAATTAAGACTTAATATCTGTTGAACTATTGAATTTTCATAAACTATGCTCTAAGCTCTTTCTAACGGTATAAATCTCTTTACTGTTCCATCATTCCTTCTAATTTTTAACGGTTTTTACAATTCTGACGTTTCAATTCTCTATTTATTTAACAAATTTATGTATTTAAAACTTAATTTTGATCTAAAATGTGTTATATTCTGTGTTGTCATTGCATAATATGTGATCTATACTTGTTTTACAACCTATACTGTGATTTTCATAAGTGAATTTAACCTTTTTGCTGTTTGACCTAAATGTGACTCCCTGCCTAGATTTTTTTATGTAAGTATCCAAATTCTACTACAATCTGCATGATAGATTATCTAACTTTATATGTCACTTCTTATCCTTTCAACAATTTGCTTTTGAAACATTCTTTTTACATAGTTTATATTTTTAGGTTAACTTTATCTGTTATGATTTTTGCAATTCCTTTTTTTTATTAGATATGTATGAATTTTATTTACATTTCCCCAATCATTTACTTATTCAAATTACTAAACTTTTGTATTATCTCTTGTCTGTTTAAATCCATTACAATATATATATATATATATATATATATATATATATATATATATATATATATATATATTTTAAATCAGCTTATTGTTGGGCTGATAAATGTATATCAGGAAGACCGATCGAACGATGAAGAGATTTGAGACACACATGCGAGCATCGCAAGAAACCAAGAACGCCACGACGACGAAGGGAGGACAGATGAAGGCGAGGTAGTCGGTTGAAAGAAAGTACGGAACTCAGAAGTGTGGATCTACCGCGTAGACAATATGAACAATAATCGTGGAAAGTGTCGTCTGACAATGGAAGAAAATAATTGTGAACAAGGCGCTGTGCCGGAAACTGTGACAGATGCTACAACGTCAAGTGTAGAAAACAATTCCGAACTCTCCAACGGTCCAGTACAGTGGCAAGAAACTCTAATTAATTTAATGGCTGCCCAGCAACAACAAATTGCTGAGATGGCGATCGTGTCTTCGTCATCAACGTCCAACATTCCTGTAGCACATGGATCAAATACGCAAGCGTCAATGCCCTATACAACGTTTAAACTTGCAAGCTACGATCCAGATAAAAGCGCTTAGGCAATTCATGAATGGTTAGAAGATGCTACGAAATTAAAAGAGAACTTGAATGTGAGTGATATTTTAATGATCGCAAAAGCAGGTGAGGCCTTGGAAAATCGAGGATATCGATACTGTTGTGAATGGTGGCCAATCCGCCGAACTTGGGAAAGTTTCTATGCTGACCTCATCACAGCGTTCCCTGATAAGGAGACACCTGGAGCTCGGGCATTTAAAGCTGCTACGTTGCGAAGTCGTTATTGTGACTCGTTGTGTGAGTACGGGAATCAGAAACTTCGTAGTACATGCAGGTTTTATGAAAAATTGCCTTGGAACAAGATTCTGAGCATGATCGAATATGGCTTAGACCACGCGGAAGCACTTGCCTCATTGCTCTTACAGCAACCTCAATTTGATCGTGAAGTTACGACAATACTGAGCGAGTTTGATGCAAGATCAGTGAGGAAATATTCCTTAGAACATGAAGAGACGCCCAGAAAAAAACACCGGTTGGGAGAAAAACGTGATATAGATCACGAAAAAACAAAGATATTTAGTGGGGCTTGTTTCAAATGTGGCCTTCGAGGACATCAACGCAATATGTGTCCGAAAAAGCAAGACACATCTAACATTAATGTGCCAGAGGATGTTCCAAATACCTCTAAAATACCAACGTGTATTCATTGTAAGAAAATCGGTCATAAAGAAAGTAAAGTGTTGGTATAAAAATGGTTAATTACGGAAGGCGTTTGTGCTTTAAAAAATGATACCATTTGAAGAATACAACAATGGCAACATTATTAGGTAAAAATAATAACACCCCTTACTCAAATCTAATTGATAGTAGACCAGACGAATCAATCATAAAAAATTCCTAGTAAAGACATTAAAGGCGATAATCAAAACAGGGGCTCAAATTGTTTATGTTCTCGGGGTTTGTAACTTGATAACGGTTATACCGACGTTGACTTTGTACATTAGCTATGCCGTAGTAGGTATCCGTAGTTCTTATTCCCGGGAACACTGACCTTATTATTGGATGGGACGTCATCAGTTGACTTTGTTTACGATTAGAAAAAATGAATTCTGTCTCAAGTTACATCATAAAATAATTGAACAGAATTTCTAACGTATTGAATTTAAAACAGTGCAGACACGGTGATAAATCAGCCTGAATTAGAGGAAGACCACTGAAGTGACAATAAATTTAAGAGACAATACTCCAGTAGCGTATCGTGCCCGTAGGTTGTCATATCAAGAGCGATTGCAAGTAAAGATAATAATTAATGATCTTTTAAGCGCGGGTATAATTCGTGGAAGTAGATCAGAATATGCAAGCCCTATAGTGCTAGTGTCAAAAAAAAACAGGGAAATTCCAATGTGATTTCAGTGGTATTAACAAAAAGATAGTTACCTAATGGGTTAAGTGACAGGATTATGACTTTTCGATTGAATATCGACCTGGAAATAAAATGGCTCACGTAGACTATTGACCCCGAAGTGCTTTGTTCCAGTTGCGTCTATACCATGACCATGAATGAAAGCAAGCACAACACTTTAATGTTTTGCATTCACGAGCAAATTTATTTGGTGCCGGAGACCTTGTGGCTGTGGAAGAATTTCAGCTGGCTGGTGGAGGCCGAATTATAGGGGACCATATACTGTTCAAGCAGTACTGCCCAGTGACAGCTACGTAAGAAAAAAAAATCTGATTGGGTTGTTTCATACTTTGGTATTGTAAGTATTGCCTAAGTTTAGTAGCTGTATTGGATTGGTTTTGACCAAAAGTATTTAGCACCTTAAACTTTTTAAAGATTTTTGATAGCTCAGTATGAGTAATTGAAATTGGAAATTTTGATTGATTTCTGGAAACAACTTGTGTTGTAGCAGAATTTAAAACATATTTCCTTTTTGATAATGACTTCAAAATATCTTTGTTGATTTTATAGGGGATTCTGAGTAGTTGATCCTACTTTTGTTGCATAAGACAAGCCTAGTGACTTGAAGCACCGATCCCATGTTGGGTTAAGTGTTAAGTGCCTTTGCCTCTAATCTTTGCAACAACTGACTTGACTGAAAACTGCAACTAGTGACAACTGACTTGATATAAAACTTTGTTGCAAAAGATAAGCCTAGTGACTTGAAGCACCGATACCGCGTTGGGTTAAGTGTTAAGTGCCTTTGCCTCTGAGCTTTGCAACAACTGACTTAATTGAAAACATTAAATTGTTTGAAAAAAAAGTAAAGGTAATAATGGCAATCCCATTATTAGTAAAAGTATTAATGGCAATCCCATTAATTGTTGAAATGAAGTGATAATGGCGATCCCATTATTCGCTTAAAGGAAATAATGGCAATCCCATTATTGGTGATAGTATTAATGGCAATCCCATTAATTGTTGTAATGAAGTGATATTGGCGATCCCAATATTCGCTTAAAGGTAATAATGGCAATCCCTCTCTTAGTAAAAGTATTAAAGGCAATCCCATTAATTGTTAACGCAGTTTAATACTGGCAATCTTATGTATTGTTCAAAAGATGAGGTTTAAAATATTTGAGCAAATTACAAATTCTGCTGCTGCGTTCTAATATTTCAGAAATTACGCGAGGACGCTCCATGAGCAGGATAGCCGTGTTAAATCAGCTTCTTTTGGGCTGATAATTGTATGTCAGGAAGACCGATTGAACGATGAAGAGATTTGAGAACGACACGACGACGAAGGGAGGTCAGATGAAGGCGAGACAGTCAGTTGAAAGAAAGTACGGAACTCACGAGTACATTTAACTTGTAAAAAGTACCGAGATAATAAAGGTGGTTGTTTGGAATACCAGTGTTAAATTATTTAACCCGTAATTAATAAAATAAATAAAATAAACTTTTACATATATATACATATATACATATATATATATATATATATATATATATATATATATATATATATATATATATGAAGTTTAGAAGCGAAAATACAGAAAACATTCCTTAGATGGAATTGCAAGAGTAAATTAACAAGGGCAGGTTTTGTGACCAACAATGAAACGTGAAATGCACTGATAGAAGCGAAAAAAAAGACGAATGGAAAATAATTAGTGATGGGCATAATCGAATGATATTAAAAATCGATTATACAAGTCGAATGACTTTAATAATCAAATGATCGCTAGAATTACGGATCGCTCGGATGGTGGGTATATGATTCTAATAACGATCCTCGATACTCGCCTCTCGCTTCTTTTCGCCTCTAATCTTTAACCTTGAAGCGTTGCGATTGTTGCGAACTGTTGTATCGGACTTGTATGTAGTGGTCGTAATGCAATATGGGACTCAGGCAACATTCGGGTCAGTTACGTGAATTAGACTTTGGTACTTTTATGTTGCGTATCGTTTATTTTAAATTTGTGAGTTGTCCGCGTTTGCGCTGTGTGTGTACATTTAAATCTCGGTGAATTAAATTGTTAGTGCTAAAAATTTCTATTTGTTTGCCATTTTGCTTGACATACATTCATTTATATCTTACACCTACAAAATGCTACCAGGGCTGAAAAAGTCAGTGGTATGTCCAGGGAAAGAGGCAATCGGTAACCAAATAAACAAGCGAATGTATAAGAACGAGAAAGAACGAAAGTGCTCCAATTTGAATGCTGCATGGCCGCAAAGCACTACATCGGCATCTCGATTCGCAAGCCACCACCACCACTGGAATTTTAGCATCGAATATCGTTCATCGTTCGTCTTGTCGCTCGGTAAATGTTTAACCGAGTTCATGACTAGATTATTTTTAATTCGAATACTTGAATTTCATACTCGGAACATACGAGTGATTTTGATAATCGAATGACCGATTATATTTCATTCGAGTGATCCCATCACTAAAAATAATGACATAATTCTCTAATTGGTCAAGTGATAGAAACACCTATACTAAATACAAGTATAACAAATTCATTGTTGTTCTTCAGATGTTAAATTCTCTTAAATATAGTATCAGCTGCAATAGAATTGAAAAAATTTCTATTGAACACCTACTTACATACATTGAACATGTTCAAATTGTACTTACTCTTCAGGGTAAATGTAACAATTCGTTTATAGGTATGAAGTCTAGTGACATTTTTTGCAAAAGTGTAATTGAACAAATCCTAATAAAACTGACTTTGTGAACCGCACTGGACATGAATTTAATACCCCTTTTTAATATTGTTACGAAATTTACCCAAAGCCGACCCTGTTTAATTTCAGTACGACAACAATCGCTTTGAGATAAAAAATGGTTCTCGAAAAGACTCGGCACCTGTAGGAGTGATGATGATTTTTACGAGAATTTTCTATGCTGGTTTTATAAAGGAAGCAGGCCACGATCGCGAGTTCAGTTGATGGAGCGAAGAGCTTATATGTAAAATTGTTATTGTGATATTTGAATCAGCTGTTGTATATTCGATGTAAATAAAAGTTTCTAGAAAAGTGAAAGTGAATATTAGTTTTATAATTTTAAATTGAACCCACGGACTTTACAACAAATTTGGAGATCAGAAGTAAAGGATTAAGTGCAGTTAAAATCGTATTTACTCGTAGCATGGAAAAGATGGACGAAGCTACAAAAAAAAAGTCAAACAGGTTACGGAAGGACTAGACGAAAAAATTGCACAGATTCTAGAAAAACGTGACAAGAAGGAGAAACAATATCAAGAAGAAATTCAACAAAGGTTAGTAAATCTTTTGATGAAAAACGTAAAATAGAATTAGAAAATTTTGTCACTGCGATGGAAGAAAAACAACAAAATCTAGTTTCCACTATGAAAAGCGAACAACATGATTTAATTGAAGGATTATTCTCGAAATTTGAAGAAAAATGAGAAAATGATTTTAATATATTTGAACAAAAACAAGATCACATTGAATTAAAACGAGAAAATGATTTTAAAATATTTGTACAAAAACAAGATCAACTTGAATTAAAACGACAAAATAAATTTAAGTTATTTGAAGAAAAACAAGGCAAAACGGAAGAAAAGAGACAATTGCAATTTGAACAATTAATGCAAATAGTATCGCAAGTTAATGAAACAGTTAATGAACGAATGCAAATAGTTGAATCACACATAAAAGAAATAAACGACGACATAAAGCTCCTAAAAAGTAATGTGGAGACTCTTGAAATCAAAGTAGATGACATCGAATCTATCCAGAGCCAGGTGAAATTTGAAATCAGTTCCATTAAAAACACGGTACAAAGTGAAGTGAAGTACAAGATAAAATCAGTGCCATCCAAAACAAGGTAGAAACAGAAATCAAAAAAATGCAACAGGACTTACAGCGAGGAAAATACCAGCACACCGTGAGTACCAAAGGTCCTTTGTAAACCACCCACATTCGACGGCAGTTCATCTTGGCCCATATATAAACGGCCATTTGAGGCCGTGGCTACAGCTAATGGATGGGATAATCAAGAAAAATCTACTTCTCTGGTAATTTCGTTAAGAGGTCCGGCCCTAGAACTCCTCCAAAGCATTCCAGTCGAGGAACAAGGAAATTTCGACAAGATCATCGCCATCTTGGACAAACGTTACGACAATCAATCCTTGAGCCAGGTATACCAAGTCCAACTGAGGGGAAAAACGCAAAAATCCGGTGAAAGCCTCGAAGAATTCGAAGCAGAAATTAGACGGTTAGTTCACTTTTCCTACCCAGACCTGCCAGAGGAAACGCAAGACCAGTTGGCAAAACAAAGTTTCATAAACGACATCAGAGATGTGGAAGTACAGCGAAATTTAAGACTAAGTGGCGTCAAGAAAAGTAATGAAGCTCTACTTCGGGCTTTGGAAGTAGAGGCCGTCATGAACATGTCCAAGCAGTTTCCTTCAACCAGGAAGAGTCAGAGTCACCATTTCAAGCCCTGCTTGCTGGCCTGAACAAAATATTAGAACGGTCACTAAGAACTGGCACCAGAGGGGCATGTTACCGCTGCGGACGGACAGGACACTTCCAACATGACTGCCGAGTAAGGCTACCGGAACGATCACCAACCAGGGGTAGCCAACAAACGACCTTACCAACCAGGGAAACTCCAACCAGTCAGCATAAGGGGGCGAATGCTGACTCACCCTCCACCAGCCCCCAGGACAGTATCCATCCGGGGATTTTGCAGAGATAGCAGCAGCCTAGTCATCATAGGCACCATCAATGGGCGTGCAATTACCATCACCGTTGATACCGGAGCCGCTGTGTCCATTGCCAAGTCCAATAGCATCCAGCTCAGAACAGTCACCGGCGAGTCCATGTCAATACAGGGTGAGGCAGATGTCGTGCTAGAGATAGGGGACAACAACAACGATTTTATACTGGGAATGGACCTAATTAGCCAGCATGGATTTATGTACGACCCGAGATATGATGTTCTTCGGTTCCTAAATGAGGAATTTGTATTGACGCGGCCCGTCAACAGTTCAGTCACCTCCATAAAAATTGTGGCAAAGTCTTCAGCTAGAATTCCCGGTCGAACGGAACAGATTATTCATGGGCAGCTAGACAGCAATCCTGGGAGCTGCGTTGGAATGGTGGAGCCCGTACACTCAGCTCATGACTACTTAGTTGGACGGGCTATAGTTAAAACCGGACGAAATATACCAATCAGAGTCCTGAATTTGTCCAACAACGACATCAGAATTGCCAATGCTCAAGAGATAGCTTGTCTAGAGCCAGTAGAGACCATAATCAATTGCGAAGAAGAGTACCAGAAGTCGGTGAAGGAGACAGGGCCTAGTAAAGAGTTCCTACAACAGTTTGCTGACCATTTGACACACCTGACACCAGAGAACCAGAAGAAAGCCAAGCAATTTATCACAAAGCACTGGCAAATTTTTAACAGTCAAGATGGAACCACCGGTCGCACCAACATCATCCAGCATCGAATAGATACCGGAAAGGCTCAATCCATCAGAATACCATCTAGACGACTACCATTGGGGTAACAACAGGCAGTCGAGAAAAACATCGAGTCCATGTTACAAAATGGAGTTATTGAGCCATCCATCAGCCCATGGTCTGCTCCCGTCGTGCTAGTTAAAAAGAAGGATGGAACCACCCGATTTTGTGTGGATTACAGAAAGCTGAATGACGTAACGAAGAAAGACAGCTATCCACTACCCCGAATCGATGACCACGCTAGCAGGCTCCCGTTGGTTCTCCACACTAGACCTAAAAAGTGGATATTGGCAGGTTGGTCTACACGCAAACGACAGCGAGAAGACAGCGTTCTCCACCAGTTAAGGGCTGTTTCAGTTTACGGTCGTGCCCTTTGGGTTATGTAATGCACCCGCTACATTTGAGAGGCTAATGGAGTATGTACGGAGCGGGTTAACATGGAGGACGTGCTTAGTATACCTCGGCGACATTCTAGTCATGGGTCAGACATTCGACGACCATCTGAAGAACCTGGCCGAAGTATTCTCCAGAATTAATAACGCCAACCTGAAACTCAATCCGAAGAAGTGTTCCTTGTTCCAAAAAGAAGTGGAGTTTTTGGGCCACGTAGTGTCCGAGTCAGGAATCCGCACCAATGAAGACAAGATAGAAGCCATCCGTGATTGGCCAGTCCCAAGAGACAAGCATGAACTCCGAAGCTTCTTCGGCGTTCATACTACCGGCGTTTTGTTGAGGGATTTGCCATCATCGCCGCCCCTCTACATCCACAGACCACTGAGAAAGAGACCTTCCATTGGAATCAGGATTGCGAAACATCATTCAGGCGACTTAAGGCAGCACTATGTTCCAGGCCAATCCTAGCCTTTCCTACACAGGCCGGCAAGTTCATCATAGACACCGACGCCAGCAACACAGGTTTGGGGGCTGTCCTATCCCAGGTGCAAGATGGTGAAGAGAATGAAGACTGGACAACAGAACAGTGCATCCAGGACCAAATGGCTGATCCAGACATCGAACCAATATTGTCACTCAAAATGAGAGGGGCACCCAGGCCCCGATGGGACGAGGTAGCTAGATACTCAGGCGTGCTGAAATCGTTATGGGCTCAATGGGACTCTCTAAGAGTAGACAATGGAATGCTCAAGCGAGTCTGGGAAAGCTCTGATGGACGAGAAACCAAGTCCCAACTGGTAGTTCCGAAGAGAAAGGTACCAGCCATCCTGACCGAAGTACATGATGGGATTACCGGAGGCCACCTGGGCATGAATAAAACCCTTGACAAAGTTCGCCAGCGGTACTACTGGGTGAATTACTTCGAAGACGTCAGAGCTTGGTGCCGCAAATGTGCCATCTGTGCAGCCAGTAAGGGCCCGAAGACCCGGACCAAGGGCAGAATGCAGCACTACAATGTGGGCGTCCCATTTGAAAGAATTGCCATCGATGTCGCCGGTCCGTTTCCCGAGTCTGAGAGGGGGAACAAATACATTCTGGTCGCAATGGATTACTTCAGCAAATGGCCTGAGGCATATGCGATACCCAACCAAGAGGCTCCCTACCATGGAGGGCATGTTTCTGATCGGGACGATCAGAATTAAAGGGGGGGCAGTGTTACGAAATTTACCCAAAGCCGACCCTGTTTCATTTCAGTACGACAACACTCGCTTTGAGATAAAAAATGGGTCTCGAAAAGACTCGGCACCTGTAGGATTGATGATGATTTTTACGAGAATTTTCTATGCTGGTTTTATAAAGGAAGCAGGCCACGATTGCGAGTTCAGTTGATGGAGCGAAGAGCTTATATGTAAAATTATTATGATATTTGAATCAGCTGTTGTATATTCGATGTAAATAAAATTTTGTAGAAAAGTGAAAGTGAATATTAGTTTTATAATTTTAAATTGAACTCATGGACTTTACAACAATATAGTAGAATGTTGGTACATATATTTCAAATATAATTAAGTTAAAATAAGAGAACCTGAAGGTCAGGGAGATCTTAAAAAAGTGATTTCTGTAGGTTTAAACCGAAATCCAACTTTTTATGCAATAACCCAGACAATGTATCCAAAACCGTAGAGGAATGTAAATTTCGCCTTCCTGACGCACGAGGTCCTCCTTCCTGAAATTCGTTACTGGATCCGCCCTTTCATCAATTCATTATCAAAATGATGCAACATACAAAAGTACATTAATTCAAATAAACAACTTCAATCAGCCAGATTGTATCAATATTCATATACCTATCTTGTCATTGATTGGAATAAGGATGAGGAATTATTGCAAAAGTTTAATTTTTTTCGCGAAACTTACTGAAAACATGTGCGTATTATTGCTAAGTGTCATATGGTGATGAAATCCATATGGAGCTACGCATATATCACAGGGGCGTTGTAACCTAAAGCAGTCAACAGAACACTTCTTAAAAAATTACATCTGGAATAACCTTAACTGCGCACATTCGAAAAATAACATATTTCCGATTAACGAGAATACAGTAAAACTTTAAATCGTTCACTTTAATTTTTAGGGTTTCGTACGTCTGATGAATGGAAGCCTTTAGAGGATAATTTATATCTGTCCGTATATTACCGCCTATTTTCTCCCAAACTACTATACGAAAAAATTTGACTTTAAGCGCATCGCGTCATATATCAAATGAAAAGGTTCATTACAAGGAATAAAAATATAAAAGTTTAAAGTGTCTAGGTTAGAAGATATTAAGGTAAATGTACAAAAAAGACCAATAACCCTCATCGATCCAGAAACAACTGAACTTATTTTTTTTATTAAGACAAAATTTCTTCATTTAAAGTTTACAGGAAAACCTAAGCGAACATCCAAATATTAAATTTGGGGGACAAATTAGTCATTTAATAAAAAAACATTTTTTAAGCGCATCCTGTAATCAAATGAAAGAACTCATTATGAGAGGCAAACATATGTTTTTCAATTTTTAAAAATATATAAGGTAAAATATTGTAATGTTTTTATTTTCACACTCGGGTTCAGTTCAGTTCTTGGATTTATTTAAAAACACAGTCCAACTCACTCTAATTTATTTCCACTACTTTAACACAATTTATATTCACAGAAACTTATTTGCATTTTATCTTAACTATATAATACGACCGTCGAAAACTCTCTTCGAATTGTCTGGTAAGTCCACGAACCATCGGGAAACTCTTTCATGTTCTGGAAGCTTTAAGGGAATTCCCAGTAACGGCAGCGGTCGGCCTGTTGAGAGGCAAAACATTTGGCATTCCCAGAAGTGTCGGAATAACGTCCCTTCCACAAATTGGTTGATGGCCGATTGCACCAGTTGTCTGATGAATTCTCGTAACATTGCCCCCTCCTTAAGACCATTTCGTCCCGGAATGTCCTAGAATCCTTCCTGGTGTGACGATATTTGCAGAACTCTCCATTTCGACAACGGGAAGTTTGGTGGAAGTAACAGTCAACGATCTTCGAATCTGGGCTGCGAATATTGAGACAGCATACCAGGATGTCGATACCACTGAATCGAAAGATTGTTTCCATCATACTTCTCACCACTCTCCAATTCAGTCCATCCAACCCGCAGGCTATCTTTGGGACTGCCAATTTCATCAGATTATTTTCCATCATCACATTCCTCAATTCTACCAGAGTCTTCCAAAGATCGCTATATGTTGGCTTGTCTTGCGACAATGTTTTTGTTACCAAATAAAAGATGTCTCTGGTACCCACTGGTTGTTTATCTTCGAGATGAAGGACCTTCCCTACCACTGGATCTTGTTCCCGCAGGTTTCGGGGTTCCTCTCTCGTTACGTCGTGCTGCACTTTCTGCCCATCAGAGTACAGTGCCATAAACTGTTCGAAGGTCATCTCATCATCGGGTGTTAGGATGCTGCGGACTTGGGCTTGGTCAACTTCGCTGTCATGACTTCCGGCATAAGGGGCTAATCTGTTGAAATGTACCACCTTTGGTTTTCCCCGAGGTAGCTTCTTTATTCTGTAGGCAACATCGTTGATTTTCTTCACAATTTGGTATGGCCGCTCCCAAGATCTCTGTAGCTTGGGCGAATATCCACGACGACGTTGCGGATTATACAACCAAACAAGATCATCAACTTGGAATTCTCCGCCCTCAGCTTTGATGTCGTAGGCTTCCTTCATTCGGGCACTGGCATTCTCGATGTTTAACTGGACTCGTTCATGGATGTCGTTCATCTTTTGACGTAGCTGGCTGACATAGTCTTCGGTCTGCGGTCTCTTCTCCTGGGGGACATCCAAACTTCAAATTGCATGGTAGTCTTAAGTCTCGTCCCATGATAATACTGGCCGGGGTCTGACCCGTGGACTCGTGCACAGATGAACGAAATGCCATTAGAAACAAGTGCAGATATTGGTCAAAGTTTGACAGATGGCGGTTAATGGTTCTATTCATCCGTTCTACCATTCCATCGGATTGTGGGTGTAATGCTATTGTCCGTGTTTTATTGATCTTCAAGAGCTAGCAGACGTCTTGGAGAAGAGTAGACTCGGAATTTCTACCTTGGTCTGAGTGCAACTCCAAGGGAACACCAAAACGACTAATCCATTTCTTGACAAGGACATCAGCAACGGTCAAGGCTTCTTGATTCTGCAAGGCATACGCTCCGGCCCATTTACTAAAATAGTCCATCACCACCACAATGTATTTATTTCCAGAGTCGGATTCAGGAAACGGACCGGCAACATCAATGGCTACTCTTTCGAATGGACTGGCCACGTTATATTGCTTCATGGGAGCTTTTCGTCTCTTCTGAGGCCCATTACTTGCTGTACAAACCGTACATTTCCGGCACCACTCCTTAAAATCTACTTGGCAGTTTACCCAATAGAAGCATTCTCTCAACTTCCCCAGGGTTTTCGTTACTCCCAGATGTCCTCCAGTTGTACAATCATGTAGTTTCTGTTTTCTGTCGTTTCCCTCCTCTGGAGTTTCCAGGACGCGCTTGAGAAGTCCATTTTCCAGGGTGAGGGAGTTCCACTGAGCCCAGTACGACTTTATGGTCGGTGAGTATCGGGAAATCTCTTGCCACGTAGGTTTGCGGTCTTCTTTCTTCCACCGGATAACTTCTTTTAGTTCTGGATCTAATTTTTGGTCTTTCTGGATCTCCTCAGGTTGCCAATGGTCATCGACAGCGGTAGTTCTACAGAGAACAGCCCCTTTTTCTTCAGCTCGCTGACAATGTTTACAATCACCAGGTCATGGTCTCCTCCTTATGGCTTGTTCCTGCGCGATGTTCAGGCTTGAAATCGAATGCTTGCAACCGCTCAATCCAACTGGCCACTTGCCATTCGTGGGTTTTTAAACTGCAAGGAGCCACTTCAGTGCTGCATGATCAGTCCTCAGGAGGAATCTTTTACCATAGAGGTACTTATAGAAATGTTCTACCCCCTTTACCACAGCCAAGAGTTCACTGCGAGTAACGCAGTAATTCCGTTCAGGCTTGCTCAAGGTCTTGCTAAAATAACCGATGACTCTCCTGGCCGTCTTGGATCTGCGAAAGCACCGCACCAATTCCGACATTGCTTGCGTCGACATCCAAAACGAAGTTCCCATCAGGCAAAGGATACCTTAAAATGGGGGCACTGGTTAATGCTCTTTTCAGTGTCTCGAATGATCGCGGACATTCCTCGTTCCACTGGTACTGCACCTTCCCCTCTGTGAGTCTATTAAGTGGCTTGGCGATGTTGGCAAATCCGGCTACATACCGCCGATCGTACATGCATAACCCCAGGAAACTTCTTAACTGGTGGATATCTTTAGGTATCGGCCATTCCTGTTTGTCCACAGCTACTCCCTGTGCGGAAACTACATGTCCAAGATATTGCACCTCTTCTTGGAACAGCTGACACTTCTTCGGGCTTAACTTTAGTCCGGAACTTCGAAGTCGCCGAAATACCTCCTCCAGGTTCCTCACGTGGTCTTCAAAAGATTTTCCAACCACGATAATGTCGTCAAGATACACCAGGCGTGTTTCCATGAAAGCCCTTTACACTGTTTCCATCAATCTTTCAAACGTTGCTGGAGCATTACACAGTCCAAACGGCATCACCGGGAATTGGTAAAGTCCTGAGCCGATGGTAAAAGCAGTCTTTTCTCGGTCTTCTTCAGCAAGTACCACCTGCCAATAACCGCTCTTCAAGTCCAGGGTGGAAAACATTTTCGATCCAGCCAACGTATCTAGGATATCGTCTATTCTTGGAAGGGGATAGCTGTCTTTCTTTGTAGCGTGGTTTAATTGCCGATAGTTCACGCAAAATCGGGTCGAACCATCTTTCTTTTTAACCAAGACAACTGGAGAAGCCCAAGGGCTATTGGATGGTTCAATAACACCTTCTTCCTCCATTTCGTGGATTATCCTATCGGCTTCTTCTCTTTTGGCTAGGGGTAGTCTTCTCGCCGACTGTCGAATAGGCTGAGCGTCCCCGGTATTAATTTTATGTTTCACCAGATCGCTTCGTCCTCTTTTGCCGTTTCCTACATCGAAGATATCCTGGTACTTTCTAACAATGTCCCTCAATTTTGCTTTCTGGTTTGGTTTCAAATTCTTCGATGAATCGGTTATGAGTTTTCCAGTTCTTCAGATAGTTTAGCTGGTGTTATTTCTGCATGCTGTGTGCTTCTGACTACAGAGGAAACTGTTGAACAATGGCCCAAAGTTGTTCCTTTCTTTAGCACAACCGAGTAATGATTCAGGTTCATTACTCTTATAGGCACAATCTCCCTGGCACGAAACAGAGTCTTCCCCAGTGCGACTCCTCTGCCTACATTTCCGTTGTTAAGTTCGGGATCAAACATCATCACTGTTCCAGCTTTAGCTTTTCCATCTAGGCAAGCATCTACACTGATTTCAGCTCTTTCTCGAACATTGACATCCTCTACCAGGACTGCTCGAAGCACCATGTTGTCTTTCCCATGAAGCACCACTTCTTCGTCATTCACTCGCAGAATTCCATCTTTGAAGTTTAACTGGAATCTCTTGGAGCTCATGACATCCATTCCAATGATGACTTCGTCTTCGATGTCTGCCACTAATGCCCGATGTAGGAAGGTTGTGTTTCCCAAGGTCACTTCAACCTCTATTTCACCATGGAGTTTCGCTGCTTCTCCTGTCGCTCTTCGCAGTTGCCATTTTGTTGGTTTTATCATCGTCTCTAAAACGATTATTACTGTTTTCGTCGCATCAGTCCAGCAGCATTGCAAATTGCTTCCTATTAATAAGGTTATCTACGAAGACACGTGTTTGCTTAGCGAAGCGACATATGCGTTGGTAGTTGGGACTTGCTGGTTACAGGTCGACGATGGTCCCTCTATATTGACCTTCTTTAGTTTCCCCGACGAGGAAGTCTGTACTCCGTTGCTCTCCTTGCAACTACTCTGGACATTTCCTACCTTACGACACTTCCGACGTCTCACTAGTCTTTTTTCGATAAGGACTTCTTCTATTATCTTTCTTACAGAGGCTTCATCGGTTCCGCCATCTTCGGATTCTCCGTCAACGATTCGATTATGGCTTGACAGAGGCCTACCTACAGAGGTAGGTACTTTTCGCAGCCTCGAATTCTAGAGCTCGAGCGAGTGCATCCGCTAATTGAGTCGGTCGAGCTAGGGTCAATGCTTGTCTGGCTTCGTGGTCCCGAAGTCCATCCAAAAATGCTTGCACTGCTAACCTTTCTATTACATTTTCAATATCAGCTTCAAACTCTTGTAGGGATTCATTTGATCTCTGGTGGTGATTTTTCAATTGGGAGTTGTAGACGTGCTCCAAATGTGTCCGACCATACCTAAGTTCTAAATGTTTGACCAGTTGTTCGCAGTCTTCTTGCTCCGAGGTATTCAATGTTTGTAAGATATCTGTAGCATCCCCTCTTAAGGCTAGGGTTAAGGCGATTGCCTTCTCCTCTACCGACTATCCGTTTAGCTTAGCTGCAGCCTCGAATTGGCGACGATAATTGGTCTATGATGATTTTCCATCAAATTGGGGAGGTTTCATTTTGTGTCTTGTCCCCTCGAGGCCAATTTTTAAATCGACTACCTCTGTACTGTTTCTGCTTTCGGTTTTTGATTGTGTTTCTCCTCTTTGCATTGTGACGACCTGTTCTTTTATTTTGCTGATCTCACCCTCCATTATATGATTTAGCTCATCTATCCGCGTTTCATTTTTGTCTGTCGTCTGTATTAGCTCTTCGACCATTGTCTGCTTTAGCTCTTTTATCCGCGTTTCATTTTTGACTGACTCTTCGGCCATTGTTTGTTTTAGCTCTTCCATCCGAGCCTCATTCTCGAATATTTTCTCTTCCAGCATTTCTAAGTTTATCTCTACCATGCTTTTCAAATTTTCTTCTACAGGTTTAGAATTTTCTGCAAATTTATCTTCAAGTTTTTAGAATTTTCAAGCAATTTCTCTTCTAGAGTTTAAAATTTTCTTGTAACATTTGTAGCTTATCCTCTAAGCACTTAAATTTTCTAGTAATCTATCTTCTAGGGTTTTAGAATTTTCTAGCAATTTATCTTCCATTTGTTTAAATAGCATAGACATGTCACCATTACCAGAAACGTCAAACAAATAAGTATTGAGATCGTTACCTTCATTTATTAGAGCATCTCGTAGCCGTTGTACTAATTCATTTTTCTTCCCACTAATTTCTAAATCCCTTTCTTCAAGTTATTTTTTTAAGTCCGTCACTTTCAATTGGTCCAAATTCACGTTTTTAAACATTGTCAGTCTATTTATTTTTCACTTCGAAAGTTCCACAAATACTCCTACACCTGTCACCACTGTAATGTTTTTATTTTCACACTCGGGTTCAGTTCAGTTCTTGGTTTTATTTAAAAACACAGTCCAACTCATGTGTGTTAAGCTAGCAGAGCCATTTCATAACGCCCAAATGGGACCTACTCCAGAATTTATTGCTAATTTATTACGCAAAAATTAAATTTATTGCTCCCACCCCTTCCGAGAAACAGTGGCTATCTATGCTAACTTTAGACTAAAGTTAGCATAGCCATATTATATACCTCCGGAACGAACAACGCTACCGAGGTGATGTTGGTGGCGTATTTTATTGCTAATTAATTGCTATCGAATGGCACTAGAGCAAATAACCAAAAAATACCCCTTCATCCCCTACTGAATTTCTCACCACCCAACAATTACTAAAAAAATTTATTTCAATATTTTGTGTTGTATAAAATCAGTAGACTTTTAATTGCTAATTAATTGCTGAAGTTTTACCCTCATTACGATTTCATTCCTCCAACCCCTTCCGAGAAACTGTGGACGCGCCAACTATAGACTAAAGTTAGCATAGCAACATCTATATCTCCGGAACGAACAGTGCTACCGGGGTGATTTTGGGGGCGAATTTTATTGCTAATTAATTGCTATCGAATAGTACCAGGGCGAATACCCAAAACCTACCCTTTCATCCCTTACTGAATTTCTAACCCCCTGACAAATAACAAAAATATTTATTTCAATGTTTTTTGTTGTTAAAATCAGTAGAGTTTTAATTGCTAATTAATTGCTGAAGTTTTACCCTCGTTCCGATTTCATTCCTTCAGCCCCTTCCGTGAAACTGTGGCTATGCCAACTTTAGACTAAAGTTAGCTTAGCCATATCCACATCTCCAGAACAAACGTCGTTATGGGTATGGCCTTGGAGCGTATTTTATTGCTAATTAATTGCTGTCGAATGGCACCAGACCATAAACCCAAAAACTACCCCTTCATCACCTACTCAATTTCTCACCCCCTGACAAGTAACAAAAATATTTATTTCAATGTATTTCGTTATTAAACCCAGTAGACTTTTAATTGTTAATTAATTGCTGAAGGTCTACCTTCGTTACGATTTTATTTCTCCAACCCCTTGCGAGCCAACTTTAGACTAAAGTTAGCATAGCCATATTCTATATCTTCGGAACGAACAGCACAACCGAGGTGATCTTGGTGGCGCATTTTATTGTAAATTAATTGCTATTGAATGGCACTAGAGCAAATAACCAAAAAAATACCCCTTTATCCCCTACTGAATTTCTCACCCCCCGACAATAAAGAAAAAAAAATTATTTCAATATTTTGTGCTGTATAAAATCAGTAGACTTTTAATTGCTGAAATTTTACCCTCATTAAGATTTCATTCCTCCAACCCCTTCCGAGAAACTGTGGACACGCCAACTTTTGACTAAAGTTAGCATAGCCACATCTATATCTCCGGAACGAACAGTGCTACCGGGCTGATCTTGGGGGCTTATTTTATTGCTAATCAATTGCTATCGAATGGCATCAGTGCAAATATTCAAAACTACCCCTTCATCTCCTACTGAATTTCTCACCCCCTGACAAAAACAAAAATTTGTATTTCAATGTTTTCCGTTGTTAACTTCAGTAGACTTTTATTTGCTGAAGCTGAACAATTGCTGAAGCTCTACTTTCGTTATGAATTTATTGCGTCAACCCCTTCTGAGATACTGTGGTTATCCCAACTTTAGACTAAATTTAGCATAGCCATATCTATATCTCCGGAACAAACGTTGTCATCGGTATGATCTTGGGGGCGTATTTTATTGCTAATTAATTGCTATCGAATGACACCACACCAAAAACCCAAAAACTACCCCTTCATCCCCTTCTCAATTTCTCACCCCCTTACAAGTAACAAAAATATTTATTTCAATGTTTTTCGTTATTAAAATCAGTAGACTGCATATGATTAGGAAAATAAGACTATACTTATTAATTATAGATATAATTATATGATGGTTGTCGAATAATATTATGTATCCATGAATGTTCTCAAATTATACATTACCCTACTTATTTTTTCTGAATCCCGTTTATGGTAATTTTTTCTCGAGCCTTACTGCAATTGCAACTTTGTTATAATCGATATTCAAGAATTTGTGCCATTTTTATTCATTTTTAGTCAGTTTATTTCAAAAATATAGTATTAAAATAAAGTTTAAAACAGTTAAATCACTTATCGTTAATATACCGGTACAAATCAGAACGTTTGACAACCTTGTAAAAGACTCGATCTAATATTGGGAATTTACATTACTGCGAAAGAATATTAAGTGTCTCTCCGAATAATATAGGTCAAAATTATCGATATACAGGTGGATTCAACTTAAAAGTTAACTAACTGAGTCATTATTCACCTTATTATCATTATTCACCTTATTATGCATGTTGTATTTTCCGACAATTGTAGTTGTAAAACACTTTCCAATTTATGAAGAATTAAAAATAAAATCTTCATCATGTATAGTCTCAGTTTGAAAACGTTCCGAAAATTTGGTTAAGGAAATGAACTTTTACATTTTTTTATTCCCCGTTAGATTGTGGGTGTAGCAAACTGCTTATTGATTATTAATTTACTGAAAGTATTTTAAAAATGAAATTATATAGGAAAGACTATTGATGATAATGCTGTAATTTGAGTATTTATTTACCAACATTTCTTAGAAGGATTATTTGAGGCAGTTCTTCCGTCGGCCGATGGTGCATAAAAAATATTCATAGTGAGTTATGTAGTTAATGTTTAAGCATTCTTTCGGAAATAACACCGCAATACTTAAAATAACTGCATCTTTCCAAACGATTCGGGGTCTATGTCGGACCCCGTTGTCAATGGTAAAGAAACTATGAGAAAAATTAATGGTCCTGTCGTTGTGAACAACTCAGTATCGGTATAGTTCATAAGGTTTTTCCTTGGTTATGATTTTAATGGGATCACTGAGTTAACAGAATTCTTTGATCGCTTTTTTGGCGAATCTTATAACAAAGTCGCACCTAGGAGTGCCACATAAAATTCTGAAGATCACCTTTTCAAATTCTAACAATGTGAAATGAAGATTATTATTACATGATCTTAAGAAGTTTCTGTGCTACCCTGTATTTTATCAAATTAAATTCTCTTAGTTACGTCATACGTCACATAATATTGTCATACATTTTACTTTTAAATTTTAGTATTGTGCCTTTTTTCATAGTTTCTGTGCCATTGACAAAAGGGCCTGGCCGAGACCCTGAAATGTTTGGAAAAATATAGTAATTTCAAGTATGGTGCTGTAATTTTACCAAGGTGGTTAAAAATCTGATATTGCATATAACAATGAAAAAAACTGATGCGTAATTTAACACTTAGTACCTTGCAGTGAATATTTTGGTTATGTTATCATGTGAACATAATATTTGGATTTCATAATTCCCTGATACTTTGATGTAAATAGATGTATTGATCAATTTTGAACATATTGTTACGAAATTTACCCAAAGCCGACCCTGTGTCATTTCAGCACGACAATAAACGCTTCAAGATAAAAAAATACGATTCTCGAAAAGGCTCGGCAGCGGAAGGAACGATGTTGATTTCTACTGGAGAATTCTAGCTGGTGATATAAAAGAAGAACGCCACGATCGCCAGGGGTGATACCGCGTCGACTAGCTTATATGGGCTTGTTATTGTATTTGAATCAGATGTTTGAATGTAAATAAAGTTCTAGAAAAGTGAAAGTAAATATCAGTTGTTATAATTTTCAATTGAACCCACGAAGTACATTGCAATTTGGTGTCAGAAGTGAAGGATTAAGTGCAGTTAACATCCTAAATTGATTTATGGAAACTCGTAGTATGGAAAAGATAGACGAAAAAATTGCACAGATTCTAGAAAAACGTGACAAGAAGGAGAAACAACATCAAGAAGAAATTCAACAAAGGTTAGTGAAATCTTTTGATGATAAACTTAAAATTGAGTTAGGAAATCTTGTCACTAATATCGATGAAAAACGTAAAATAGAATTAGAAAATCTTGTTTCCACGATGAAAAGTGAACAACAAAATCTTGTTTCCACGATGGAAGAAAAACAACAAAATTTATTGGAAGGATTATTCTCGAAATTTGTAGAAAAACAAGACAACATGAATTTAAACTATTAGAAGAAAAACGACAAAATGATTTTAAAGTATTTGAAGAGAAACAAGAACAAGTTGAATATAAGCGACAAAATGAATTTAAAATAACTGAAGAAAAAAGACAAATGCAGTTTGAACAATTAATGCAAATAGTATCGCAAGTTAATGAAACAGTCAATGAAAGAATGCAAATAGTTGAATCAGACATAAAGGAAATAAACGACGACATAAAGATCCTAAAAAATAATGTGGAGACTCTTGAAATCAAAGTAGATGACATCGATTCCATCCAGAGCCAGGTGAAATTTGAAATCAGTTCCATTAAAAACACGGTACAAAGTGAAGTAAGTGAACTACAAAATAAAATCAGTGCCATCCAAAACAAGGTAGAAACAGAAATCAAAAAAATGCAACAGGACTTACAGCGAGGAAAATACCAGCACACCGTGAGTACCAAAGGTTCCTTTAGTAAACCACCCACATTCGACGGCAGTTCATCTTGGCCCATGTATAAACGGCAATTTGAGGCCGTGGCTACAGCTAATGGATGGGATAATCATGAAAAATCCACATCTCTGATAATTTCCTTAAGAGGTCCGGCCCTAGAACTCCTCCAAAGCATTCCAGTCGATGAACAAGGCAATTTCGACAAGATCATCGCCATCCTAGACAAACGCTACGACAATCAATCCTTGGGCCAGGTATACCAAGTCCAACTCAGTGGAAACACGCAAAAATCCGGTGAAAGCCTCCAAGAATTCGAAGCGGAAATTAGACGGTTAGTTCACTTGTCCTACCCAGACCTGCCAGAGGAAACGAAAGACCAGTTGGCCACACAGAGTTTCATAAACGGCATCAGAGATGTGGAAGTACAAAGAAATTTAAGACTGAGTGGCGTCAAGAAAAGTAGTGAAGCTCTACTTCGGGCTTTGGAAGTAGAGGCCGTCATGAACATGTCCAAGCCGAGGGTCTGAGCAGTTTCCTTCAACCAGGAAGAGTCAGAGTCACCATTTCAAGCGCTGCTGGCTGGTCTGAACAAAATATTAGAACGGTCACAAAGAACTGGCACCAGAGGGGCATGTTACCGCTGCGGACGGACAGGGCACTTCCAACGTGATTGTCGAGTGAGGCCACCTGAACAATCACCGACCAGGGGTAACCAACAAAACAGCCACATGTCCAGGGACCGTCAGTCAGTCAGCATAGGGGGGCGAATGCTGACTGTCCCTCCACCAGCCCCCAAAACGTTATCCATCCGGGGATTCTGCAGAGATAGCGGCAGCCTAGTCATCAGAGGCACCATCAACGGGCGAGCAGTTACCATCACCATCGATACCGGCGCCGCTGTGTCCATTGCCAAGTCCAGGGTTTTGAGAGCATCAGAAATTCGGCCAGTTACCAATAACATCCAGCTCAGAACAGTCACCGGCGAGTCCATGTCCATACAGGGTGAGGCAGATGTCGTGCTACAGATAGGGGACAACATGATCCGGCATAGGGTCCTGGTAGCGAATATTGAGGACGATTTTATACTGGGAATGGACCTAATTAGCCAGCATGGATTTATGTTCGACCCGAGATATGATGTTCTTCGGTTCCTGAATGAGGAATTTGTATTGACACGGCCCGTCAACACATCATTCACGCCCATAAAAATTGTGGCAAAGTCTTCAGCTAGAATTCCCGGTCGAACAGAACAGATTATTCATGGGCAGCTAGATAGCAATCCTGGGAGCTGCGTTGGAATGGTGGAGCCCGTACACTCAGCTCATGACTACTTAGTTGGACGGGCTATAGTTAAAACCGGACGAGATATACCAATCAGAGTCCTGAATTTGTCCAACAACGACATTAGAATTGCCAATGGTCAAGAGATAGCTTGTTTCGAGCCAGTAGAGACCATCATCCATTGCGAAGAAGAGTACCAGACGTCGGTGAATGAGACAGGGCCCGATAAAGAGTTCCTACAACAGTTTGCTGACCACTTGACACACTTGACACCAGAGAACCAGAAGAAAGCCAAGCAATTTATCACAAAACACTGGCAAATTTTTAACAGTAAAAATGGAACTACCGGTCGCACCAACATCATCCAGCATCGAATAGATACCGGAAAGGCTCAAGCCATCAGAATACCACCTAGACGACTACCATTGGGGCAACAACAGGCAGTCGAGGAAAACATCGAGTCCATGTTACAAAATGGAGTTATTGAGCCATCCATCAGTCCATGGTCTGCTCCCGTCGTGCTAGTTAAAAAGAAAGATGGAACCACCCGATTTTGCGTGGATTACAGAAAGCTGAATGACGTCACGAAGAAAGACAACTATCCACTACCCCGAATCGATGACACTTTGACCACACTAGCAGGCTCCCGTTGGTTTTCCACACTAGACCTAAAAAGTGGATATTGGCAGGTTGGTCTGCACGCAAACGACAGAGAGAAGACAGCGTTCTCCACCAGTAAAGGGCTGTTTCAGTTCACGGTCATGCCCTTTGGGTTATGTAATGCACCCGCTACATTTGAGAGGCTAATGGAGTATGTACTGAGCGGGTTAACATGGAGGACGTGCTTAGTATACCTCGACGACATTCTAGTCATGGGCCAGACATTCGACGACCATCTGAAGAACCTGGGCGAAGTATTCTCCAGAATTAATAATGCCAACCTGAGACTCAATCCGAAGAAGTGTTCCTTGTTTCAAAAAGATGTAGAGTTTTTGGGCCACGTAGTGTCCGAGTCAGGAATCCGCACCAACGAAGACAAGATAGAAGCCATCCGTGATTGGCCAGTTCCAAGAGACAAACATGAACTCCGAAGCTTCTTGGGCCTCTGTTCATACTACCGGCGTTTTGTTGAGGGATTTGCCACCATCGCCGCCCCTCTACATCGGCAGACCACTGATAAAGAGACCTTCCATTGGAATCAGGATTGCGAAACATCATTCAGGCGACTGAAGGCAGCACTATGTTCCAGCCCAATCCTAGCCTTTCCTACACAGTCCGGCAAGTTCATCTTAGACACAGACGCCAGCAACACAGGTTTGGGGGCCGTCCTATCCCAGGTGCAAGATGGTGAAGAGAGGGTGATCGAGTACTACAGCCGTGGATTCTCGAAGACAGAAAGAAATTATTGCGTCACCAGAAAAGAACTTCTTGCAATAATAAGGGCTGTAGACCATTTCCACAAATACCTGTATGGTCGCCATTTCTTAATCCGAACAGATCATGCCGCACTCAAATGGCTGCTGGACATGAAGACACCGGAAGGACAACTGGCCAGATGGATGGAGAAATTACAGCAATACGACTTCAAGGTGGAACACCGTGCCGGCCGGTTGCACAATAATGCCGATGCCCTATCCAGAAGACCATGTAGAGCGGAATGCAAGCATTGTCTGAAGACGGAACAGCGAGAGGGTATCTCCATCAGGCAGATCCGAGTGCAGGCCAATGAAGACTGGACAACGGAACAGTGCATCCAGGACCAAATGGCTGATCCAGACATCGAACCAATCTTGTCACTCAAAATGAGAGGGGCACCCAGGCCACGATGGGACGAGGTAGCTAGATACTCCGGCGTGCTGAAATCGTTATGGACTCAGTGGGACTCTCTAAGAGTAGACAATGGAATGCTCAAGCGAGTTTGGGAAAGCGCTGATGGACGAGAAACCAAGTCCCAACTGGTAGTTCCGAAGAAAAAGGTACCAGCCATCCTGACCGAAGTACATGATGGAATTACCGGAGGCCACCTGGGCATGAATAAAACCCTAGACAAAGTTCGCCAGCGGTACTACTGGGTGAATTACTTCGAAGACGTCAGAGCTTGGTGCCGCAAATGTGCCACATGTGCCGCCAGTAAGGGCCCGAAAACCCGAACCAAGGGCAGAATGCAGCGGTACAATGTGGGCGTCCCATTTGAGAGAATTGCCATCGAAGTCGCCGGTCCGTTTCCCGAGTCTGAGAGGGGGAACAAATACATTCTGGTCGCAATGGATTACTTCAGCAAATGGCCTGAGGCATATGCGATACCCAACCAAGAGGCAACCACGGTAGCGACGGTGCTAGTAGAACAACTATTCAGCCGGTTTGGCGTCCCGATGGAATTACTTTCAGACCAGGGGCGTAACTTCGAATCGAATGTATTCCAGAAGGTCTGCACGATGTTGGGGATCAGGAAAACGAGAACAACACCATTACACCCACAGTCAGACGGAATGGTGGAAAGATTCAACCGGACCTTGGAACAACACCAATCCAAGGTCGTCAGCAATAACCAGCGTGATTGGGATGAGCATATTCCCTTATTCCTGTTGTCATATCGCTCTGCTGTACATAATAGTACAGGCCTGACCCCAGCCAGGGTCTTATTCGGAAAGGAGCTGCGATTACCATGCGACTTGGCATTTGGCTCCCCCGAAGAACCTCCCCAAGACATCGACGATTATGCCGACCAGCTCCGACATAACATGCTGGCAATACACGACTTAGCCCGAACGCAGTTGTTGGCCACCAGTGACCGGATGAAGACGCGATACGACCTCAAGGCCAATTCAGCCGGGTTCCAGGAGAGGGACAAAGTCTGGCTGTACAACCCCCAACGGAGCAAGGGTAAATCCCCAAAGCTTACACCCACCTGGGATGGTCCATACGAAGTGGTCAAGAGGCTGAATGATGTCGTCTACCGGATCCGTCGAAACCCCAAGGCTAAATTGAAGGTGGTTCACTTAGATCGACTCGCTCCCTACCATGGAGGGGATGTTTCTGATCGGGACGATCAGAATTAAAGGGGGGGCAGTGTTACGAAATTTACCCAAAGCCGACCCTGTGTCATTTCAGCACGACAACAAACGCTTCAAGATAAAAAAATACGATTCTCGAAAAGGCTCGGCAGCGGAAGGAACGATGTTGATTTCTACTGGAGAATTCTACGCTGGTGATATAAAAGAAGAACGCCACGATCGCCAGGGGTGATACCGCGTCGACTAGCTTATATGGGCTTGTTATTGTATTTGAATCAGATGTTTAAATGTAAATAAAGTTCTAGAAAAGTGAAAGTAAATATCAGTTGTTATAATTTTCAATTGAACCCACGAAGTACATTGCAATATGAATCCATCCTAAACATCACCGTTACATAATTGATACTACAAATATAGTTCCAATTTGATATCTCAGATTGCCGAAAAGTTTGTTGCAGAACTAAAGAGTATCTAGGCAATGTTTAAAAATATATTAGCTGTTTTTCTTTCATAACACGTAAACAAATCCTTAATAAGGAAACCCTCCATATGTTAGTAATCATAGTTACATTGTCTTCTATTCTATTCTTGAAACGTTTTTCTTCAATATACGTCGTTTTATTTCGATAGTGGTGTTTTTGCCAAAAAAAAAACATAAAAGTAATCGTAGTTACATTGATATTAGTTCTTTATAAATGACATTCACATACTCTATGCTGAAGAAAACAAAATTTGATAATCAAAAGACGTATTCGGCCCGATTCGGTGAATTTAGTGGGCCTTGCACCCAAAAAACTATCCACTCGCTGCAAAACAATAACAAGAACGTTTCAAGCCATTCTTCGGTTTCCCCGAACGAACAGCGTTGCCGAATTGAACTTGCATACTATTAAAATAGGATAAAGGTCATTAATTCACAATAACAAAAGATTGTTCATAAATAATAAATGTTCGTAATTTTCTCCTTAAAAGTGTATTAAACCACTTGAGACACTATTTTATAATTAACATTAATTCCATTCAATTTCTCTCATGGGTTCCAATTTTAACAATTTTAAATGAATGATACATTTCTTAATTAATCTGTACTTCTTTGTTTGATATAACAGTGAATAATTTATGTGCTTGAAAAATACATCATACAGTTTCGATAGTTTCTGTAAAGCCGAAGGTTTGAGCTCAAGTTTAATTATTTTCATTCTTTCCTAATAGTATGTCGGATGTTTTTTCATTATTGAAAATATACTTTACATCTTGTTAATTGTCCTTTTTTACTTCTATACTATATCTTGCATCTCAATACTTCCAAAAATGATGTTTTACTAATATTCACCGACAAATATTAGAGGATATTTATCAACCTTTGAAGTAGAAAATCTTATTCCATATAGTCCTACCTAGCAGAACTCATTTAAACGCGAGCTAATGATGGTATGCTTAGTATTCATGTTGATTTGAGATGAGATAGTAACAGTCCTCAAATGATACTTTGGATACATAAATGTCCTCAAATAATAACTTGTATGTGAATATTTCTTTAAAAGTTTTCGTTAAACATTATTCGTTTCCATACCGTTTAATGCAGTAATAACTTCATGAGTAAGGTTGAATGAAGGGTCCTTTAATTAGTTTATGTTTTCCTCATCAATATATTAATAATCAAGGTCTAAACTGTATTAAGACCTGTTGTTATATTCATATCAGAAACTTTGTTTAGAATAATACTTAAATGACTTTAAACTGCAACGGATGAAGTAGTCTTTCCAGTCTAGAATCAAATCTATTTGAATCTGTACATGTATAATGTTTTTTTGAGTCGTGTCCCCCAAAACATACAAATGTCCTTGAATAATACTTTGGACATATAATATTTTTGAGACCAGGTCACAAACCATACAAATGTCCTCGAAAAACACAAGTATGGCGCGCTTAACTGAAGCAATAAAATCGTAACAAAGGTAGACCTTCAGCAATTAGCAATTAAAAGTCTACACATTTTCACAACGAAAACATTGAAATAAATATTTCTGTTAATTGTCAAGGGGTGAAAAATTGAGTAGGGGATGAAGGGGTAAACTTACCGAGTTACTGCTCTGGTGCCATTCAATAGCAATTAGCAATAAAATACGCCTCCAAGATCACCCGGATAGATATGGCTATGCTAACTTTAGTCTAAAGTTGGCATAGCCAGTTTTACGGAAGGGGTTGAACGAATGAAATCGTAACGAGGGTAGAACTTTAGCAATTAATTAGCAATTAAAACTCTACTGATTTTAACAAAGAAAAACTTTGAAATAAATATTTTTGTTACTTGTAAGGGGGTGAGAAATTGAGAAGGGGATGAAGAGGTAGTTTTTGGGTTTATGGTCTGGTGCCATTCAACAGCAATTAATTAGCAATAAAATACGCTCCAAGGCCATATCCATAACGACGTTTGTTCTGGAGATGTGGATATGGCTAAGCTAACTTTAGTCTAAAGTTGGCATAGTCACAGTTTCACGGAAGGGGTTGAAAGAATGAAATCGTAACGAGGGTAAAACTTCAGCAATTTATTAGCAATTAAAACTCTACTGATTTTAACAACAAAAAACATTGAAATAAATATTTTTGTTATTTGTCAGGGGGTTGGAAATTCAGTAAGGAATGAAGGGGTAGGTTTTGGGTATTCGCCCTGGTACTATTCGATAGCAATTAATTAGCAATAAAATTCGCCCCCAAAATCACCCCGGTAGCACTGTTCGTTCCGGAGATATAGATGTTGCTATGCTAACTTTAGTCTAAAGTTGGCGCGTCCACAGTTTCTCGGAAGGGGTCGGAGGAATGAAATCGTAATGAGGGTAAAACTTCAGCAATTAATTAGCAATTAAAAGTCTACTGATTTTATACAACACAAAATATTGAAATAAATTTTTTTAGTAATTGTTGGGTGGTGAGAAATTCAGTAGGGGATGAAGGGGTATTTTTTGGTTATTTGCTCTAGTGCCATTCGATAGCAAATAATTAGCAATAAAATACGCCACCACGTTGTTCGTTCCGGAGGTATATAATATGGCTATGCTAACTTTAGACTAAAGTTAGCATAGCCACTGTTTCTCGGAAGGGGTGGGAGCAATAAATTTAATTTTTGCGTAATAAATTAGCAATAAATTCTGGAGTAGGTCCCATTTGGGCGTTATGAAATGGCTCTGCTAGCTTAACTCACATGTCCAACTCACTCTAACACAATTTATATTCACAGAAACTTATTTACATTTTATCTTAACTATACAATACGACCGTCGAAAACTGAATGCCCCCTATCGCCAGCTGTCCATATTATATATTTCTCTTCGAATTGTTTGGTAAGTCCACGAACCATAGGGAAACTCTTTCATGTTCTGGAAGCTTTTAGGGAATTCCCAGTAACGGCAGCGGTTGGCCTGTTGAGAGACAAAACATTTCGCATTCCCAGAAGTGTCGGAATAACGTCCCTTCCACGAATTGGTTGATGGCCGATTGCACCAGGTGTCGGATGAATTCTCGTAACAATATATTAAGGAAAATATACCCTACGCTCCTTAGTCTCCGCAAGTATTGAAATAGGGAACATAAGGCTCAGTTATGCCTAGTAGCAAATAAACAAAAACCGCAGGGTTAATTTTGGAGGGTAAAATAGTAAATACAAAAATAATTATTACATAAGAAACCTCGAAGATGGTACGAAACCCTTAGTATGTAAGTTCAAATCGCACTTGATTATTTCTACATTAAATATTTCATTATATTTTTTACTGTATTCTCGGAAAATAAATTTTTAAGTCTAAAACTGAATTTTAAATTATAATTAACATTTCTGACAGTTACTTACTTTTCTGGGAGTGTACTAACATATGGCATAACCACTTTGTCAACAAAACTTCCAAAACCTAATCTAAAATTCGAAGTCAATTTTCGCATAGTATATGCTAGTTGATCACCAAGCGACGATAACTTTTCTTTATCATCTTTCATAGATTTGCTCAAATCCATAAGGTAATAAAGATCCACGGGATAGTCCTCGGCTTGCGTATAGTTCATGTAAATACTAAAAGACTGCCCTGAAAAAAAAACAATAATAAAAATATTGTACTATAATACACATATTATTTAAGATATCGATAAGATGAGCCCTGCCGAAAGTATTCTTTGCATTTTTATCACTAAACAAATCAAATCTATTTTAATAAGTCCTGATCTATTACACCCTGATGGCCTACCTATAATACCCTGGTATATGTAATTATTTGAGTATTGTGGAAATGATGTGTAACCTTTGATGTACAACAAATAACGGATTACACCGGAAGAAGCGATATATTTGAATAGAAATTTTAGAATAAACCAACCATTACAATTTTTCACTTTTTTTTTACTGCGTACACTAAGACGTAACATTTTTCCTTTACTTTGCTCTGCTAATTACAGACCATTTACATAAAACCGAAAAAATTGTTATAAATACAATAATTTAATAAAACAAAAACCGACTTCACAAAAGGAAATTAATTAAAACGCAAAAAAAATTTCCTGCAACAATTAAATACTTTTTCTGAAATCTGTGTTAAGTTGAACAACAAAGTTGCAAAAGGGTAATGGTTGCATGACAAAATTATTTATGCTTTTTAGTTAATTTCCTCTTTTGAAGTCGGTTTTGTTTTCAAAAAATGTATTTATTTTACAAATTTTAGTGATGTAATAATGGCTTAATAAAATGGAGTTTTCAAATCTTATTAAATTTTTCGGTATTGCCATCAACGCTGTTCAATACTTAACACCTTACTTAATAAATGTATTATCTATTTTATTAACTAAAAAAACTTACTTGCTCTTAATTTTAAATTTAGCCTTTGTGGTGACACTTGAACTATTTGTCTGCCACCACCCGCACCTCCTCCTCCGCCCCATTGGCTAAACTCGTTCCCAGAAGCGGACCAAGATTCAGAAAAATTGTAACTTCCTTCATATCCTTCAACAAGGTGGCCACCACCCGAAACACCTACTCCATGTGCTTTAGTAAGTTCTAAACTTTGAATTTTGCTCAGGATATTGTCTGGGTTAAGAATGAATTCCTCGGGACATTGGGTACCCTGCCTATATTCTGATGAGGGTTGAAAACATCGAGCGCTGTCTCCAAAATTCTGAAAATAATATTTTTTGTTTGAGTTGTGGATATCAGCTACAAAAAACGACTTACCGGGTCATAACACCAGGCACAAGAAGGGGTTTGGATGCATTCATGGCACTTTCCTTGTGAAGTACACGGATCAAGAGGAGGGAATCGCTGTGGTGTTTGTGCTATCACAATTGTGCAGACTAGGAATAGAATAAATACTTGGGGAAAACTAAATTTCATAGAAGGCATCTCCATTTTTCTGTAAATGAAAAATCACTTTATTTTGAATATTGAAATAATGTATTCCAAATTTTAAATAATGCGCAAAGTTGCAGACTGATTTCGTTCCTTACAATAAAGTATTGATATACACATACAGGGTATCGCAAGTGTATGGAGGAGTTTAACTAGTTTATATATAAACAAACAGTTTTGTACCTAACAACAAACCTTTATTTTTTACACTCAAGGGTGTTACAACAGCTAAGATGTCATTTACATGGAGTAAACCAAGCCTAAATTTCTAGTCCAAAAGTTATTAGCAAATAGATCCGAAGTCTGAAGTTACGTATTTATAAGACAGACGATCAATGTTAAAGCATCATGTTTAGAAATATTTTGACCAAAATATAGTCAGTGCGTTAATTACAAATGGGATATTACACTGTAAGGTTTGATTTTCTTTCCTTTCAGCCTTATTTCACAAATTATTGAGTAGAGGCCTCCTTCAACTCTATCCAAGTCTCTTGTTGTGCTCTTATTATGCTATTCAGTCCCTTAACTCATTTATAGTCTTCATACCAGTATTACGTGTTCCTCCCA
This sequence comes from Octodonta nipae, assembly GCA_034190945.1. Lineage (NCBI taxonomy): Eukaryota > Metazoa > Arthropoda > Insecta > Coleoptera > Chrysomelidae > Octodonta > Octodonta nipae. Next base: position 110,743,022 of record CM067217.1, read on the forward strand.
CCCAAGCTTCTATTGTTGTTTGCGTCTATTGTTGTTTAAGTACTTTTTAGGAAATAACACAAGTCACGAAAATTGCTGTATCTTCCAAACGCTTCGGGGTCTAGGTCAGACCCCGTTGTCAATGGAATGAATAAAAAAGGCACGATTCTACAATGTAAAATTAAAATGTTTGACAATATCTATTATTTGATATTGAAAACTTCTATTGTATAATTTTGTATTCTCGCTCGCTGATTATATTCTCATTAGAGATTATGTATGCCGTCGCTGTGAATTTTCTCTTATATCAGTGCTCCTCGTTGTGAACTACCCTTGTCTGGTCCCAGTTAATGTTATGGTGCTCGGTCCATGGGTGATTAGCTAATCCAGACTTTTAATCTCCCCTTTGAGTAGTTATGTGGTGCTCCTTAGTGGTCACTTAGTCTCCCCAATGTAGAGATTGCCACATTCACACAGTATGTTGTAGGTACAGTTCCAGTAATATTTTTGGTTTTCAAAAATCAAAAGTTTAATTGTACCGGAAAAATATTACAAGTTTAAAATTATTAACTGAATACAAAATTATACGTCTAATCGCTACAAAGTTTATGTCTATTCTAATCGTAAAAACAAATCCATCATGATATGAATGTTGACTTGGCTGCACGTGTTGCTGATATTCTGTTTCTTTTTGTTATTGTTCTCTTATCGGAACGGGATGCATAATTTTCCTTGGTACTGGAGGATTATCCTACTTGTTTTTGTGATCATGCTCCTCAAGGTCTTGTTGCTCTTGAAAACAATTTTGATTCCGTATCCATGTCCAATACGTCTAAGTTTTTTCGACAAGCCTTTAGTGTATGGTAGTAATACGGTTGCTATCGTGGTTTCTTCTTCCTGTCTAGGTGGTTTCTCCAGTTGTTTAAATGCCTTGTTGATGGTGGTTTCCGTATATCCATTCATCAAAAGGTCTTCTCTAAGTTTCATTTGTTCTTCTTTAAGAGCCTCTGGTGTACGGCAAATATTTTTGGCTCTGTGGACAAATGTTTTCAAGATGCCAGTTTTCGTTGTTGATGGGTGGTTAGAGTTGTGGTTAGAGTTGGAGTTTAGATACAACCCTGTGTTGTTTCGATTCCGGTCCTAGTCCTTTAGCACTTCAGATCTAGGAATGGTAGGCACCCACTCTCTTCCTTCTCCATGGTGAATCAGATGGAAGGTTGCGATCGGTTTAGATGCTTCAGAAATGCATGTAGTTTTCTGTCTTCATGTTGCCAAATAATGAAGGTGTCGTCGACATACCTTAGTTGCTTCTCGTACCCCTTCAGTGTTATTATCTTCGAACCATTCCATGTATATGTTGGCGATAACGGGGACCCCATAGGCAATCCATCTTCTTACATGAAGAAACGGTCCTTCTATTGAAAGTAGCAGTTCTTGAGGCAGCATTGTAGTAAGTCCGTGATTGAATCTATTGGCAGGTCCGTCCTCTCCGTCAGGGTTTCGTCCTCGGTAAACTTACTAAGCGATGTTCTTGCCCAAGTTCCATGGATTCGATGATTTGGACAAAATGCTTTGAATCCTTGGCGTTCGATGATGTTTTGCCCGCCTTCTTGTTGTATTCCGTTCTGTCCATCAGGATGGTGACATTTCCTTTGTCAGCTGGTAGAATGATGATGGATTTGTCGTCCTTAAGTGTTTTTATGATCTTCCTTTCGGACTCGTTGATGGTTTGTTTGATGTGTCTTGTTTTCTTAACTGCGGTTCTTTCCATCGAAATTCCTCGAGTTGCAGTGTCTCTTTGTTGCTTATTGCTGCCTCCACTGAACTGATGATGTCTAGTACTGGCATCTTAGAGAGCCTCAACGGCGGTGAGAGTTCTGGATGACAGGTTCACCACTGTTTTCTTGTTGGTTGGTTTCCTTCGGCAACTGCTTCCTGGTAAGTTTGTTGAGTTTCTCAGTGTGCACCTTTTGGCTGATTCGTCGTATGTTGTCACACTACTTTTGGATCGAAGCAAAAATTGGCTTGTGGTCCTCCTCGTGTGTGTATCTTCTTTTTTGAAACCTTTCTTCCGCGTCCTTCTAGAGTTGGGATTTCTTCCAACGATGATGGTTGATTTTTGACCTCACTGGCTGGCCTTATCAAGCATCTTCTGTGCTTGTGTCCCTGGGATTGGCGACTTCAGTTTGAAACCATTTGGTATCTTTAGGTCTCTGGCGTAGCGTAGGAACTTGATGTGGTCCTCTTCTCTGTAATCTTCTTCATGGTCTTCTCGTATCCTCTGAATTTCACATTGATACCGGGTCCGTACCGGGTCTCCAATGTTAGTCTGAAGCTGGTCGACAATGTAACCCCTTCATCCAAAGCTATTGAAACGTTGTGTCATCATTTCAAGACGATGGAACTCCAAGGAAACTTCGAGGAGGGAGTTACATTTTCTACCAGCTTCAGACTAACATTCTTCCTTATTTGTTTTGTAAGAGTCCATGTTTGAGCTCCTTCAGTCAAAATAGGTAGTATACATTGGTCAAATATTTTAGTACGTATATGTTGAGGTATGTTTTTGTTCTTAAGTAATGTAGATAGTTGCTTAATGTTGCCTATACTAAGCTTCAATTTCGGTTTCACTGGTTTCTTTTCCGACTTGTAACAGTTACAGTCCTATGTTGTTTATTCTCACCATTATAATTTCTCGGCTAAGAATTTTGTTTTTTTTTGCAGATTAACCATTAATAAAATATTTCCTGATGACGCTTCTAAATCTATTACCATTTGTTTCAGATCGTTTGCAGTATTTGCAAATAGTACATCATCAGCAAAACTAAAATAGCTCTTTATTCTTTTTCCTCGCCAATCAAGTTTATCTCCAAAATAATAAGTACACGATTAACCTTTCGGTTTGTTTGCAACTACTTATATTCCACATTATATAATATTTATTCAACCACCCTCTATAACTATAATTTTACATCACTGTATATTTTAACCATCCTGTATATGCAAGCGCTGATATTTTTTGAACACTTCTGTATATATGCAATTATATTTATTAATTGGGAAGCAGCCAGTTCACTAGAGGGTGTTAAAAGAAATACTCTTTATTACTTTTGAAAAGCTTTCAGAATACGTTTATTCCTTCGTCAGTTCAACTAAAATTTCATAAAAAAATGACAGTAAGAATTGCTAAACATTTTTTTGAATATAAACTTACGAAATGCGAGGTTCTTATTCGGACTAACAATTACCAGAGCAAAAAAGGTCATACTAATACAAAACTCGTCTTGTTATGTAAATTGCACCATTGATGTTATAATAAAATTCTTGTTAGATATTTCATGATTGACTGACATTAGACTGGTTTGAAGTTATTTGAGATGAATATGATTTGAGAAAAATCTAACTGAAATTAAATTCGTAATAATAATCCTAATTTGATTTGAAGTAATGCCAGACCTTACAGAGATATTCTAAAACGAGAGAATTAAACTATTATAAAAGTATTGGTCATGACTGATCATTTGAGGTATCTGGTGTGACCATTTTGGAAATTTTAACTTCAATATCCAACAAGTTACAATAGATAACATTAAGATTTTGTAAATCCGTTCTTTTGTTTATGTTGTTGACTTGATTATTAATGCACACCATCTCGGGGAATTTCCGTTTGAAAAGTGTGATTGTTGAGATTTGTTGAATATATGGAATTCATACATATATTAATGTGGTACTATTGGGGTTTATAAGAGTGTTATTACTGAAAGCCCGCTGCTGTGAAGTACCCATATTTACATCCCGTGGAGAATTAAAGATATATGTATATTCTTTTCCGCAGAAATAAATCGGAAGATAAAAGCAAGTTAGTCAATCAGTGAATGTACTTCTGAATATGCGGTTTTGTAGTGATGTACTGAAAAGACTTCAAAGGTATACGAACAAATACAAGCTTTCATGGAATTCAATTAACCGGTGTAATTGTAAAAACTGGTAGATCCAACATTCATAGATAAACTACACAAGAATTCGTCTTAAGGCTATCGCAGTTATATCGTTAAAAATAAAATAAGATAAGAGCGATAACGTAACATGTATCATGCTATTAATATATGGCAGATTCTTAAAATACAGGACGTTAATATCTTTTGTACTATAAGAAGGTTACTGTAACAAAAAAATACAGTATTTAGAGTAAGTAAAAAATTCATCAATTTAGTTATATAAATTCGAAAAAATTAATATGATTGATTCTCATCTGTCTTCATAACGACACGGTAATTAATGCATTACAATAGCGTCTCCAAGTAATAAAAAAGAATTGTTGAATTGAAAATACCACTATTTACATACCGTTTTTCTGAAAGTCGGAAAAATATGTGCAAATAACCGTAAACATCAAAGTAAATGTCAAATTTTCCTTATAAATATCTAGCTTAAATGTCAAAAGTATATCGTACAGCGTATTTTAAATGGTTTTCATTTTGACTCATTTGAAGTCAGTTTCTTTTTGAAAAAAAGTTCGTTGACGGGGCTTACAGTCGAGTGAAATGGCAGAAGATATTCGATTAGTGCATCGAAAAAAAATTGTTATGTCGGCGCTGTTTTCTATACAGTATACGATTGTAGGTATATGTGTGCATCAAAATTCAAGCATCAAGCAATGTGCTCAGTTGAAATGTAAGGCGAAGTAAAATTACAGTTATACAGGTGGATTCAAAAAATCTACAAATAAAGGTGGTACATAAGCAGTTGGATATATAGGATGGTTGAAATATAAAGAATTACAGTTATACATGGTGGTTCAAAAAAGTATTGTATTGGGTGGCACCTAAGTAGATGCGTATACAAGGTGGTTAAAATAAGAGTGGAGTAGAACTATAGTTATACAGAAAGGATAAAAAAACGTTAATTTTTTTAATAAGATTATGAAGTAAGAAGGGTTTAAAAATATCAGCATTTGCATATACAGGATGGTTAAAATATACGGTGATGTAAAATTATAGTTATACAGGGTGGTTGAATAAATATTATATAATATGGAATATAAGTCGTTGCAAACAAACCGAAAGATTAATCGTGTACTTATTATTTTGGAAATAAACTTGATTGGCGAGGAAAAAGAATAAAGAGCTATTTTGGGTTTCCTGAAGATGTACTATTTGCAAATACTGCAAACACGATCTGAAACAAATAGTAATATTTTAGAAGCCTCATCAGGAAAAATTTTAATAATGGTTAATCTGAAAAAAAAAACAAAATTCTTAGCCTAGAAATTATAATGGTCAGAATAAACGACATAGGATTGTAAGTGTTACGAGTCGGAAAAGAAACCAGAGAATCCAAAATTGAAGCTTAGTATAGGCAACATTTAGCAACTATCTACATTACTTAATAACAAAATCATACCTCAACATGTAAGTACTAAAATATTTGACCAATATATACTACCTATTTTGACTGAACGAGCTCAAACATAGACTCTTACAAAACAAATAGGGAAGAATGTTCGTCTGAAGCTGGTAGACAATATAACTCCCTCCTCGAAGTTTCCTTGGACTTCCATCGTCTTGAAATGATTGATCTCACAACGTTTCAATAGCTTTGGATGAAGGAGTTACATTGTATACCAGCTTCAGACTAACAATGGAGACTCAGTACGGACCCAGTATCAATGTGAAATTCTGAGGATACGAGAAGACCATGAAGAAGATTACCAGAGAAGAGGACCACATCAAGTTCCTACGCTACGCCAGAGACCTAAAGATCATACCAAATAGTTTCAAACTGAAGTCGTCAATGCCAGGAAAACAAGCACAGAAGATACTTGACAAGGTCAGCCACGCTTTAGTGAGGTCAGAAATCAACCATCATCGTTGGAAGAAATCCCCAATTCCTGAAGGACGCGGAAGAAAGGTTTCAAGAAAGAAGATACACACACGAGGAGGACCACATGCCAATTTTTGCTTCGATCCAAAAGCACTGTGACAACATACGACGAATCAGCCAAAAGGTGCACACTGAGAATCTTCAACAAACTTAACAGGAAGCAGTTGCCGAAGGAAACCAACCAACAAGAAAACAGTGGTGAACCCGTCATCCAGAACTCTCACCGCCGTTGAGGAAACACTGCTCTCTAAGGGCCTAAACTACGCTGTAGCTCCCAAAAAGATGCCAGTACTAAATATCATCAGTTCAGTGGAGGCAGCAATAACCAACAAAGAACTGCAGTTAAGAAAACACGATACATCAAACAAACCATCAATGAGTCCGAAAGGAGGATCATAAAAACACTTAAAAGAGGACAAATCCATCATCATTCTACCAGCTGACAAAGGAAATGTCACCATCCTGATGAACAGAACGGAATACAACAAGAAGATCGATGACGTACTCTCGAAGGAGAAATACAAGCCATTGCCAACTGATCCAATAGCCAAAATAGAACGGAAAACTTACAACACTCTCAGAGATCATGCTGAATACATTCCACCGGAGACAACGAGAAAATTGACGCCAAATCACAGAAACCCACATCTTTATGGACTACTCAAGATACACAAGGCTGGAGTACCGCTGAGACCGATTACAATATCACGTAACTCACCAACAGCAGAATTATCAAAATTCCTCCTACCAATGATTCAACCTTTGGAGGGCAAAACATCATCGAACGCCAAGGATTCAAAGCATTTTGTCCAAATCATCGAATCCATGGAACTTGGGCAAGATCATCGCTTAGTAAGTTTCGACACTGAAAACTTCTTCACGAACCTACCATTAGACGAATCTCTGGACATAGTGAGAAATAAACTTACCGAGGACGAAACCCTGACGGAGAGGACGGACCTACCAATAGATTCAATCCGGACTTACTACAATGCTGCCTCAAGAACTGCTACTTTCAATAGAAGATGGATTGCCTATGGGCTCCCCGTTATCGCCAACATATACATCGAATGGTTCGAAGATAATACACTGAAGGGGTACGAGAAGCAACCAAGGTATGTCAACGACACCTTCATTATTTGGCAACATGGAGACAGAGAACTACATGCATTTCTGGAGCATCTAAAGCGATCGCAACCTTCCATCAGATTCCCATGGAGAAGGAAGAGAATGGTTGCCTGTCATTCCTGGATCTAAGTGGCCAAAAGAATAGGACTGGAATCGAAACAACAGTGTACAGGAAGGCTACACATACAGGGTTTTACCTAAACTACAACTCTAACCACCCATCAATAACGAAAACTGGCATCATCAAAACATTAGTCCACAGAGCCAGAAATATTTGAAGTACCCCAGAAGCCCTCACAGAAGAACAAATGAAACTTAGAGAAGACCTTTTGATGAATGGATATACGGAAACTACCATCAACACTATTTGAACAACTGGAGAAACCACCTAGGCAGGAAGAAGAAACCACGATGGCAACAGTATTACTACCACACACCAAAGGCTTGTCAAAAAAACTTAGATGTATTGGACATGGATACGGAATCAAAATTGTTTTCAAGAGCAACAACACCTTGAGGAGCATGATCACAAAAACGAAGCCGGATAATCCTCCAGTACCAAGGAACTATATATACAGCATATTCTGTGAATTTGGCAATCCTCTACATTGGGGAGACTAAGCGACCACTTGACAGCAGGGTTAAGGAGCACCACATAACTACTCAAAGGGTAGAGTGAAAGTCTGGAAGGTTAATTAAGGTTTTTTTATCCTTTCTGTATAACTATAGTTCTACTCTACTCTTATTTTAACCACCTTGTATACGCATCTACTTAGGTGCCACCCAATACAATACTTTTTTGAACCACCATGTATAACTATAATTCTATTCCACCTTATATTTCAATCATCCTATATATCCAACTGCTTTTGTAGCACCTTTATTTGTAGATTTTTTGAATCCACCTGTATAACTGTAATTTTACTTCGCCTTACATTTCAACTGAGCACATTGCTTGCCTTGAATTTTGATGCACACATATACCTACAATCGTATACTGTATAGAAAACATCGCCGACATAACAATTTTTTTTCGATACACTAATCGAATATCTTCTGCCATTTCACTCGACTGTAAGCCCCGTCAACGAACTTTTTTTCAAAGGGAAACTGACTTCAAATGAATCAAAATGAAAACCGTTTAAAATACCCTGTACGATATACTTTTGACATATTTTGACATTTAAGCTAGATATCTATAAGGAAAATTTGACATTTACATTGATGTTTACCGTTATTTGCACATATTATTCCGATTTTCAGAAAAACGGTATGTAAATAGTGGTATTTTCAATTCTTTTTTATTACTTGGAGATGCTATTGTAATGCATTAATTACCTTGTCGTTATGAAGACAGATGAGAATCAATCATATTAATTTTTTCCGATTTATATAACTAAATTGATCAATTTTTTACTTACTTTAAATACTGTATATATATATATATATATATATATATATATATATATATATATATATATATATATATTTATATTAGGGATGTTATGGATATGTAATTTCGGATCTGGATACAGATACGGATATAAGAATAATATTATATCGGTTTCAGTTACGGTTCCGGATATGAAATTATTTCGGATTATCCGATAGTTTCAGTTACGGATATTGGTTTATTTTGAATTGAGAAAGGAGAATACAAATAAAAACAATCATTTTACTTTATTTCTAGATAAAAAAATCAGTGTTCAAATTATAATAAACAAAATAAGGATATTAGTTCCTAGTATGTAATAAAAATCTCAACTAATTTTGGGTTTATAAGAAGACAAAAATAATTGATATAAGGAAAGTCAACATTAACAAAGCATCCTATTAATCTGTATTGTAAGAGCGTTACTCTGTATTAAATAGTAGATACAAAAAGTAAATTACATTGGAATTGGTCCATACCATCCATCTTTGAAATAAGCCATAATTTTCTTCTTAATTAGTGGTTGTTGGTTTTATAATATTTACGAGGTCAAATTTTGTAATTTTTTTAAATTTAAAATAGTCAAAACTGAGCTACGGTAAATTATACTTAACAAAAAGCAACTTTGGAGCTTTATCACCGGGAAGTCAATTTCTTAAGGAATTAGGATATCACAAGAATGGACCACTCACTAATATGGATTACGGATGCAATAGAAATATTAAAACTTCCAACAACGCAAGGGACGCAGCTACTGTACCTGCTCGGCCGGACCAAAACCAGGCATAAATAAGGTTTGTTTCAATGCGATAAATAACTGATGAACAACAGGACACAACCCTTTATTGTAAACGGTAATTCGTCAGCGCTCACTTCAAGAACGGTTTGTCAATCGTTTGTCGGGTTCGAATTTCGAACAGTCGTGTAAAGTGTCTCATTTCGACAAAAATGTGACTTTATCCGAAATTCTTCGAAACTTTTATATCAGATTCTGTTACGGTTTCGGATAGATTTTTATTTCGGATATCCGATAGTTTCGGTTACGGAGCTCCATAACATCCCTAATATATATATATATATATATATATATATATATATATATATATATATATATGTTATGCGTAAATATCATGCACGTGTATGATACAAAGTATCATATTTCATTATGTAAACGTGGGAACGCATCGACTTGACCGTTCTTTGGATTGGTCAGCTTTCTTAATGTTATAAATCAGAGCGACGCGGTCCCACGGTCGTCATTTATCGTTAGTATACTGGTACCATTTAGTTAGTTCATTTTAATTTTCAATTTAATGTTTTATTCAAAGTTTTAATTTTTATATTTCAATAAATATTTTTTTTTAAACTCAAAAGTGATTTACAAGATATAAAATTGGCGCAGTCAGTAGGATTGTCCAATACAGTTAGAACACGTGTACACTCACTAGTTGTGTCGATTTCCAAATCATTGTGGACAAGAACTTCCAGACCGAGACAACAACTGTGGCAGCGAGAACCCGGAACACGCAATCTTACAGCTAACCAGTCCTCAGCTTCTCCAGAACAGTCTCATGCCAGGAGTATTAACGCATGTACAATTACAATCATCACGTTATTGATTCTTATTATTTTATTGATTTATTCGATACGATTTATGTATCTTGAATATACAGTTCTATCATTTAATATTCACTCACATTCATCTCTATTATTTTAAAAACAATTCTTGAAACATATACTTAAACACATAGAGGCCTTCTGTGCTTTTGTGCTCGATATTATTTTAATTGTTTCTAATACTGCAAATATACCTCATTTACTTTGCATTGCATTTACCTTTTACCTTCATTTTACCACATTTATATTGACCTGTTTATTAATTGCTGTAACAAATTTACCTACAAAAATACCCATACACTGATTTTTTCTTTTAATATTTAATTTGATATATTTGTTTATATAAACTAGTTCATAATATTTCTAAATATGGTTGAAACATGCCAAGGTACGGTAGAACCTTACAAACTTGCGGAAATTTTCGCTATCATCCCTGAATACGACGGCAATCCAATTTTTTTAAATACTTTCATCAGCTCCTGTTCGACAGCACAAAATATGGCTGTCGCAAATCAAATAACTCTTTTAGTTTTGCACATTAAAAACAAGCTAAGAGGCCGTGCCGCCGAGCTTGTTAATTCAAGAAATGCGTCTACTTGGGATGAAATAAAAACACCATTTCGGTGACTCACGCGACTTGTCCGCTTTAATTCAGGATTTACAAAGAATGCGACAACTACCAACTGAATCCCCACTCACTTTCTCAGCGAGACTACAAAGCCACGAGGCAAAAATGCACGCGGCTGTTAACAAACAAAATCTAACAACCAATGAAAAAGACGCGCAAATTTGTCTTATAGATTCCATGGCTCTAAATAGTCTTTTGACCGAACTTGAACCAAAAATACGCCAAATTATTCGCGCTAGTAACCCTCCCGATATAATTACCGCGGTTTCCCGAATAAAAAGAGAACTCCAACTTTGTCACTTGGAAAATCAAAAATTCTCAAATGTACGGAGCCCTCAACAACATCAACCACAAAGACGAGCAATTCCTCAAACTTTTGTAAAACAGTGTTCGTTTTGCAAACGCACCGGACATTTGTATAACGAATGTCTAACACGACAACGACAACAACAACCAAATCAACAACCACACCAAAACTTTAACAATAACAACACGCAACAATTTAGACCGAATCCTCCTTATCAATCGGCTAATCAAACTATGCCCAATATTGATCCCAATAGGTATTCCGCACAACAAAACCGACCTTCTGCCAGTGGGCAATATCAAAGTCCTAATCAATCTCCACCAAATCCCAATTTTTACAGAAACCAACAACAAAGAACAATTTCACAAACGATGAGCCTTATACAAATTCATTCTACCAAGACGATTGTTCTTATTCAGACCCCCAAAATACAGATTTCGAATACTCTCAAAATGACTATCCTGAAACTTTTGAAAGCAATTACCCTGAATTCCCTTCTGAATTACCCGAAGACAGGCGACAAAATTTTCAAGAGGTACTTACAGTGGACAAACCACCCTATACACAGATCTGAAATCTTCAAACCCAGTTCGAAACAATGAGTTTACTCGACTACTTCAACCCCAACCTGAATTTTCCGGAATAAGCTTTCCTATAAGCCCCTCACTTTCGGTAAATTCTAAGAACCTTTTCTACATCAACGACGCCACTAATACGTATAAACTGTTAATAGACACAGGTGCCGGTTTATCAATTTTTAAACCAAACACTTGTAAAAAATTTCGACACCGATACCCAGAAAATGTTGTGATACAAGGTATCACTAATCAAAAAATCCTGATTAACGAATCGACCTTAGTCCTATTTAATCTTAACGATCCACACAAAGTTTACATATGTAACTTAGACATCGAATTCGATGGTCTACTAGGTTCTGACTTTTTAGAACATTACAATTGTGTGATTGACTTTAACAAAAAACTTCTTATAACCAACTTCAAAACTATTCCGCTTATGAAAGTAACAGACGAAACAATATCTTCAAACAGGCAATCTCCAACAATTAACCCAACAATTTCAAACACGATTACTATTGAACCGCGAACAGAACGGATTTGCAAACTCAAATGTGACTTACGTAACACGGAAGCTATACTAACCACTACCGTCCTAAAAAATGTGAGACTTCCGAATGCTTTAGTCCAAGTTAACGACAAAGGCGAATTTTTGACATCCATGTTAAACGCTAACGCCTGCCCAAAAACTGTAAAGTTCGACACTATCAAATTAGAACCCATTCAAAATTACTCTGTAAATCACTGTGAAGTAATTTCGTTTGCAACTAATCCTAACTTCGACAGACAAACGGAGATTAACAAACAACTCCGACTCGAACACCTTAACGAGGAAGAGGCCGAACTAATACAACAACTTTGTCTTGACTTTTCCGACATTTTCTACTTAGAAGGTGACCATCTTAGTTTCACGAATGAAATTAAACATTCCATCGACACAAACAACGCCAAACCCATATACACTAAATCGTACCGCTATCCCCAAATTCACAAAGAGGAAGTCCGTAACCAAGTTTCGAAAATGTTAGAACAGGGTATCATTCGTCCCTCAAACTCTCCCTGGTCTTCCCCTGTATGGGTTGTCCCGAAAAAACTCGACGCCTCCGGGAAACAGAAATGGCGCGTAGTCGTGGACTATAGAAAACTTAACGAACTGACAATAAATGACAAATATCCGTTACCCAACATATCCGATCTGTTAGAACCAACTTGGCAAATGCCAGTATTTTACCACCTTAGATCTAGCTTCTGGTTTCCACCAGATTGAAATTGAGTCCAAGGTCATTCAAAAAAACCGCTTTCACTGTAGAGAACGGTCATTTTGAATTTGTTCGCATGCCTTTCGGGTTGAAAAATGCCCCTTCAACATTCCAAAGGGTGATGGACAATATTCTGATAGGAATCCAGAACGAAAGATGTTTGGTGTACATGGACGATATAATCGTTTATTCGCCCACCATTCACGAACACTTAGCAAGACTAACTGACGTTTTTAAAAGAAGCAAACCTCAAAATACAGCCTGACAAATGCGAGTTTCACCGCAAGGAGGTCGCTTATTTGGGCAACTTAATAACTAAAGACGGTGTAAAACCCAACCCGTCGAAAGTCGACTGTATCTTAAACTTTCCTCAACCGCAGAACTCCAAAGATATTAAGTCAGTTTTGGGACTTGCTGGTTATTATCGGAGGTTTATTCCAAACTTCGCGAGAATATCGAAACCCCTAACTAAACTTTTACAAAAGGATCAACCGTTTAATTTCAACGCTGAATGCGTCACGTCCTTTAACGAACTCAAACGTGCTTTAACTTCGACACCAATACTGATCTATCCGAACTTCAAGGAACCATTCATACTAACCACTGACGCCAGTGCTTTTGCAATCGGCGCTGTACTATCCCAAGATCCAATAGGTAAAGATTTACCCATTGGATATGCTTCCCGGACATTTTGTCAAGCCGAGACAAGGTGTTCGACTATTGAGAGAGAGCTGTTGACGATGCTGTTCTCGATAAAAGCCCCCGGAAGTCGATTAGCCCGATGGAGACTTAAACTCGAAGAATATGACTACGAGATCATTTACAAACCGGGTAAAATTAACAAAAACGCCGACGCCTTATCACGCATTAAAATCAACCACTTTGATGAGTGCGTATTATTCCAGGCTAAAACTAAACTAACACCCCACAAAATCTTACCCCTAAATGACGAAGACGATGACAATACCTCCGAACCTGAACAAAACGAAATAACTACCGAAACGATATCCCAGGAATTCAAAATTTTGTTTTCGCTAGCAAAACTGTTAGCAGGAGACAATACTTCATAGTCCTGCTTCCAAACGATCCCGAAATCGTAAATGAAGTCCTTTTCGCATCTATTTTCAAAAATCAAGACGTTCTCTCCCCCTCGCAAACATATTGTGTAGAAAACAACCTTGATCTTCCAATTCTGGAAATGCTATCCTTTATTTTCTTTGAAAAAGACATTAAGTGGAAGATTTGCCAAAACATCACAAAAACTCCTAACAAAGACGAAATTCCACTAATACTCGAGCAATATCATAACGGAAAAAACAACTTGCATCGCGGCATCAACGAAACCATATGCCGTGTCAAAGAGAGGTTCAACTGGCCGGGATTTACTAAAGACATTGAGAACTTCATAAAGAACTGCGTAATCTGTCAACAAACCAAAGCTTGTCGAAAAAACCGAGATAATCCCCTCGTCATAACTGAGATACCTAAAACACCCTTTGAAAGAATTAACATCGACATCTTAGAAATTCCTAATAGAAATCACATTTTGACGATAAGAGACGAACTGACTAAATGCTCACAAGCCTATGCTTTGGCAGATAAATCCGCCAAATCTGTCGTTAGTACTATTATGTTGTACTTTCAACATTTCGGTACACCATTACGTATCCACTGCGACTATGGCAGAGAATTTGACAATACTATACTAAAAGATCTATGCAAACTTTATGACATCAAACTTACCTACTCTAGCGTGGGACACCCGCAAACAAACGGCTCCGTGGAACGATTTCATTCTACTCTACTAGAAATGATTCGCATTCACAAAGCTGAAAATCCCGACGAACACCCCTTAAACGTACTTCCGTATGCTATTATTGCCTATAACAATTCAACGAATAAGACCCATGGCTTCACCCCGTTCGAACTCGTTTTCGGGCATACCTCCAGCAGACCCCCAGAGACTCTTTATAATCAAAAAGAACTAATTAGCAAATATGTACGAGACCTAAATAACCGAATTTCTTACTATTACAAAATTGCACGTGAAAAGACTAACTTACAGAAACAAAAAGCGAAAGAAAGATTTGACCAACACGTTTCGAATAACCCTCCTGATTACAAAATCGGTGACAAGGTATACGTTAAAGAGTCACAAATAAAAGACAAACTCCAGAACAAATTTAATGGCCCATTCCAAATTATTGAGATCCATAATAACTCTGCTACACTTCTAAACCTAAGAACTAACCAACCAACGAAAGTGAACTTTGACAGAATGAAACCATATTCTGAAAACTAACTTTCTTTTCAGGTTTCTTCTGCTGCTCGGATCAGCAGTTTCACAGTACGACGTCAAACCGATTAACAACACTCTCGGTATCTACTACCATGACGAAAGTCGAATAATTGTATCAAACTATAAATGGACTCTATTAGTTCACCGGAACTTGACGACCCTTAATCAACTATTTGAAAGTAATAACAGAATCGTCAATACTTTAAAACGAACTGTCGATCCTATGCCTGCCTTCAAATTTCACGATACAGGTGCATTTCGTGTGGACGTGCAAACACACATTAGCCTTTTAACACAAATATCCGACTCCATCAAAACAAAATTTTCAGAAGTATTTCTAGTCACTAAAAGACCCAAACGCGGATTAATAGACGGTGCTGAAATCATCTTTAAAGCAATAACGGCGGTAACCTAGACGCATCCGATGGCGAATTCTATACTAGCAACATAAACAGACTTAACCAAGGACAACTACAAGTCGAAAATGTTTTAAAGAATCAAATGAGCGTTACAACCACTATTATTAAAAACGTTAATGAAACTATTCAAAAACTTCAAATAGACGAGAAAATCTTTAACGAAGACATTAACGAAATCAACCTCACGATACATGAACTAAATGACCGTATAGCCACTATTCAAGCCAAACAATCATTTCTTGAAATTTGTGAAAAACTAATGGCTAGTTATTTGTTTCTTGAAGATAACCTTAACGATATTTTAAATTCAATAACTTTTGCTCGTTTGAAACTTATTCACTCATCTATTATTACACCGGATCATTTGATTGCCGCATTACAGGAGATTTCTCAAAACCTTGTTAAAAATAATTTACCGTTACCAGTCAGATTTTCAAGTGTTGCACAGTATTTAGAAGTAATTGAACTACAAATTTTTCAAACTCACTCAGATCTAGTATTCATTTTAAAAATTCCTCTAGTAGAGCAACAGCTTTATACAGCTTACCATTTATACTCTATTCCGATTTTAGATGATAGAACTGGTTTTCATCACATCCTTTCTTTTACTCAAAAATATGTAGCGCGAAATGATGATTCTCTTATGTACATACCGATCAAGGACTTGAGTGCGTGCAAACAGCTGACTCCACTCCGAAAACTGTGCTCCGACTTATACGCGTATCCCATAGACTCAAATGCACCCTGTGAGGCGCAGCTCCTGAAAAACATTCGTAGTGTCCCCGAAACTTGTAAAAGTGCTATCGTTTTCAGTGAAGGGTACAATGTTCAAAAACTTGAAACAAATGCGTGGATTGTAATCATATCGGAACCCATACGTGTGACCATTAATTTTCCAGGAATTGACGCTAAAACTTTAGTGCTAACGAACAATTCTATCATTCGGTTACAAACGGAATGTAGTGCTTTTGTTGGGATTACGAAAATCCAAGCCGAACCACAAAAATTCATGAACATTTCGGACAATTCTCATCCAGTTTTAATACCATTCAATTGTTGCAATTCTCATCCTGAGAAATTTGCAATTCCGGACCTTAAGCCCCTGAAGCTGGACGACTTAAACATAGAAGAACTATCCATAGCCAACCACAAGCTGGACCAGTATTCAAGGGATCTCGACGATCTCATCAACCAACCCTTTGTTAATAAAAACATTTCCTGGTTCACGTATGCTACAATAATTATCATTGTAACAATTGTTGTTGTATACAGCTCATTGAAAATCATAAGGCACGTTAAGAGACCTCCGAAAAACGACAACTCCAATCCAGAGAGTCTGAGTACCCTGACAAAACCGTTCTCCAGGCTGATACCCAAACTGAGGCCCCAAATCGAAGAGGAACCTGAACATCCACACTTATAGAAGTGAGAACCTTTTTGATACATTTCTATTCTTATTTGACTTTTGTGTTTTGTATATTTTTCGTATTTTATGTAACCTATTTAAACTTAATCATTATGTTCACTTTAATTTTATTTTATTTCCATATTTGTATTGTTTTTGCTTATTTAGCTAGCGTCCAGTAAATTCCAAAAGTTGATGTTACAGCATCAACTTTTCTTGGTAAAGGGGAGCTGTTCTGAGTAAATATCATGCACGTGTATGATACAAAGTATCATATTTCGCTGACCAGTTTCCTGCTTCAATATGTAAAAGTGGGAACGAATCGACTTGACTATTCTTTTGATTAGTCAACTTTCTTAATGTTATAAATCAGAGCGACGCGGTCCCACGGTCGTCATTTATCGTTAGTATACTTGTACCATTTAGTTAGTTCATTTTAATTTTGATTTAATGTTTTATTCAAAGTTTCAATTTTTATATTTCAATAAATATATTTTTTTTAAAACTCAAACGTGATTTACAAGACATAATATATATATATATATATATATATATATATATATATATATTGTTGTAAAGTCCGTGGGTTCAATTTAAAATTATAAAACTAATATTCACTTTCAATTTTCTAGAAACTTTTATTTACATCGAATATACAACAGCTGATTCAAATATCACAATAACAATTCACATATAAGCTCTTCGTACAACCGACTGATCTCGCGATCGTGGCGTGCTTCCTTTATAAAACCAGCGTTGAATTCTCCAGTAAAAATCATCATCGCTCCTACAGGTGCCGAGTCTTTTCGAGAACCATTTTTTATCTCAAAGCGTTTGTTGTCGTATTGAAATGAAACAGGGTCGGCTTTGGGTAAATTTCGTAACACTGCCCCCCCTTTAATTCTGATCGTCCCGATCAGAAACATCCCCTCCATGGTAGGGAGCGAGTCGATCTAAATGAACCACCTTCAATTTAGCCTTGGGATTTCGACAAATCCGGTAGACGACGTCATTAAGCCTCTTGACCACCTCGTATGGACCATCCCAGGCGGGTGTAAGCTTTGGGGATTTACACTTGCTCCGTTGGGGGTTGTACAGCCAGACTTTGTCCCTCTCCTGGAACCCGACTGAATTGGCCTTGAGGTCGTATCGCGTCTTCATCCGGTCACTGGTGGCCAACATCTGCGTTCGGGCTAATTCGTGTATTGCCAGCATGTTATGTCGGAGCTGGTCGGCATAATCGTCGATGTCTTGGGGAGGTTCTTCGGGGGAGCCAAATGCCAAATCGCAGGGTAATCGCAGCTCCTTTCCGAATAGGACCCTGGCTGGGGTCAGGCCTGTACTATTATGTACGGCAGAGCGATATGCCAACAGGAATAGGGGAATATGCTCATCCCAATCACGCTGATTATTGCTGACGACCTTGGATAGGTGTTGTTCCAAGGTCCTGTTGAATCTTTCCACCATTCCATCTGACTGTGGGTGTAATGGTGTTGATCTCGTTTTCCTGATCCCCAACGTCGAGCAGACATTCTGGAATACATTCGATTCGAAGTTACGCCCCTGGTTTGAATGTAGTTCCATCGGGACGCAATCCTGCTAAATAGTTGTTCTACTAGCACCGTCCCTACCGGGGTTGCCTCTTGGTTGGGTATCGCATATGCCTCAGGCCATTTGCTGAAGTAATCAATTGCGACCAGAATGTATTTGTTCCCCCTCACAGACTCGGGAAACGGACCGGCGACATCGATGGCAACTCTCAAATGGGACGCCCACATTGTACTGCTGCATTCTGCCCTTGGTCCGGGTCTTCGGGCCCTTACTGGCTGCACAGGTGGCATATTTGCGGCACCAAGCTCTGACGTCTTCGAAGTAGTTCACCCAGTAATACCGCTGGCGAACTTTGTCTAGGATTTTATTCATGCCCAGGTGGCCTCCGGTAATTCCATCATGTACTTCGGTCAGGATGGCTGGTACCTTTTTCTTCGGAACTACCAGTTGGGACTTGGTTTCTCGTCTATCAGCGCTTTCCCAAACTCGCTTGAGCATTCCATTGTCTACTCTTAGAGAGTCCCACTGAGCCCATAACGATTTCAGCACGCCGGAGTATCTAGCTACCTCGTCCCATCGTGGCCTGGGTGCCCCTCTCGCTTTGAGTGACAAGATTGGTTCGATGTCTGGATCAGCCATTTGGTCCTGGATGCACTGTTCCGTTGTCCAGTCTTCATTGGATTGCACTCGGATCTGCCTGATGGAGATACCCTCTCGCTGTTCCGTCTTCAGACAATGTCCGCATTCTGCTCTACAGGGTCTTCTGGATAGGGCATCGGCATTATTGTGCAAACGGCCGGCACGGTTTTCCACCTTGAAATCGTATTGCTGTAATTTCTCCATCCACCTGGAAAGTTATCCTTCCGGTGTCTTCATGTCCAGCAGCCATTTGAGTGCGGTATGATCTGTTCGGATTAAGAAATGACGACCATAGAGGTATTTGTGAAAATGGTTTACAGCCCTTATTATTGCAAGAAGTTCCTTTCTGGTGACACAATAATTTCTTTCCGGTTTCGAGAATCCACGGCTGTAGTACTCAATCACCCTCTCTTCACCATCTTGCACCTGGGATAGGACGGCCCCCAAACCTGTGTTGCTGACGTCGGTCTCTAAAATGAACTTGCCGGACTGTGTAGGAAAGGCTAGGATTGGACTGGAACACAGTCGTCTGAAAGATGTTTCGCAATCCTGATTCCAACGGAAGGTCTCTTTCTCAGTGGTCTGCCGATGTAGAGGCGCGGCAATGTTGGCAAATCCCTCAACAAAACGCCGGTAGTATGAACAGAGGCCCAAGAAGCTTCCAAGTTCATGCTTGTCTCTCGGGACTGGCTAATCACGGATCGCTTCTATCTTGTCCTCGTTGGTGCGGATTCCTGACTCGGAAACGACGTGGCCCAAAAACTCTACTTCTTTTTGGAACAAGGAACACTTCTTCGGTTTGAGTCTCAGGTTGGCGTTATTAATTCTGGAGAATACTTCGCCCAGGTTCTTCAGATGGTCGTCGAATGTCTGACCCATGACTAGAATGTCGTCGAGGTATACTAAGCACGTCCTCCATGTTAACCCGCTCAGTACATACTCCATTAGCCTCTCAAATGTAGCGGGTGGATTACATAACCCAAAGGGCATGACCGTGAACTGAAACAGCCCTTTACAGGTGGAGAACGCTGTCTTCTCTTTGTCGTTTGCATGTAGACCAACCTGCCAATATCCACTTTTTAGGTCTAGTGTGGAGAACCAACGGGAGCCTGCTAGTGTGGTCAAAGTGTCATCGATTCGGGGTAGTGGATCGCTGTCTTTCTTCGTGACGTCATTCAGCTTTCAGTAATCCACACAAAATCGGGTGGTTCCATCCTTCTTTTTAACTAGCACGACGGGAGCAGACCATGGGCTGATGGATGGCTCAATAACTCCACTCTGTAACATGGACTCGATGTTCTCCTCGACTGCCTGTTGTTGCCCCAATGGTAGTTGTCTAGGTGGTATTCTGATGAGTTGAGCCTTTCCGGTATCTATTCGATGCTGTATGATGTTGGTGCGGCCGGTGGTACCTCTTGACTGTTAAAAATTTGCCAGTGCTTTGTGATAAATTGCTTGGCTTTCTTCTGGTTCTCTGGTGTCAGGTGTGTCAAATGGTCAGCAAACTGTTGTAGGAGCTCTTTACTGGGCCCTGTCTCCTTCACCGACGTCTGGTACTCTTCTTCGCAATTGATGATGGTCTCTACTGGCTCGAAACAAGCTATCTCTTGACCATTGGCAAATTCTGATATCGTTGTTGGACAAATTCAGGACTCTGATTGGTATATCTCGTCCAGTTTTAACTATAGCCCGTCCAACCAAGTAGTCATGAGCTGAGTGTACGGGCTCGACCATTCCAACGCAGCTCCGAGGATTGCTGTCTAGCTGCCCATGAATAATCTGTTCCGTTCGACCGGGAATTCTAGCTGATGACTTTGCCACAATTTTTATGGAGGTGACTGAACTGTTGACGGGCCTTGTCAATACAAACTCCTCATTTAGGAACCGAAGAACATCATATCTCGGGTCGAACATAAATCCATGCTGACTAATTAGGTCCATTCCCAGTATAAAATCGTCCTCAATATTTGCTACCAGGACCCTATGCCGGATCATGTTGTCCCCTATCTGTAGCACGACATCTGCCTCACCCTGTATTGACATGGACCCGCCGGTGACTGTTCTGAGCTGGATGTTATTGGTAACTGGCCGAATTTCTGATGCTCTCAAAACCTTCCCCTCATTTTACTCCTGCGTTTGAATTGACATTCATTTCAAATCGCTTTGATTCTTTCCCTAATACAAATGCCATGACAACTGTCAAACTGTCTGCTGATACCCCAGGGACGAGAAACGGTGGAATATCATAAAACCCTGGACTTGGCAATGGACACAGCGGCACCGGTGTCGATGGTGATGGTAACTGCTCGCCCATTGATGGTGCCTCTGATGACTAAGCTGCCGATATCTCGGCAAAATCCCCGGATGGATAACGTTTTGGGGGCTGGTGGAGGGACAGTCAGCATTCGCCCCCTTATGCTGACTGGCTGACGGTCCCTGGACATGTGGCTGTTCTGTTGGTTACCCTTGGTCAGTGATCGTTCAGGTAGCCTCACTCGACAATCAGGTTGGAAGTGTCATGTCCTTCCGCAGCGGTAACATGCCCCTCTGGTGCCAGTTCTTTGTGACTGTTCTAATATTTTGTTCAGGATAGCAAGCAGCGCTTGAAATGGTGACTCTGACTCTTCCTGGTTTCATTACTTCATTACTTTTCTTGACGCCACTTAGTCTTAGATTTCGTTGTACTTCCACATCTCTGATGCCGTTTATGAAGCTCTGTGTGGCCAACTGGTCTTTTGTTTCCTCTGGCAGGTCTGGGAAGGACAAGTGCACTAACCGTCTAATCTCTGCTTCGAATTCTTGGAGGCTTTCACCGGATTTTTGAGTTTTTCCACTCAGTTGGACTTGGTATACATGACTCAAGGATTGATTGTCGTATCGCTTATCCAGGATGGCGATGTTCTTTTCGAAATTGCCTTGTTCATCGACTGGATGGAGGAGTTCTAGGGCCGGACCTCTTAAAGAAATTACCAGAGAAGTAGATTTTTCTTGATTATCCCATCCATTAGCTGTAGCCACGGCCTCAAATTGCCGTTTATACATGGGCCAAGATGAACTGTCGTTGAATGTGGGTGGTTTACTAAAGGAACCTTTGGTACTCACGGTGTGCTGGTATTTTCCTCGCTGCAAGTCGTGTTGCATTTTTTTGATTTCTGTTTCTACCTTGTTTTGGATGGCACTGATTTTATCTTGTACTTCACTTACTTCACTTTGTACCGTATTTTTAATTGAACTGATTTCAAATTTCACCTGGCTCTGGGTGGAATCGATGTCATCTACTTTTATTTCAAGAGTCTCCACATTACTTTTTAGGATCTTAATGTTGTCGTTTATTTCTTTTATGTCTGATTCAACTATTTGCATTCTTTCATTTACTGTTTCATTAACTTGCGATACTATTTGCATTAATTGTTCAAATTGCAGTTGTCTTTTTTTTTCCGTTATCTTAAATTTATTTTATCGTTTTAATTCAGTTTGGTCTTGTTTCTCTTCAAATACTTTAAAATCATTTTGTCTCGTCAATTCAAATTTAGAGAATAATCCCTCAATTAAATTTTGTTGTTCACTTTTCATCGTGGAAACTAGATTTTGTTGTTTTTCTTCCATTGTAGTGACAATATTTTCTAATTCTATTTTACGTTTTTCATCAAATGATTTTACTAACCTTTGTTGAATTTCTTCTTGATGTTGTTTTTGCTTCTTGTCACGTTTTTCTAGAATCTGGACTATTTTTTCGTCTAGTCCCTCCGTAACTTGCTTGACTTTTTTTTTGGTAGTTTCGTCCATTTTTTCCATTCTTCGGGTTTCCATAAATCAATCACTTAATCCTTTACTTCTGATCACCAAATTTGTTGTAAAGTCCGTGGGTTCAATTTAAAATAATAAAACTAATATTCACTTTCACTTTTCTAGAAACTTTTATATACATCGAATATACACCAGCTGATTCAAATATCACAATAACAATTCACATATAAGCTCTTCGTACAACCAACTGATCTCGCGATCGTGGCGCATCACTCCTACAGGTGCCGAGTCTTTTCGAGAACCATTTTTTATATCAAAGCGTTTGTTGTCGGATAGAAATGAAACAGGGTCGGCTTTGGGTAAATTTCGTAACAATATATATATATATATATATATATATATATATATATATATATTTATATCTTGTAAATCACTTTTGAGTTTTTTTTTAAAAATTATTTATTGAAATATAAAAATTAAAACTTTGAATAAAACATTAAATTGAAAATTAAAATTAACTAACTAAATGGTACAAGTATACTAACGATAAATGACGACTGTGGGACCACGTCGCTCTGATTTATAACATTAAGAAAGCTGACTAATCAAAAGAACGGTCAAGTCGATGCGTTCCCACGTTTACATATTGAAGCAGGAAACTGGTCAGCGAAATATGATACTTTGTATCATACACGTGCATGATATTTACTCATAACAGCTCCCCTTTACCAAGAAAAGTTGATGCTGTAACATCAACTTTTGGAATTTACTGGACGCTAGCTAAATAAGCAAAAACAATACAAATATGGAAATAAAATAAAATTAAAGTGAACATAATGATTAAGTTTAAATAGGTTACATAAAATACGAAAAATATACAAAACACAAAAGTCAAATAAGAATAGAAATGTATCAAAAAGGTTCTCACTTCTATAAGTCTGGATGTTCAGGTTCCTCTTCGATTTGGGGCCTCAGTTTTGGTATCAGCCTGGAGAACGGTTTTGTCAGGGTACTCAGACTCTCTGGATTGGAGTTGTCGTTTTTCGGAGGTCTCTTAACGTTCCTTATAATTTTCAATGAGCTGTATACAACAACAATTGTTACAATGATAATTATTGTAGCATACGTGAACCAGGAAATGTTTTTATTAACAAAGGGTTGGTTGATGAGATCGTCGAGATCCCTTGAATACTGGTCCAGCTTGTGGTTGGCTATGGATAGTTCTTCCATGTTTAAGTCGTCCAGCTTCAGGGGCTTAAGGTCCGGAATTGCAAGTTTCTCAGGGTGAGAATTGCAACAATTGAATGGAATTAAAACTGGATGAGAATTGTCCGAAATGTTCATGAATTTTTGTGGTTCGGCCTGGATTTTCGTGATCCCAACAAAAGCACTACATTCCGTTTGTAACCGAATGATAGAATTGTTCGTTAGCACTAAAGTTTTAGCGTCAATTCCTGGACAATTAATGGTCACATGTATGGGTTCCGATATGATTACAATCCACGCATTTGTTTCAAGTTTTTGAACATTGTACCCTTCACTTAAAACGATGGCACTTTTACAAGTTTCGGGGACACTACGAATGTTTTTCAGGAGCTGCGCCTCACAGGGTGCATTTGAGTCTATGGGATACGCGTATAAATCGGAGCACAGTTTTCGGAGTGGAGTCAGCTGTTTGCACGCACTCAAGTCCTTGATTGGTATGTACATAAGAGAATCATCATTTCGCGCTACATATTTTTGAGTAAAAGAAAGGATGTGATGAAAACCAGTTCTATCATCTAAAATCGGAATAGGGTATAAATGGTAAGCTGTGTAAAGCTGTTGCTCTACTAGAGGGATTTTTAAGATGAATACTAGATCTGAGTGAGTTTGAAAGGCTTGTAGTTCAATTACTTCTAAATACTGTGCAACACTTGAAAATCTGACTGGTAACGGTAAATTATTTTTAACAAGGTTTTGAGAAATCTCCTGTAATGCGGCAATCAAATGATCCGGTGTAATAATAGATGAGTGAATAATTTTCAAACGTGCAAAAGTTATTGAATTTAAAATATCGTTAAGGTTATCTTCAAGAAACAAATAACTAGCCATTAGTTTTTCACAAATTTCAAGAAATGATTGTTTGGCTTGAATAGTGGCTATCCGGTCATTTAGTTCATGTATCGTGAGGTTGATTTCGTTAATGTCTTCGTTAAAGATTTTCTCGTCTATTTGAAGTTTCTGAATAGTTTCATTAAAGTTTTTAAAAATAGTGGTTGTAACGCTCATTTGATTCTTTAAAAGATTTTCGACTTGTAGTTGTCCTTGGTTAAGTCTGTTTATGCTGATAGTATAGAATTCGCCATCGGATGCGTCTAGGTTACCGGTTATTGCTTTAAAGATGGTTCCAGCACCGTCTATTAATCCGCGTTTGGGTCTTTTAGTGACTAGAAATACTTCTGAAAATTTTGTTTTGATGGAGTCGGATATTTGTGTTAAAAGGCTAATGTGTGTTTGGACGTCCACACGAAAGGCACCTGTATCGTGAAATTTGAAACCAGGCTCGACAGTTCGTTCTAAAGTATTGAGGATTCTGTTATTATTTTCAAATAGTTGATTAAGGGTTGTCAAGTTCCGGTGAACTAATAGAGTCCATTTATAGTTTGATACAATTATTCGACTTTCGTCATGGTAGTAGATACCGGGAGTGTTGTTAATCGGTTTGACGTCGTACTGTGAAACTGCTGATCCGAGCAGCAGAAGAAACCTGAAAAGAAAGTTAGTTTTCAGAATATGGTTTCATTCTGTCAAAGTTCACTTTCGTTCGTTGGTTAGTTCTTAGGTTTAGAAGTGTAGCAGAGTTATTGTGGATCTCAATAATTTGGAATGGGCCATTAAATTTGTTCTGGAGTTTGTCTTTTATTTGTGACTCTTTTACGTATACCTTGTTCCTATTTTGTAATCAGGTGGGTTTTTCGAAACGTGTTGGTCAAATCTTTCTTTCGCTTTTTGTTTCTGTAAGTTAGTCTTTTCACGTGCAATTTTGTAATAGTAAGAAATTCGGTTATTTAGGTCTCGTACATATTTGCTAATTAGTTCTTTTTGATTATAAAGAGTCTCTGGGGGTCTGCTGGAGGTATGTCCGAAAACGAGTTCGAACGGGGTGAAGCCATGGGTCTTATTGGTTGAATTGTTATAGGCAATAATAGCATACGGAAGTACGTTTAAGGGGTGTTCGTCGGGATTTTCAGCTTTGTGAATGCGAATCATTTCTAGTAGAGTAGAATGAAATCGTTCCACGGAGCCGTTTGTTTGCGGGTGTCCCACGCTAGAGTAGGTAAGTTTGATGTCATAAAGTTTGCATAGATCTTTTAGTATGGCATTGTCAAATTCTCTGCCATAGTCGCAGTGGATACGTAATGGTGTACCGAAATGTTGAAAGTACAACATAATAGTACTAACGACAGATTTGGCAGATTTATCTGCCAAAGCATAGGCTTGTGAGAATTTAGTCAGTTCGTCTCTTATCGTCAAAATGTGATTTCTATTAGGAATTTCTAAGATGGACGGATGTTAATTCTTTCAAAGGGTGTTTTAGGTGTCTCAGTTATGACGAGGGGATTATCTAAGTTTTTTCGAAAAGCTTTGGTTTGTTGACAGATTACGCAGTTCTTTATGAAGTTCTCAATGTCTTTAGTAAATCCCGGCCAGTTGAACCTCTCTTTGACACGGCGTATGGTTTCGTTGATGCCGCGATGCAAGTTGTTTTTTCCGTTATGATATTGCTCGAGTATTAGTGGAATTTCGTCTTTGTTAGGAGTTTTTGTGATGTTTTGGCAAATCTTCCACTTAATGTCTTTTTCAAAGAAAATAAAGGATAGCATTTCCAGAATTGGAAGATCAAGGTTGTTTTCTACACAATATGTTTTCGATGGGGAGAGAACGTCTTGATTTTTGAAAATAGATGCGAAAAGGACTTCATTTACGATTTCGAGTTTTGCTAGCGAATACGTTGATTTTAAATGTTTCAAAATCAGCGACTTCTTCGAAAATATCTTCGAATATGTCGTGATGGAATTCCTGAAGGTTGGATGATTGGGGAAAGATTAGGATATTTTTCTTTGCCTTGTCTAGAAGTTGGCAATTAGAAAATTCGATTTTACTATAGTCAATTAAGGAAACAGTTTTGTAACGTTCAACAAAAGTTTTGAATTCTTGGGATATCGTTTCGGTAGTTATTTCGTTTTGTTCAGGTTCGGAGGTATTGTCATCGTCTTCGTCATTTAGGGGTAAGATTTTGTGTTAGTTAAGTTTTAGCCGGGAATAGTACGCACTCATCAAGGTGGTTGATTTTAATGCGTGATAAGGCGTCGGCGTTTTTGTTAATTTTACCCGGTTTGTAAATGATCTCGTAGTCATATTCTTCGAGTTTAAGTCTCCATCGGGCTAATCGACTTCCGGGGTCTTTTATCGAGAACAGCCACGTCAACGGGCGGTGATCGGTACAAAGTTGGAACTTTTAACCATAGATTATCGGTCTCCAGTGTTTCACTGCCCAAACAATAGCCAACAGTTCCCTCTCAATAGTCGAATACCTTGTCTCGGCTTGACAAAGTGTCCTGGAAGCATATCCAATGGGTAAATCTTTACCTATTGGCCCTTGGGATAGTACAGCGCCGATTGCAAAATCACTGGCGTCAGTGGTTAGTATGAATGGTTCCTCGAAGTTCGGATAGATCAGTATTGGTGTCGAAGTTAAAGCACGTTTGAGTTCGTTAAAGGACGTGACGCATTCAGCGTTGAAATTAAACGGTTCATCCTTTTGTAAAAGTTTAGTTAGGGGTTTCGATATTCTCGCGAAGTTTGGAATAAACCTCCGATAATAACCAGCAAGTCCCAAAAATGACTTAATATCTTTGGGGTTCTGCGGTTGAGGAAAGTTTAAGATACAGTCGACTTTCGACGGGTTGGGTTTTACACCGTCTTTAGTTATTAAGTGTCCCAAATAAGCGACCTCCTTGCGGAGAAACTCGCATTTGTCAGGCTGTATTTTGAGGTTTGCCTTCCTAAGTCTTTTGAAAACGTCAGTTAGTCTTGCTAAGTGTTCGTGAATGGTGGGCGAATAAACGATTATATCGTCCATGTACACCAAACATCTTTCGTTCTGGATTCCTATCAGAATATTGTCCATCACCCTTTGGAATGTTGAAGGGGCATTTTTCAACCCGAAAGGCATGCGAACAAATTCAAAATGACCGTTCTCTACAGTGAAAGCGGTTTTTTGAATGTCCTTGGACTCAATTTCAATCTGGTGGAAACCAGAAGCTAGATGTAGGGTGGTAAAATACTGGCACTTGCCAAGTTGGTCTAACAGATCGGCTATGTTGGGTAACGGATATTTGTCGTTTATTGTCAGTTCGTTTAGTTTTCTATAGTCCACGACTACGCGCCATTTCTGTTTCCCGGAGGCGTCGAGTTTTTTCGGGACAACCCATACAGGGGAAGACCAGGGAGAGTTTGAGGGACGAATGATGCCCTGTTCTAACATTTTCGAAACTTGGTTACGGACTTCCTCTTTGTGAATTTGGGGATAGCGGTACGATTTAGTGTATATGGGTTTGGCGTTGTTTGTGTCGATGGAATGTTTAATTTCATTCATGAAACTAAGATGGTCACCTTCTAAGTAGAAAATGTCGGAAAAGTCAAGACAAAGTTGTTGTATTAGTTCGGCTTCTTCCTCGTTAAGGTGTTCGAGTCGGAGTTGATTGTTAATCTCCGTTTGTCTGTCGAAGTTAGGATTAGTTGCAAACGAAATTTCTTCACAGTGATTTACAGAGTAATTTTGAATGGGTTCTAATTTAATAGTGTCGAAATTTACAGTTTTTGGGCAGGCGTTAGCGTTTAAGATGGATGTCAAAAATTCGCCTTTGTCGTTAACTTGGACTAAAGCATTCGGAAGTCTCACATTTTCTAGGACGGTAGCAGTTAGTATAGCTTCCGTGTTACGTAAGTCACATTTGAGTTTGCAAATCCGTTCTGTTCGCGGTTCAATAGTAATCGTGTTTGAAATTGTTGGGTTAATTGTTGGAGATTGCCTGTTTGAAGATATTGTTTCGTCTGTTACTTTCATAAGCGGAATAGTTTTGAAGTTGGTTACAAGAACTTTTTTATTAAAGTCAATCACACAATTGTAATGTTCTAAAAAGTCAGAACCTAGTAGACCATCGAATTCGATGTCTAAGTTACAGATGTAAACTTTGTGGGGATCGTTAAGATTAAATGGGACTAGGGTCGATTCGTTAATCAGGATTTTTTGATTAGTGATACCTTGTATCACAACGTTTTCTGGGTATCTGTGTCGAAATTGTTTACAAGTGTTTGGTTTAAAAAATTGATAAATCGGCACCTGTGTCTATTAACAGTTTATACGTATTAGTGGCGTCATTGATGTAGAAAAAGGTTCTTAGAATTTACCGAAAGTGAGGGGTTTATAGGAAAGCTTGTTCCGGAAAATTCAGGTTGGGGTTGAAATCGTCGAGTAAACTCATTGTTTCGAACTGGGTTTGAAGATTGCAGATCTGTGTATCGGGTGGTTTGTCCACTGTAAGTACCTCTTGAAAATTTTGTCGTCGGTCTTCGGGTAATTCAGAAGGGAATTCAGGGTAATTGCTTTCAAAAATTTCAGTATAGTCATTTTGAGAGTATTCGAAATCTGTATTTTGGGGGTCTGAATAAGAACAATCGTCTTGGTAGTATGAATTTGTATAAGGGCCATCGTTTGTGAAATTGTTTAAAGGGTTGTAGAAGTCATCTTGGTTGAAGTGGTGGGTTCTTTGTTGTTGGTTTCTGTAAAAATTGGGATTTGGTCGAGATTGATTAGGACTTTGATATTGTCCACTGGCAGAAGGTCGGTTTTGTTGTGCGGGATACATATTGGGATCAGTATTGGGCATAGTTTGATTAGCCGATTGATAAGGAGGATTCGGTCTAAATTGTTGCGGGTTGTTATTGTTAAAGTTTTGGTGTGGTTGTTGGTTTGGTTGTTGTTGTCGTTGTCGCGTTAGGCATTCGTTATACAAATGTCCGGTGCGTTTGCAAAACGAACACTGTTTTACAAAAGTTTGAGAAGGTGGTCGTCTTTGTGGTTGATGTTGTTGAGGGTTCCGTACATTTGAGAATTTTTGATTTTCCAAGTGACAAAGTTGGAGTTCTCTTTTTATTCGGGAAACCGCGGTAATTATATCGGGAGGGTTACTAGCGCGAATAATTTGGCCTATTTTTGGTTCAAGTCCGGTCAAAAGACTATTTAGAGCCATGGAATCTATAACACAAATTTGCGCGTCTTTTTCTTTGGTTGTTAGATTCTGTTTGTTAACAGCCGCGTGCATTTTTGCCTCGTGGCTTTGTAGTCTCGCTGAGAAAGTGAGTGGGGATTCAGTTGGTAGTTGTCGCATTCTTTGTAAATCCTGAATGAAAGCGGACAAGTCGCGTGAGTCACCGAAATGGTTTTCTAACAGTGTTTTTATTTCATCCCAAGTCGACGCATTTCTTGAATTAACAAGCTCGGCTGCACGGCCTCTTAGCTTGTTTTTAATGTGCAAAACTAAAAGAGTTATTTGATTTGCGACAGCCATATTTTGTGCTGTTCAACAGGAGCTGATGAAAGTATTTAAGAAAATTGGATTGCCGTCGTATTCAGGGATGATAGCGAAAATTTCGGCAAGTTTGTAAGGTTCTACCGTACCTTGGCGTGTTTCAACCATATTTAGAAATATTATAAAATAGTTTATAAAAACAAATATATCAAATTAAATATGAAAAGGAAAAATCGGTGTATGGGTATTTTTGTAGGAAAATTTGTTACAGCAATTAATAAACAGGTCAATATAAATGTAATAAAATGAAGGTAAAGGTAAATGCAATAAAGTAAATGAGGTATATTTGCAGTATTAGAAACAATTAAAATAATATCGAACACAAAAGCACAGAAGGCCTCTATGTGTTTAAGTATATATTTCAAGAATTGTTTTTAAAATAATAGAGATGAATGTAGGTGAATATTAAATGATAGAACTGTATGTTCAAGATACATAAAACTCGTATCGAATAAATCAATAAACAACTAGTGAGTGTACACGTGTTCTAGCTGTGTTGGACAATCCTACTGACTGCGCCAATTTTATATCCTGTAAATCACTTTTGAGTTTTAAAAAAAAATTTATTGAAATATAAAAATTAAAACTTTGAATAAAACATTAAATTGAAAATTAAAATTAACTAACTAAATGGTACAAGTATACTAACGATAAATGACGACCGTGGGACCGCGTCGCTCTGATTTATAACATTAAGAAAGCTGACTAATCAAAAGAACGGTCAAGTCGATGCGTTCCCACGTTTACATAATGAAGCAGGAAACTGGTCAGCGAAATATGATACTTCGTATCATACACGTGCATGATATTTACGCCTAACATATATATATATATATATATATATATATATATATATATATATAGAGTTACTTTCTTTGAACTTACCAACTTACTAACAGTTATTTACAAAATCCCATATTTCTGTTTCTTTAAAAGTTTGTATGATTATTTTTATGTGTCTAATTAATAAGAATATTTATTTAATTTGTGTTCAAATCAATTAAATATTTTTTCAGGAAACATATATCACCTGACAACGGTAAAGACTAAAGGAGGGGTAAAGTTTTTAGCTGGCTGTGTGGGTAAGTTCCACCTTAGCGCCTAACTAAACTGCACATCTGATAAACGAGGTGTCAATCAATTTGTTATTATGGTTCGGGGAACATTTTGAGAAATAATATAATATACCGGATATTAAATCCAATTTTTTTAAGTGTTCTTGCTATCGTATTGAGTGGGTCGTCAGATGAAACAGGAGAAAATTCTTAGTTCATATATATATATATATATATATATATATATATATATATATATATCGTACAGTATTAAATATATAATATATTCCAAGTGAAAGCAAAACAATCTTAATATATATTAGCGGTTATCACCACCACCACCCCAACTCCCAACTTTTTCGTGTCATTAATTTAATAATAAGGTGAAAATGCAAATGTTAAAAAAATCAAATGTTACTGAGAGCTAATTACTGTCACAAGACGAACATCCGCGAACATAATATATATATATATATATATATATATATATATATATATATATGTTTATTTTTAAGTTTTCGCGGGCACTAAATGTTTTAGGTGGTTTCCGGGAATTCATCCGTGTAGTTGATAACTGATCCCTGCCGGGATCGATGGTAAAATGACGACGTTTCGGCAGAGTCACATCTGCCCTCTTAGGTGGGTTCGCATAATTCTCGTAGCCTTCTGCTTTCGCTTCCAGTATTCGAGTAACTAGAAGCGAAAGCAGAAGGCTACGAGAATTATGCGAACGTATCAGCAGCTGACTCTCATCACCACCCAACCCAACTACAAGTCGTCCTCAAAACTTTAGTAACCAGATCACAAAGACTAGCTGACCAGGACAACATCAAACAGGAAATAGACAGTTAAAAAACAGCTCTGAGACAAAACGGATTTACAGACCGAAATATTCAAAGAGACTTAAAGTCAAAATCGAGACGAACAGACGAGGAGCATGAGAAACCAATAACCAAGGCTTATTTACCGTATGTCAAGGGTACCACGGACAGTATTGCAAGAATTCTACGGAGACACAATATCGATACTATTTTCAATACAAACAGAAAAATAAGCACGGTGCTGAGGACTCCGAAGACGAGGATCCCTTTAGAACAACAGGGAGTGTACGAGATTCCATGTGCAGACTGTCATAAAACCTATGTGGGGCAAACTAACAGAAGAATTCAAGCTAGACGCGATGAACACCAGAATGCTATAACAAGCAGGAAAAAACAACATCCATTGCGGAACACGCCACCACGACGTCACACCGCATAGACTTTGAGAACACCAGAGTACTGGCAAATATAGAACACCCGAAATCAAGACTCGTAAGAGAGGCAATTGAAAGAGCGAAGAGGCCTCACAGTCTAAACGCACGCAATGAAATCCAGAACTTATCGAATTGTTGGAAAATTCTACTAAACACCGTACCGGCCCGGACCCGTCCTATAACAAGTCAACCGGACATAACTAATCAGCAAGCGGGAGGCGTGGCCACTGAGCGCCAAGGGCCAATCACACGCAGCCGTTCACGGTGCTAACCGATAGGCGCCGAGCCGCGACTATATAACACCGTGCGCGCTCCTGAAAATCTCAGTGTTCGAGTGACTAGAAGCGAAAGCAGAAGGCTACGAGAATTATGCGAACCGACTTGAAGATTTCTTAAATACATGTAATTCTATTCCACTTTAAGTTTCACCTATCCTATATATGGAACACCCTGTAAAATTACACTTGATATATAAGTTGATTTTCTTTGAAAGCGAAACTTGTTACATGTTGCCATCAATGCGGTGGAACCTATTGACTAGTTTTTCCTACTACCTACAAAAACGGTTTTTGTCAATGTAGGGAGATAAAATCTATACCAGATTTTAAGTCAAACTATAAGCTTTGCAATAAAAAAAAAGATTCAGCAAGAGCAGTTGAGTAGTTATTAC
The DNA here is from genome assembly GCA_034190945.1 of Octodonta nipae. NCBI lineage: Eukaryota > Metazoa > Arthropoda > Insecta > Coleoptera > Chrysomelidae > Octodonta > Octodonta nipae. The sequence goes on from CM067217.1 coordinate 110,776,504, forward strand.
GAGATGAGGTAACAAACAAATAAACAGACAACTACAATTTTATAATAGTATAAAAGAGAGAAGGGGTTGTTTGGGTATTGCTCTAGTGCCATTCGATAGCAATTAATTAGCAATATAATACGCTCCAAGATCGCCCCGGTAGCGTTGTTAGTTCCGGAGATATATATATAAAAATGCAACTTTAGTCAATAGCATAGCCCCTGTTTGTCGGGAGGGGTTAAAGCAATAAAATCGTAACGAAGGCAGGCCTTCAACAATTAATCAGCAATTACAAGTCTATTGATTTCAACAATGAAAAACATTGAAATAAATATTTTTGTTAATTGTCAAGGGATGAGAAATTCAGCAGGGAACGAGGGGTAGTTTTTGGGTATTTGCTGAGGTGCCATTTGATATCAATTATTTACCAATAAAATACGCCCCCAAGATAACCCCGGTAGCCCTGTTTACTCCGGTGATATAGATATGGCTTTGCTAACTTTATTCCAAATTTGGCATAGCCATAATTTCTCGGATGTGGTTGGAGCAATAAAATCGTAACCAGGCTAGAACTTCAGCATTTAATTATCAATTAAAAGTATATTGATTTTAATAACACAAAACATTGAAATAAATTTTTTATTAATTGTCAGGTAAGAAATTCAGTAGGGTATGAAGGGGTCCTTTTTGGTTATTTGCTCTAGTGACATTCGATGGCAATTATATAGCAATAAAATACGCTATGTGGCTATGCTAACTTTAGTCTAAAGTTGGATAAGCCACAGTTTCTGGGAAGGGGTTGGACGAATGAAATCGTAACGAGAATAGAACTTTACCAATCAATTAGCAATTAAAAGTCTACTGATTTTAACATAAAAAAACATTCAAATAAATATTTTTGATAATAGTTGCGGGTGAGAAATTCCGTAGGGGATGAAGGGGTACTTTTTGGTTATTTTCTCTAGTGCCAATCGATAGCAATTAATTACCAATAAAATACGCTCCTAAGATCCCCCTGGTAGGATTATTCGTTCCAGAGATACAGATGTAGCTATGCTAACTTTAGTCTAAAGTTGACATAGCCACAGTTTTTCGGAATGGGATGGACTAATTTAATCGTAACGAGAATATAACTTCACCAATTAATTAGCAATTAAAAGTCTATTGATTTTAACATAAAAAACATTCAAATAAATATTTTTGATAATAGTTGCGGGTGAGAAATTCCTTAGGGGATGAAGAGGTACTTTTTGGTTATTTTCTCTAGTGCCAATCGATAGCAATTAATTACCAATAAAATACGCTCCTAAGATCCCCCTGGTAGGACTATTCGTTCTAGGGATACAGATGTAGCTATGCTAACGTTAGTCTAAAGTTGACATAGCCACAGTTTCTCGGATTGGGATGGACGAATGAAATCGTAACGAGGGTAGAACTTCAGCTACTAATTAACAATTACAAGTCTACTGATTTTAACAACAAAAAGCATTGAAAAAAACGGTTTTGTTAATTGTCAGGGGTGAGAAATTCAGTAGGGTTGAAGGGAGGGGTACTTTTTAGTTATTTGCTCTAATGCCAATCGATAGCAATTAATTACCAATAAAATACGCTCCTAAGATCCCCCTGGTAGGACTATTCGTTCCAGAGATACAGATGTAGCTATGCTAACTTTAGTCTAAAGTTGACATAGCCACAGTTTCTCCGAATGGGATGGACGAATGAAATCGTAATGAGGGTAGAACTTCAGCTACTAATTAACAATTACAAGTCTACTGATTTTAACAACAAAAAGCATTGAAAAAAAAACGGTTTTGTTAATTGTCAGGGGTGAGAAATTCAGTAGGGGTTGAAGGGAGGGGTACTTTTTAGTTATTTGCTCTAGTACCAATCGATAGCAATTAATTACCAATAAAATACGCTCCTAAGATCCCCCTGGTAGGACTATTCGTTCCAGAGATACAGATGTAGCTATGCTAACTTTAGTGTAAAGTTGACATAGCCACAATTTCTCGGAATGGGATGGACGAATGAAATCGTAACGAGGGTAGAACTTCAGCTACTAATTAACAATTACAAGTCTACTGATTTTAACAACAAAAAGCATTGAAAAAAAAAACGGTTTTGTTAATTGTCAGGGGTGAGAAATTCAGTAGGAGTTGAAGGGAGGGGTACTTTTTAGTTATTTGCTCTAGTGCCATTCGATAGCAATTAATTAGCAATAATATACGTCTCCAAGATCTCCCCGGTAGGGCTGTTCGTTCCGGAGATATAGATGTGGCTATGCTAACTTTAGTCTAAGTTAGCATAGCCACAGTTTCTCGGAAAGAGTTGAAGCAATAAATTCAATTTTTGCGTAATAAATTAGCAATACATTCTGGAGTAGGTCCCACTTGGGCGTTATGAAATGGCTATGCTAACTTAACACACATCTGATATTCCTGATTTGTGAATTATTCCAAAACATAACATATTATATAGGTATATGTGCTTACTTTAATTGGCAAAGTTGAACTTTTTTTCTGACAAACCATAAACGTTTTTACACATGTATAAGACTATTTCATTTATAATGATAAATCCTACCCTCCCAAAATGTCTGGACTGCAATATGTTACATTCCGTAACCGAAACTGCCGGATATCCGAAACCGTAACCGAATCTGATATAAAAGTTTCGAATAATTTCGGATAGGGACAGATTTTTATCAAAATGAGACAATAACCGTTTGAAAGTTCGTTACCGAAGTTCCCGAAGAGGAGTTATCGTTTACAATAACGGGTTGTGTGCTAAGCGGTTATTTATCAGTTTTTTATCGAGTTGGAAGAGACCGAGCAAGTTCACCAGTTACATTACTTGCTTGTTCAGATTTTATTACTTCCGTTGTATTCGTGATCCGTAATTACTCAAATAAAAAAGTGTTGCTCTGTAGTACCTGGAGAAAATGCCTCCTAAATTTAGTTTAATTGGGACATTTTTTGATGAAGTTAATGGCGATTTCGCAAAATCAACTACTACGTTAAATCAAAACACAGCGATGAATATGACCTTATGTTCTTATAAACTCAGAATTTAGTTAAAATAGATTTATCTTACATAGTGATTCCGATAAAAATAAGGAATAGTATAGTAGGAAGTAAAATCCTTGTTTTTCCTTATTATAATTTTATTTATGCATACAGTGCTATCTACTTAAAAATGAGAAGGTATTGTAATCACTTTTAAACCCTTTTTTTCTGTTATTGTAGCTAGAAATAAGATCAAATCCTTACCTTAAAATTATTTGTATTTTACTTTTACAATACCACAAAAATCCGTAAATGAAACTATCCGAAAATGTTTTTGTGTGATCGTGTGATGACAACAAAAACTAATTTATATACCATGTCAGGGAGTTGGAACCATGTGGCCATTTGAAAACAAATTTATGGCAGGTAGTAAACTGGAGGTTTAAAGGGTCACCTCACCGTTTTCAATTGAAGTAATATGCAAATAAATGTTAATGGTAATAACAGAATACATAAATAAATACTTAATTTGAACTCTTCCCAATAATATTTTTATAAACCTTCTTAGGCTTTTCTATTTTTCTGTTTCTAGTTATTTACATAAAAGACATTTAAAATACAGAGGGTGTTAAAAAATGCCGGATAGGGCTGATTATCTCAGCGGAAAAGCATTTTAGAGAAAATTTTAGAAAAAAATAAAAATATATTGGATTTGACCTTAACGTCAAGTGTGGACCGAGTGTTCTTATCTATTACTGTGTACAATTGTTCAAGTAGTGTTTTTAATAAATAGTTTTCATTTTTTGTTAAAGTCATAAATAGTAGTTAAACAAAGAGAGTTCTGGAGCGGAAGTGGGCATAAAGGTAACCAGTCATCGAGTTCTCGTCGGGAGCTGCTGCGAAGCTGTTGGTAGTTGGTGTTTGGATAAGAAGAATACATTCGGAAGAAGACGACATTTGGGGTGGTCGTAGGGGTGCGCGAAAGACATTTGGGTGTGTAGTAGAGGTGTGCGCCATCTGCTGTTAATAAAAGAAAGCCATTGTATTGTGGGTTGCGTATGTCGCAGGGGTGTACGCCATCTGTTGTTGGTTGTGGTGGTTAGAAAGGAAAAAAAGCTTGGCCGGGTATCGAACGCGGCTTGCCTGATTACAAAGTCCGAGCTGCGCTAATGCGGTTAATCGAGAAATGTTTATTTGAAAAGGTATACTATATGCCCGTTGCGCGGGCTCGTGTTTTTGGGCGTTGTTCGGTTGGCGGGTTGGATATTTGATGCTAGAATTTGGATGGGGAATTTGGATATTTGATACTAGAATTTGGATGGGGGGATGTGGTATTTTGTTGGTTGTAAAAATGCGCAAGTCCGTGGCGCAGTAACTTTCGTCGGACGTCGAGCTTTGAGACTTAGAAAAATTGTTTAATGTTTCAAGCGTCTGAATGCGGTATTGGGATATGGTATTATGTTGGCTGTAAAAATGCGCAAGTCCGTGGCGCGGAAACTTTCGTCGGATGTCGAGCTTTGAGACTTAGACAAAATTTTTAATGTTTCAAGCGTCTGAATGCGGTATTGAGATATGGTAATATGTTGGCTGTAAAAATGCGCAAGTCCGTGACGCCAGCAACTTTCGTCGGACGCCGAGCTTTGAGACTTAGACAATTTTTTAATGTTTCAAGCGCCTGAATGCGGTATTGAGATATTGTAATATGTTGGCTGTAAAAATGCGCAAGTCCGTAGTGCCGGCAACTTTCGTCGGACGCCGAGCTTCGAGACGTCTGAATGGGGCAATTGATAATGAGTTTGGATATATTAAAACTAGACAATTGTTTAAATAAGTTGGCACATAGTATATTATAAATTTTCAGAACATCCTTAATACCTAAAACTATTTATGATCTTGTCTTTGTACACGTTATAGTAAAGTCGCCATCATCCAACCACATATTCAGATCCAAAGAAATAATAATTTATTTAGCGACTAGTTCAAGTATGTCTTTAATACCGTCAACGGAAATAGTGACCGCAACGAAAAGACACTGTGATATCATGTTTACGCTAAAGGATTTTTTCTTGTCAAAATAAACACCATCAAATATATCATTAAAACAAAATACCCGAGACTAATACCATCCAAATGTAACGCTCCCATAATATACTTAATAATGGCCTGTTATAATGTTTTATTTCATACCGAAACACAACCAAATATTTTACCAAAATACCTGAGAATGCCATCCCAATAGCATTCTCCAATTAGTTTACTTTACATATTAGGTATATAGAACATCGGAAAATAAATAGCTCTGATTATAAATATACCTATCTGTCTGACCCGGAAGAATTCAACGACGACAATAACTAATATAAGGAAACTAGCAACTGCAAGACGTTCACATGTGGATAAAAAATCGTGTTGTCACATTTAGAATAGAAAATGTGATATAAAAATTCAATAATTTGTAAGAAATTATGGAAATATACTGGGAATGGACAGGCAGGTTGGTTTAAATAAAAAATATTATTCTGAATGTTAGTGGGTCAGTATGTGTAAATTCGGCATTCAACCTGTTAAAATTTGATATATAAAAATTCAACATGTTAAAATTCAGCAAGTTTGCATTCGGAAAGTTGGCATTTATATTAAATCTAGCTATTTAGTTGATTGGTAGTAATAATGAAGACAGCAACGGTAGACACAAGGATTTAACCTTCAAAATGGTGAATTTATTGTTAAATAATTAATAATAAATAATAATAGGAAGTTGTTGCGAACGTAAAAAACACAGCTTGAGATATTCCGGTGGATATATGGCATATATGGAAATAAACAACATTCTAAGGACATATATAACAAATGTAAATTGTATTTTCATTAAAGCTCATCAAAAATCTAATTTCCTTATTATAAATTGGAAGAATCAATTTGGGTGAAATTAAAGTTGTTAACATCGAAAACACTAGATGAACAAGCAGACTGAAGGGTAGTCAGCAGCAACTGTCATCAGATTGTTTGTTGGAATGGTAAACAGTTGGAATGTTGAGAAAATTGCTGGAAATGATGTGATTCGTATTGGGTGATTATAGGATTGTATGGACAGAGTTGCTAATCAACCACAGCTAAAAATGTGATATTTAATTGCCACCAGTTTTGTGACCGAGAATTTATCACTGGAAACGGTTACTAGACGCAAATGTCGCGAACCAAACCACAACTAAATCAGTGCTATCGAAATGACATAAAAAAATTGGCTCATAGGATGAAGAGCGTCCTGGGATAGTTGGTTGAATCAAAGATTACAAATTCGGAATGGTTGAAGTCTAGTAGTTAGGTTCTGACAGGTGGTAAATTTATTTGAACCGCATTATTTCTAAACATAAATGTCATCGAAATTGACACTGATATATTATAATATATCATAATATATTTTGTTTGAAAATGAATTCTTAAAATAATTTTGATTGTTGTACTAATTTTTAACGATTTAAGCGCCTTAATATTATAATATTATTAGTATTAGCTTTTATAACGAACCAAAGCAGATAAAAGGAACTTGTGTACGTTTTCAGAGATCTAAGGAAATATGGCAATGTTGCTCCATCACTTTAATCATATGACTAAAATGACGCATTTTTCGAGATCTACGGAAATATGGAAATCTGGCATCGCTGGCCCTGAAAACCGGGCCCTCCGGTCATGACGTCATAAGCTGCACTCTCATTGGCTGGTTTATTAGCAGACCACCTGCTAACCATCAGTTTGTTTATCTTGTATGCCTATAAAGAATAGATATGTCCCGATTCAAAAGTTTCCAAAGCAGGATTCCGTTTCATATTTGACGAGTGTCTTTATGCCACTAGAAATACTAGAAATGGTAGGTTAGTTGAAACAAAGCAGCTACAAACGGTTGAAATAACTGGTACAGGAACGTTGCAAATGGTTGGTGCCACTAGAAATGGTAGGTTAATTGGAAACGGGAATATTACAGATTCTAGAAACGGTAGGAGTTGAAGCAGGGACGTTAGAAATGTTGCACAGGGGTTCGATAGTTGGAAATGTAATGATGACAAAGCGTTTTTTCTAACAAAAACACCGGTAGATAAACTTTTTTCAAAGACAGGTACTCAAAACTTTATCATCAATTGGTTATTAGTTATAAGCTTTTTCTAAGAGAAAACAAAAAAAATCAGCCGTTTGCTGCTACTCACTATAAATCTTTCTATCACATATAACTTTTTCTAAGACAGGTACTCAAAACTTTAGCATCAAAACTAAGTACTTAGACAAACTTTTTTCTAAAAGAAAACAACCAAGAAAATCAATTCGTTTGCTGCGTTTTTCAAATGTTTCTACTAATGAATGGTTGATATGAGAGTAAAAAAGTAAAAGTACTGTATAACATCTTATTCTTGAAACAGCTGAACCTAAATTAGGCCGATCCGTTAAACAAGTGTTTGCCAAAGAACGCTGCCTTTAAGGGGGGAAGCTTAAAAATAGTTACTTATATATCTCAAATTATGTTGATGAAATAACTTCGTTGATATTCAAATTCTAAGTTTGAAAAAAGTTATAAAAAAACAAGATTTAACAAGATGTCAGAGAGGCACCTAATGTTATTTCCAGAAGTACGTTGTATCAAACAACATCCTTTCTCAAAACGGAGATAAAAAACCATGGTCTCATCAAAAGTTTCTCTTAAAAAAATGCATCTCAACAAACAAGGTAATTTGACATTTGGCGCATATGGAACGTAGGAACAATTTGCTTGATTTATGAAATACTAAAATATTTCTTAAAGTTAAATATAAAAATATTCTTGACTGCTCAGGGGAACAAAAGTCCTAAAACTTTTACTGCTATTTTCCTTTGAATAATAAACATAAATAAAGGTCTGTAACGCTTGACAAAGTTATTATAGAAAAAAGATCGAAGCTCATACTTACACCCCTGCCAGACCCCAGAAGGCTTTATGCAGGATTATGGCTTGCTAGCTTTAGACATGTTGAAAGACAAAGTAACGAACCACCACACGCAGCCAAAACGGAGAATTTGTCACTGGAGAACGCTACTAGACCCAGTCACAACCAAAGCAAAAAATACCGGTAGTAGAAAAAAGACAAGCTCAATTCATCATTCCACATGCTTTTAACCCTGCTTCGATATACACAATGAAGATAAAACACCCAAAGCATTCAAAAGTTTGTAAACCGAGCCACAACAAAATTCGTTAAATCAAATTAACATTTTTTCAGATAATTATATGCGTATTAAATAATCGATTGTAAGACTTAATGGTTGAGATTTTTTCATTATTTATCATAGCTGAACATTCAAAATATTTAGTTCAAAAGGCAGCCATTCAACACCGCACACAGACGACAACACACCACCGAAAAAGAAAATTATTTAAAAGAAATATTGTAAAATACTGTGTAGAAATTCTTGCTTGTTAAATAGAAATTAATCATTCGAATATTCTAAAAATATACGATGTTTATGCTTTATTTGATATCTGCATCACTATCATTCATTGCGGTTTTGTTAACCTTTATTGAAGATGTTAGCGAAGGCTATAATTTGTCAAAACAGAAGTATCCATTAGAAATGAATTTATTCGTATCTTAGAGTTTCAATCAATCATTTGAAATACTGTAAGGGTGTTTGATGTAACAATATTGTTCTTCCAATAACACTTTGCTTTGTATTAAATTACTGTTTGTAGAAAGAGTTGAAAATCTAAACTGTGAAATAAATATGGTTTAAATATTTTTTGTTTTAAATCATGTAGATATACAATTGAACATGGAGGGTCTTCCACATTCAAGTGTCGTTTCACATTGAAGGAGTTAAGCTTCATTCAACAGGCCACAAAATCTTAGTCAAGAATGGGTGGACTTCGTTGTGTAACAAACAAAAGCCATTAAACCATGTGTTGGCATGTCATCCTTCAATATCAATGTGAATAACACGAATTTGTTTGTAAGAGTGTTAGAGAATAGAAAACACATTCCTATGCACGAGTGTATACATAATGAATACCATTTAAGAAAACGTAACAAACATATTAAACTACACACATACAAAATTTAAAACTAGCAACTCACAGGGTTATAATGGTGAACACACTAGAAGCAATATAAGACAAAAGAAAGCTGTAACCAGACGTCGTATTTTCCAATTATAATTATTGGTCAGCATCGATCTCCATAACCAAATAACGGAAACATAATGCATAAGTTTATAAGCATAATGTGTGAAATTGAAAAGTTTAATCCAGGCATGCATATATATATGCATATATATATATATATATATATATATATATTCAATCCAAAATGTGCTATTGAACGTCTTTCATTGCCTAGTTTATCAGCAGACCACCTACCATTAGTATATGTAACTCATATGTCTGCTTTTAGATCATAACATACCAAGCATTTACCACTTAAGATCAAAGCCATAATTTTCCGAAATCTAAGGAAATATGACTAAACCGTCAGGATGTCCAACCTTTTTTTCTGCGGCGTCATAAGTTGGCCATTTCGTCTATATAACAAGAAACATAACCTGTTTAAGGAATATGATGTCTCACTCTGCCTCACTAAAAAACACGAAAGAAGAGATCGGTAGTCAAATTACGCTTAAGTATCTATCAAAATGATTCCTCTTTCATTGGTTTATTCAAACAGACCACGAGACCTCACCATATCAATCATTAGGGATGGAATGCGTACTAGGGCTCTAACACACCCTAACATATAATAAACGTTATTCATATAAGGCATACAATATATGGAAAATGTCACTCCCTTTGATGAACTGTCTCAAAATGATTCAAGACAATGAGAAATACATAAGGCTAAATCATTCCGCACTGGAACTACATTATAAAAGCTTTCAATTCAGCTTTCATGTAGTGAAAAGATTTCCACTGCACGAACGCCACTCTTTAAAATAATTCAAGTGAGATTGTTCTATTTCCATTTAAATAAAAATATATGCAGTTGAGTACTAGTTACCGAGAAGATGTCTAAAGCATTATATGAACAGTGTTTATGTCTAGAAAATTATTTTTTGTACACAGAAGCTGCTTTCAGTTACTGATTGAAAATGGCAGATGGACAAAGCCCAGCGAATTATTTACGTTTGTGTTTGGTATCAACAAACTACCTAAATTGTGAATAATGATCTTAGTACATACAAAATTTTACAAATGAAACACTCCACTATAGACATATTGTCGGTAACTAGTACTCAACTGCCTATTTTTTTATTTAAATGTAAATAGAACAACCTCACTTGAATTAGTTTAAAGAGTGGCGTTCGTGCAGTGGAAATCTTTTCACTACACGAAAGCTGAATCGAAAGCTTTTATAATGTAGTTTCAGTGCGGAATGATTTAGCCTTATGTATTTCTCATTGTCTTGAATCATTTTGAGACAGTTCATCAAAGAGACTAAGTGACATTTTCCATATATTGGTTGCCTTATATGAATAACGTTTCTTATTATATGTTAGGGTGTGTTAGAGCCCTAGTACGCATTCCATCCCTAATGATTGATATGGTGAGGTCTCGTGGTCTGTTTGAATAAACCAATGAAAGAGGAATCATTTTGATAGATACTTAAGCGTAATTTGACTACCGATCTCTTCTTTCGTGTTTTTTAGTGAGACGGTTTAGTCATATTTCCTTAGATTTCGGAAAATTATGGCTTTGATCTTAATTGGTAAATGCTTGGTATGTTATGATCCAAAAGCAGACATATGAGTTACATATACTAATGGTAGGTGGTCTGCTGATAAACTAGGCAATGAGAGTGATGACGTCACAGAAATTGATACTCATGACAATGTTGTTCAATAGCACAATTTTGATTCAAATATATATATTATATATATATATATATATATATATATATATATATATATATATAACAGCTCGGATGCTATTCTAGCCTATATAATATATATATATATATATATATATATATATATATATATATATATATATATATATATATATATATATGGCATCCACCATTATACACGTGTATATTTAATAATATAGGGTTGGTATTATTTAGAATCCGTCAAATTAGAGGTTCATTTGGAACCAGGTATTGATATACTACTGTTACGGTATCATCTGAATTCCACCCAACTAACCTGGGCAAGTATTGTCTTAAAGTTCCTACCCTTTTCATACGCAAGTGATAACGTATGTAGAAAATATAGGTTATATTAGAATTTAGATTTAGCGGTTGCCACTTTATGCTACATAGTGTTTATTTCATCTATTAATTTTAACCGGAAGTGAGAAGAAGGGTACACAGTGATCAATATATCAGATGTTGAATATACAGATGTCGACGGCAGTGACTGTTAACGTTTATATCGGTGAATTAAAGTATTCACTCCCGTGTGCGTGTGTGCGTGCGCGTGTGTGTGTGTGTATGTGTGTGTCACACTGCGCTGGCGGGTAGTCGAATTCACGTTGTTGCGGAAATAACGTGGTAACGATTTTCTGTAATAAATGTGGACATCTAGGTGACGACATGGACTGTTTTTTAGGTGGGCCATGACCACCTTGTATGGCCTACCCCACGGGTCTTTGTCTACTTCGTCAATTAGTTCCTGCCAGCATGCCTTTTTGCTATCCTTAATGGCCTTCTTCAGTTTCCGATGTGCTTTTTTGTACTCTGCTACCAGCTCTGCAGCGTCAGGTCGTCGGTAGCCACGCTGAGATATTCGTCTTCTTCTAAAACACTCTTTGCGTAAACAGCTGATTTGGTTGTTCCACCAGTGTACAGACGGATGTTGTCTCATGCCCCGTTTACGAGGCATACTCGCGCCGCAAGCCTGGGCAACTCTCCTCATTAGCTCCTTTGCTTTCTCCTCAGCATTCCCAGCGTTGATTGGGTCTCGGCTCAAGGCTACTGCGAAGGCATTCGCGTCAATTGATTTGACTGTCCAGCCGATCGCATTTGTTGGCCTATTTGCTCTTCTGGCGTTCTGGTCTTTTGGTATTTTCCAGAGTATTGCACTGTGATCACTGGCTGTGTAGATCTCCATTACCTTCCAATAGTAGTCTCCCCTAATAAGGCTGCTGCTAAGGAAAGTTAGGTCTACTATGGAGCTCATATTTGCTCTGGTGAACGTTGGTGTGTCACCGCTGTTGAGCAGAACCACATCTAACGTAGTCATAGCCTCCAGTAGTGCCCTTCCTCGTGTATTAGTCTGCTTGCTGCCCCAGTCCACTGCCCAGGAGTTGAAGTCGCCGGCTATTGCCACTGGATAATGCTGTTTCGCATCATTGGTCAGCCGGTCCAGGAAATCGATATATTTGTCGATGGTTAGACTTGGTGGCGCATAGCAGCTGTAGAATCGAATTCCGTCTATCCATGCGGCCACAAACCCTGCTTCTCTATTATTTGCCACCCTCTGGAAAGGAAGATTCCCGCAAGACCAAATGACTGTCCGTTTCCCATGGTTAATCAATGTGTCTGTACGGTTCTGCTATTAATACTACATCTAGCTTTAATTCGCGCACTGTTTGCTTTAGCAAATCATGCGCAGCCTCACAGTGATTGAGGTTTAGTTGCAGTATCTTCATGTTTGTCTGTTTTTTAGCTTCATGAGTGCCTCTTTATAAACTGGGCATCTGCTAGTTCCCGCATAGTGAGCAACATTTTTGGTGCTATGTTGTTCAGCACATAGGGCACACTTAGCTGAATTATTACATTCAGCGATTTTGTGTCCTGCTTGCCCGCACTTAATGCAGAGCTTAGACCGATCCTGTTTACTTTTACATTGGCCAGCAAGATGTCCAAAGTGCCAGCATTTGTAACATTGGATTGGTCTATCCACTAGTCCTATTCGGCAGTTTACCCACCCGATCTTGATCCTGCCACGCTCACCAAGTACTTTTTGCGCTGTCGACCCAGCTAGTCTTACAATGGCAACCTGAGTGCCTCTATAGACCTCATGCAGTATTCTGACCGCCTCCAGGGGGATCTTACATTCATCTCCAGCTACCTTCTGTATAGCTGCCTGGATATCTTCCTTCGATGTATCTATATCCAGGTCTTGGATTTTGAGATCTTCTTCAGGCCCCTTACTGATGACTTTGGCGTCGTCCTTAAGGATGCCCTCAATTGTTTTCTGTAGGGCCTTACCCCTGTCAGCGCTCTCCCTCGTGAGCGTAATCAGCATGTCTCCAGTGACTGTTTTCCGGATCTTGTCGACTGTAGAACAAAACTTGGTCCTTCTTGATCCGGCGGAGTATGTCAGCATACTTCTGCTTTTCAGCCGGGCGGATGATCAAGGCATTTGGTTTGATCAGTCTTCTTCGCCTTTTCTCTTTGGGTCTTTGTGAAGACTGCTTAGCCGTTGGCCGTATTTGTTCCGGTAACTGCTTCGATTGCTGTTCTTTGCTTAGCTTCCGTCTGTCCCTCCTCGATTGCACCACTTCCCATTGTGGTATGTTCTCCTTCTTCTTGTCGCCGGGGTTCTGTGTGGACTGCTTGAGCGAAGGGCTTGGTCCTGAGTCCCTTTTCTTTTTCACCCGCTTGTCTATAGCGTCCGGGGATGTCCGATACTTCCTTTTAGCGGACTTTTTCTCTCGCTCGTCTTCGGCGACTGATTCGATGTCACCGTCGGCTTCTGTTTCCATATCTTCTGCTGTATCAGCGTCGGTTTGATCGGTTGATAGTGGTGGCTCACTGCTTTTCTCGAGTGTGCCACAGGGAGGCTGCTGCTGCATAGCTTGCCACTCCCCATCCAGTTTTTTAAACCTTCTGAATGTGATTATAACATTGTCTTGGTCTTGATCTCCTTATGTATGTTGGCCTTCGACATGTAGCTCGTTGGCAAGCTTCTCTAGGCGTTCCAACGCTTGCGTCCTTTGCGTTTCAATGCTTACTTCTAAATCTGCTTGATTGGCGTTTTCTCTGTTGTTTTCCTGACTTGTTCTCATACTCTAAAGTTCCCAGTTCTTCGTACGGAGTGGGGCGGGTTGCCAAGACTAGGAACGGGTGTACCCTCAAAGATAAACTTCTACCCCAGTTCCCTGAGGCCTAGCCGACACTTGGCCAATCCCGGAATACACGGACGGATTGGACTTGCCCGGGGCGATGCAGATTCCGACATCTGCATTCACTGCGTATTTCCTGATCAAGGCCCGAAGGGACTGGCTCCAGATCTACTGCTGCAACTTACATCTCGGCAGAGCAAGCTCACATATCAGCCGCTACTCGCACCGACGGAAATAATCGATGCAGAGCGCAAGCACTCCCAATGGGTTACAGCGGAGAACGATCGTCATATGTGGGGATACGCGGGAGGGATGGTAGGTGTGGTCGTGACCTAGTGATAGGACAATGGTTTCCCCTATGTGGTATTTGGAGATAAACCAAGGCTCGCATAGGCAGGGGCGCGTCCCTGAAGCAGATCTGTCACCTATCAGGACCATAGATGAGTACCTGCCTGCTACCTGTCTGTGTGTATGTGTTTTTTTTTTATCCGAAAAGGGGGGAAATACATTGCGTACTTAGCTAGCACGTGCTGGCCGTCGTGCGGGACTCCCGATGTAATGACTTCAAAGCAAGAGTAAATCGTTGCATTGAAACCAGTATACCGTATACCCGCTAAAACCCTAACCTCTTTCTCCTACAACCATGGTCCCCTGCGGCACTCTTACTCAATACTACTTCGCAAGGGTGGTTCATTGCAGATGTTTACTGCCCTTCCATTGAAAGCTTCTAAAGCCTACTCCTCGAACGTATCGCGGAGTTCTTTGAGGATAGTCTCCGCGTAATCTGATACCAAGTTCCAGGCTTGGGAGCCCTTCAGCATGGCTTCTACTAATTGTTCTGGGACGATATTAGTCCCCAGAATCCTCTCCACTTCAGCACGTTGATCCTGAAACCGGGGGCAGGAGAAGAACACGTGTTCCGCGTCCTCTATCACGTCCGTACAGTGTGGGCAGTTTGGGGAGTTTGCCCTCCTGAACCTGTGCAGGTATGCTCGAAAGCATCCATGTCCAGTTAGGAGTTGAGTGATGTAGAACCCAACCTCCCCATGCTGGCGGTTGACCCAACGACTGATGTTAGGTATCAATCGATATGTCCACCGGCCTTTAGTAGAGCTGTCCCACCTCTCCTGCCATTGCCCTAGACTCATGGCTCTTTCATCGCTGTTTCCTGTCGGTTGGTCTTTTTCTAACTTTCTGCGATAAAGCCGTCCCCTTTCTGCAGGCAGGATGTCGATTGGCAGGGTAGAGGCAATCACACTCACCGCCTCGTAAGACACAGTGCGGTAGGATGATGCCACTCGAATCGCTGAGAGCCGCTGGACTGATTTCATTTTCCGGCGGTACGATGGTAGCTCGAGCGATTTCTCCCATACCGGTGCCCCGTACAACAAAACAGAAGTAGTTACTGTTGCCAGTAGCTGTCTTCTCATCTGTCTAGGGCCTCCGACATTCGGCATTATTCTAGATAATGCCCCCTGTACCCCAGCTGCTTTCTTGCTGGCCGCGATTATGTGCTCTTTGAAGTTGAGCCGTGTGTCCAGGAGCACCCCCAAATAGCTGATGAAGGGCTGCGACTGTATGTAGGTGTCGCCTATTTTGAGGGTGATGGTTTCCCTTGCCTTCCGACTGCTAACAAGAAGTGTTTCGGTCTTTTGTTCTGCTAAACTCAAGTCCGCTGCGAGCATCCAATGCTGAATTGTGGCTATAGCGAATGAGAAGGTTGTTTGTATCTCCTCTATGTGCTTGCGCACTATGATCAATGCCACATCATCGGCGAATGCCACTAGCCTGACGCCCTCAGGCAGACCGAGCAGGAGCAGGTCGTTGTACATTACGTTCCATAAGAGGGGGCCAAGAACAGAGCCCTGAGGTACACCTCCTGTGATCTTATAGTCTACTTGCCCATTTTCAGTTTGGTACAACAAGATGCGGTCCTTGAAATACGCTGAAACCATTCTGCGCAAGTACTGCGGAACTTCCATCCTGGCAAGAGCCTCCAAAATGCGGTCCCAGCGGGCCGAGTTAAAGGCGTTCTTGATATCCAGGGTGGCTATTAGACAGTACTTTTTTCCACCTCTTCTCCATCTCTTTCCCGAGATAGCCTCTCTGGCGATGTTGGTAACGAGTTTCACGGCATCGATGGTTGATCTCCCCTTTCTGAACCCGAATTGGTTGGTGGAAAGTTTCGGCTCAACGTAGGGCTCCAGCCTATCTGCTATTATCCTTTCAAGGAGTTTTCCCGCAGAGTCCAGCATACAGAGGGGACGATATGATGACGGTTCGTCGGGAGGTTTCTTTGCCCCTTTAGGGAGGAGCACAAGCCTCTGCTTTTTCCACTTAGTCGGGAAAACCCCCTGCTTTAGGCAGGTCTCATACATGTGTAGAAACATGTCAGGCCTATTGGCTATGGCGCATTTTAGCGCGATGTTAGATATGCCATCTGGACCGGGAGCCTTACCGTTTTGGAGCCGGTTGCACGCGCCCATCAGCTCATTCATAGTCACTGATGGTATATCTTCGTCCCTCACCTGCCACGGAGGATAAGCGGGTAGCTCAGGCTTCGCAGGAAACAAGTGAGTAACAATGCGGTGCAATGATTCGGGGCAGTTCGTTGATGTCATGGGGGTGGCCTTGATTTTATGCATCACGATTTTATACGGTTTTCCCATGGATCTTGGTCAACTTCGTCACACAACTCCTTCCAGTAGGATCTCTTGCTTGAGAGAATGGCTCTTCGTAGTTGTTGTCTTTTGATCTCATAGTCGAGCCTTAGTTCTTCTGTTGTGACCCTGTCGCGTCTCCGTGCTCGTTGATGCAGCCTTCGTGCTTTGAGACACTCTCGTCGGTGTTGTGAGATCGTGTCGTTCCACCAGTAAACTGGTGGGCGGCTGTTGTTCTGCCGTCTCCTTGGCATAGATGCATCGCAGGACTTGACAACGCTTGTCATTACCTCTTTGGCAGTGGCTTCTGCGCTTGTTGCTATTGACAATGGTTCCTGCTCCATAACCAAGGCGAATGAATCAGCATCGAAAGCATTTTTGTTCCAACCGACTGGCTGTGACCTCGCACGACTGACACACAATCTTCGTTTGGGAGTGGTGTTGATTTCCCATATAATAGCTTGGTGGTCGCTATTAGTAAACTCCTCATCGACCCGCCACTCACAGCCCCCTTTAATTAGGTTGCTGCTAACGAATGTCACATCGATAATGGAGCTGGCTGTGCCTTTGCGATATGTGCTTACGTCTCCTGTGTTGAGGAGTACCAGGTTGAGCGAAGACATGGTCTCAAGGAGAGCTCGTCCTCTCGCGCTCGTTTCCCGGCATCCCCAGTCAATTGCCCAGGCGTTGAAATCTCCTGCGATGGCGACCGATTCACGCTTCCGTACATCCTCCGCCAAGGTGTCCAAGAATAACTCGAACTCCTCGAGCTGTGCACTAGGAGGTGCATAGCAGCTATAGAAGTGAACCCCTCCCACTTTGGCTCTCACAAGCCATGGTTCGGGGGTATTTGGGAGTTGTTGGAACGGAAGTTTACCGCAAGCCCATATCGCTGCTCTGTCCGTTGTGTCATTTACCCAGGACAGGGTGTCGAAGTTTTTGTACTGCTCGCAGATTATGGCTACGTCGCAATCCAATTCCCGCACCCGCTGTACCAGTAGGTCTTGGGCTGCTTCGCAATGGTTGAGGTTGAGTTGCAGTACTTTCATTTACGGGCTTGTGCTGCTCTCATCGCCTGTTGGTAGATCGGACATTTCCAACTACCCGCAACGTGCCGGCAGTCTGACCTACTATCTTTCTCTTTGCAGAGTAAGCACTTGGCAGGTTGTTGACAAGCCGAGGCATTGTGACCAGCGCCTCCGCATCTGTGACAACAACTGCTTCGGTCAGTCTTGCCTCTGCACGCCTGGGCGTTGTGCCCAAAGTGCCAGCATTTGAAGCACCGTCGAAGGCTGATCCTCTCGCGAACACGTACTGTGCCCCACGCAAGTTTCAACTTTCCAAGTGCGATGGCTTTCTTGGCCTGGACCTCTGGGAGACAAACAACTGCCGTTTGTGTTGATCTATATGCCCGTCGAAGTGATTTCACTGCCTCCTCAGTGATCTCTGCCAGGCCGTCGATATTATCTTTGAGCAGGTTTACTACGTCTTCCTTGGTACTGATCTCGTCCAAGTCTTTAATTTCAATCTCGATTTGCGGTATTCGAGATTGTACAGTGGCCCCGCTTGGGAGCTTATTCTTGATGGCGTTACAATAGCGCTCCATCTCCTGAGCGTCTGCCTTGGCGAATAACAAAAGTAGATCTCCCTTAGCTGTTCGTCGGATCTTATTGACTTTTTTGCCTATATCCTGCAAGGTGGGATCATTCTTGATACCTCGCAAGATATCTGCATGGGAGCTCTTCTCGCCTTTCTTTATAAGCAGCGTACAATGTGGCGCTGGCTTTTGCTTATTGGTCCTCGGGGCCTTTTTCCTCTTTACCACTTGCCAGTCAGTCGACTGGTTTGCAGGTTGGTTTTTGGTCTGCGGTTTAAACTTGGATTTTAATCCATTGTTTCTCTCCGCTTCTGAATTGACCACCCTACTTGTTGTTCCCTGGGTAGTTTGCCCGATGTTCTGGCGACCTTCCTTACCAGGCTTTAGCTTGGTAGCTAGCACCGGTTTAAGCGTTTTAAGTGGTGGTGCCTTAGCTTTGGGGCCGCCGGTGTTTGAGTCGGTTTGAGGCTACTGAAGGCGAGACCTTCGGTGGCGAGGTCCTTGCTACAGAGGCTACTTTTATTGAAGCCTCCTGCTTTGGGGCCGTCGGTGTTGATGCAGCCGGTTTTGTGCTCGTGTGTGTGCGCGTGTGTGTGCGTGTGTGCGCGTGTGTGTGCGCGTGTGTGAGAGCGTACGTGGGGAGCGCGGTAGTGGACCAACAAACCCCGGGCTGATGTACGTGCGTGCGTGCGTGCGTGCGTGCGTGTGTGACCTCAAACCGTCTTATGAAATTTATTACAGGTATAAGTTACACTATCAGATGGTTCAACCTAAAAGATCTTATAAAATGAAAGTTCCTATTACTGCAAAAACTCTTAAGTAATCAAGTGGTATGGATCTTAAAAAACTTTGTAAAGGGGATCAGTGATCTCAACAGTTGGCATGAACATACTACTTTTTTATAGCTTATACTTAGGCAATCTATTCAATGTATTTTCAACTGCTGTAATTATGTTTAAAGCACTACTCATCCCTCAAAAATACACCATTCTGTAAGATTGTACCAAGCAATTGTAGGTGAGTTTACTTTTAGTAAAATGGCGTCCTTTTTTTTCAGCAGCATGAAAAGAGTGTTATTTCCTATGTAAAACTATACTGTGCTTCAGTACAAAGATGATTAGCTTTGTTTATATGGAACAGATGTTCGAACATCTATTTTATTTCTCTTTAGGGCTTCTGCTAAGTCAACTCCAATGACAAAAACCAATTGGAAAGTTTATTTCATTGTTGTCTAAATTAAAAGTCATTACAAATTATTCCAAAATGTAAACATTATATAAATGACTTGTGCAGGAATGCATCAAATAAAACATTATTTGTGTCTTTAATTTTTCTTTTATAATTATCATCAGGATTCTCATAAAGCAGTCAGTATTATGAAACTATATTGCCCTGAAAACATTCAATCTTTAACCATTTGCAGTAAAATACTATATTAATAATTTGACTAGAATACATATAAAGCAAAAATGCTTTGAATTCCATGTAATCTATATTTGTTAATTAAATTTTTTTTGGTTGCATCCATATCTCATACCAGTTTTTTGTTTAACCACTTTATAATCAACTCACATCTATTCTGAGACAAATGTATTATTTCAATGTTCTATTTTTGCATAAAAGTTTTCTTGGTACTTATAAATTCTCAACTGAAACAGATTCTTACTCCAAATTACTTAGAGACATAATTTCTTGTTAAGTCACATTCAGAATCTACGTCTTGCGTGTTATAAGAGTCATGTCCCCTGAGTATGAAAGAATCATTCTAAAATATGTGAAAAAAGTCATAATTTTTGTATTACACACACTGACATGGAGTTTCCCAGAATCAATTATCATAATTCAGAAATGAAAAATTTTATGACAATGTCTTTGAAATATCGACCAAATTGAAAGTAATAAAAGAGCCAGCCACTTGTTAGCAGTTAATGGTTAAAGAGCCAGCCACTTGTTAGCAGTTAATGGTTAAAGTTGGCATAATGTTTATCTAAGAAAATTGTAAATTCTGTAGTTGTCTTTACTGCAAAAATGTGTGTTTGGGCATTAGGTATTATGAATGTGTCTAAAATATTTTATTATTTCTTAATTTCTTAATAATATAAAAATTACTATTTCAAGTCTCCTACACTGGCAACTGTCTCTATAGTTTGTTTTAATTGCCAATAACTGAAATTAATGGACTCTTTAATTCCAGTAATCATATTTACACCTGGTATCTATATATAAATAGGCAAAGACAAAACGGTTAGATACCATTTTCTCCTCTGTTTCTCGACCGATTTTCTTTATTTTTGTTTTGTTTAGTAGCTATTGACGACCTTCAGTGCAGAATATAAAAAGAATCTTTATTTTCATCTTTTTACATAACTAATTTAGAAATAAATTATTAATAAAATTCAAGTGAGTGGCGCCCACTATGAATCTAATATTCGAATTTTGACAGTTAATAGTAAAAATCCAATTGTGGAAATTGTAGCGAGGTGTAAAAAATATTACCAAATTACTCGACTTTTACTTACAAAGATTTATGCTGTGAAAGCCTTCTTTTCTATTCATTTATGACGTTAATTTTTTACAAAAACGATGACAGCTATTACTGAAGTAATACCAAAGTTTTATGTAAGTACACAATTTAAGAGATTCTAAAGCTAATTGATACATTTGATTTCCGAACCTGAAGAGTTAAGTATGTACATTCTTTTAGTGATGAATGTCTCACAAATCTAATAACAATTTGCATATGCATCCATTATCAAAAGCTAAGAAGGAGATGTGATATGCAAATATATTTTTAATTATTTATATTTATGCCATGTGCAAATAAAACTTGAATAAGTATTATAGTATTAGCAATAAAATAAGACGAATCAATTTGCAGTTTCATTTGATAAAAGGTAATCTTATAAATTAATTTTAACATCTCATCTAAAAATTAGCAGTCAGACAGAAATTGTTTAATATTATTTTAACGAGATGTGATATGCTGCAAATATATTTTTTCTTATTTATCTAATAATATACTACCTATAATGGTTGTTTATTTACATGCATCTTATTTATATGTAATTTTCGCAAACGGCACTACGATTTTGTTGAAATTCCATTTAGGGGTTTTGGCATGTAAAAATCGGGATCAATCGTATTACCGATAAAAAACGAGATTGTGACAATTAAAACTGCTCTCGACAAATTCATTCAATACAAATTGATGTGTAGGATCTTATAAGAATTTTATCAGTACTTGATATTTTTTTAACATTACATTGTTACAGTTAAATCTTTGAAGATTTTAAAGTAAAATGTGCTGGTTAGGTGATTTTTGGATGGGTAAAAAGTTATGTTCTTATGATAATTTGAGGTCCTCAATGAAGTTGCCATGAGCAGTTACATAAGCATGCTTATATAAACTGACTGAGATATAAGGTGCTGTAGGTTATAATTATACAGAGTGATTCGAGAAATGTTAGAAACCAAATGTTTTATTGGATGGCCCATAAACAGTTGCATACACACTGTGTATTATATATATTGGGTTAGTATATATATATATATATATATATATATATATATATATATATATATATATATATATATATATATATATATATATATATATACGATTATATGTATAATATGTATGTACCTACCAATATTTTTGATGAACTTTTGCATTTACGAGTAAAGCCCGGTCACCCAGGTACTATTAATTAAACATACAAATGGAAATTGAATAAGTATTAGTAGTAAAGTGAAACAGATTATTTTGAAATTTTGATTCAAATAGATTTGTCATTTACAATTATTTGTTATATTATCCTACTGGATAACAGCTGAATTATTTAATTTTAATTAATTTCCACTTACTGCCCTCCCCCATACCTTATATCATTAAGCTATGCATTAAAAATGTGCTCACAAATAAAGTCCTATTAATTACATATGAGAAACAAGTTGAATTTTGTTATGAATTGACAGAATTGGTCGAATTTCGACCACTGGGCGATCGCTAGTGTTAGTAGAACCATCATTTAAGTAAAAAAACATACAAATTAATAATAAATTATTTTAGAATTGGATTTATATCCTAGATTTCCTTAATGTTTTGTACATAGTAAAAATACCAATATATGCAACACTAGGCACTTTACTGACAAATGTTCATTAAATCCTATTGAATACTCTTACATTCAGGAAGTAGACAAATAATGTGTTATTTGTTAGTAATTGAATACGTCAACAGTGTAAATTTAGTTTGTTTTAAAGAGGGATGAGTCACAAGCAACTCACCCAGGTTTCTCAAGAAAAACAGGAACCACTGTTTCTATTTTTAGAAATATACCAAACGTTATTTAAATATTGAAAATGCGGAGGTTGCACAAGAGATACGAAGGTATGAAAGAAATTTAAAATTTAGGTTATTACATTTCCTCAGACACCTACGCTAAATGAGAAATATGTTCAAAAAAATGTTGCTAACAAGATGTTAGTTGCATTAAAAAGTTTAAAAATCTCAAAACAAAATTGATGAGGCAACAATACAAATGAATGCATAATAAAAAACTAGAAAATAAGTTTTAATTAATGACAAAAATTTGTTAAAATTGAGCTATTCTTGGAACTGATCAATTTCAAATGGGTGACACAATTTTAATCAAGTAGGAACGATTGTTTAAATATACTTTAGACAGTCAAAAGAACGGATAATGAGATATTACACACACATTTTAATATATAATAAATAAAAGGGCTTACTTACATTTACTATTTTTAGACAAACTGGAGAATTTTCAGGCAAATTGCATGTTTACGATCACTCTCGAATTTTAGAATTGCTGCATTTGTTTGAAACTTAATCAATTTGTAACATGTTTTTAAAAACGATTAACACAAAGTTCTTGAATCACTAGTGACCCTAACTTATACGAATCAAAATAGAGACTGCCATTTTAGGAAAATAAAAAACAGTAGCATGTGATTAATCTGCCATC
The DNA here is from genome assembly GCA_034190945.1 of Octodonta nipae. Lineage (NCBI taxonomy): Eukaryota > Metazoa > Arthropoda > Insecta > Coleoptera > Chrysomelidae > Octodonta > Octodonta nipae. The sequence continues at coordinate 110,799,759 of CM067217.1, forward strand.
TATTCTGAGATTTTGTAAGCGAAAATAGGAAACTGCCATTACTTCTACTCGTGTGGATTCTGGATATTCCATACGCGTAACACGTTATGTATGGAAGTTAACTGGCAAAAAATACTATAATATAATAGTTAATTTCTGTATTCAGTTATTCCCTCTTGAGGAGAATGCGCTATTTTGTATTTCGAGTTTCAAGATTATACTCATACTTATCCTTAGATCATGTATCTTCTAGATATAGCAGCCAATTAACAATATGCTGAACGTATTTGATTGGAAGCAGCTCCCAACCGAGTGAAACAACCTCTTGCCCTCTGTATAGCCCTCTCTCTCTTTAGTCTTACCACGACGTTTGTGTATGACAAGCAATGGCTGTTTTCCAATAGGCGTTATTCCGTCGCTTGGTGACGCTAGTGCCAAGGGGTACGAGCCCGCGAAATTTAAAAGTGACAAGAGTGGAATTACAATGAGTGAGATCACAATTGAGATGGAAATAGTATTGATTATTAATGTTATGGTAAATCGACATTAAAGGAATGGTAGGACTTTTATATCTTTGTGCGTCCCTATTTTTACGAATTTGTCAAAAAACCTTAAAAAAGCTTAAAAATGCTTCCGCGGCACTTTTTTCCACAAGAAAACCCTGTTTTTTACAAAAAAATTCACTTGAAATTTGTCATATATAACCTATATTTACACAATCTTGGAGGAAATTAGGCTCTCTTAAGTTGGCGGAGATGAATCAATTTTTTAGAAATATTTTTGTCGCATTCAATTGTTCGTCATTTGTTCTTCATTGTTCGAGCAAAATTAACTTTTGTTCGTTATTCGTTTGTCTTAAAAAAATTTTTTCAAAAGTAGACCCTTAAGTTGGCACCAACTTTAGTTATTTGGCCTGTTTTTGTTTTTTATTAATAGATCAGAACTATTTGTTTTTTGTTCGATCAAAAATAACATTTGTTCGACCTGTGCTTTAAATTGCTCTAATGGGTTTACCAGTGTATAATGCATGGATACATTGTTGCGGTGGAGATCACTTAAGAACTGCAAAAATAAAAATAAGCTAAAGGACTCCATTCTCTCTGTATGATCTGTGGGGTTCCAACTGTCCTCAAGGGAGCGTTCAAGTATTACGTAACGCAATTTTTGAAGATTTTTGACCCCCCTCCCCCCACTGTAACGCTCCGTAACGTTTTTCTGTACCCCCCACCCCCCTCTCTAAACGTTACGTAACACTCAAGTGATCATTTACCCTGAAGTCGCAAAAAAATGTTATAGTTTTTATCCTTGGTATAGTTTTAATTGCCTTATAATAAAACAAGAGATTTTTATTTCGCAACACCTGCGTATTTTTTATAAATTTTTGACTTTACACACAATTGTTTTTCTCTTCTTAACAAAATTAAAAAATAATCAACTATTAACCAATTATCTAAGTAGGTCTATAAAAACAATTCGATTGAAATTACTGCTCCTCTGTCCACGGGTTTGCTAGCCACTCAGATTCTTTCATCACTGGCAGCTGGAGTGCAGACGAAGACGGTTCTGGAATTGTTAAGCCACTTGCATCAACTTCGTCTTCGTCGAGCCAGTCGGCATCCTCAGACGATGTTTCATAACGACGCACAATGCAGAGAAGCTCATTTGCCCTTCTGGCAGCAAGGCGCTGTGGCCTTACTCTAGTTTCACAATGGTCTTGGACAGTCTTGCCATGCACGTAACGACAGTGCATTTGAAGAATCCTGTGAGATGTAAAATAGATCCCACAGGTTGGACATACTTTTTTCTTTAGGTCGGATTGTACAGATGAACAAAAGAAATCGTAAGGCATCTGCTTAAACCCTTCTAGAGGAGGTGACAGATCAACGGACAACCTCACAAGAAGTGGCGAAAACTTGGATTTTCCTTTGTCTAGCAAACTGGGTACTACGAGCTTGCTTGGGGTTTGAAGTATTGGGCAAGGTGGCGGCATGAAAGTATCCGTAAACACAGATTTCAATGCACTTCTCGGTGGTGAACAGCAGGATTCATCCGCGCATTTTTAACCTGTAAGAAATATTGCGATTCACGGACGTGAACGCTATACCACGCCAGATTTGGTTCTGCTGGATCCTGCATGCTATCTTCGGGCTGTCTGTACTCCGCCGAAACTTCGTAATTATCAATTTTCATTTCTCTCCACACTTCTGCAAGTGTTTCCCCAGCGTGCTGAAAATTGCGTTTTTCCAAATCATCATCCGTAGTCATTCCTTTGTCGTCGAGATGAGAACCAAAATGTTCATGAGGCAGAATGACGCGTGCCAGTCGTTTGCTGAGGGGAGCCATGCGACGCTCAACTCGGTTATATGCGCTCCGCCCAGGAGCATTAGTCGCTATGAACAGGGCGTCCAGGTTGTATTTTTTAAAGTGTTCAATCGCAAAGTTCTTGACTTTGCGATAACGCGGGTTTTCGTCCGGCCCACCATCTACAAAGATGATGATTACTGGCTTCACGGTGTTCGATTCTGTCATCATTAAGGCTTTGAATGAAGGTATTGATAAAAGTGATTCGAAATCATAAGCGTGGGTGTTCGCTGTGGAGGATGAGTGTTTCCCGCTCCTTATGGATATGTGTGTCGGCCCGTTATACCCAACAGCTTCTTCCTTACCGAAATTGTTAGGTTCTACGTTGACACCGGCGTATACAGAAGGAATAAGTTTGTGCCGCTCTGCCACGACCCAGTCATGATCAGGTAATAGTATTCTGTATTCCATATGCATTAAAAGAGGGCTTTGACTTTTCACTGCCGGTAAACCTATTGGTACACGTGCCTTATCGTCTTGTGAGAGAACGAATACTTGCTGCGGTCCTAGAAGCGAAGCGAGGGATTCCAATGACCTGATTGTAGCAGTGCAAAATTCCCCGTCCTCGTGGTTTTTGTGCATCTCGGTCTGTGGTCTTGCTAACTTTACGGGTACAGTACGTACGTGTCTTCTTCCCTCTTGTGTGTTAGAAACCCGTGGGAGTAAATGAAGATATGTGCCGCTTCGAGAAATTTGGAATCCCATTAACAACAGTCTCTCATGCAGGTCGGACAGAGTGAGACAACTCTTAATCATCTCTGTTCGGCGGCGTTCATCAGCAGCGCTGCCATGAATGGCAATATTAATTATGGTCTCTAGGAGAGCAGGTTGCGAGTCAACTAAAGGGGGCTATCCAGGGCCAGTTCGGGGTTGTGCTGCAGCAGGATTGTTTCTCTGACGTTCAGTTTTCTCCAGTTTTTCTTTGGCTCGAAATTTTTTTGCACGCTTAGCAGAATCTCTTTTTTTTCTTTAAACGTTTCTCTTCTTCTTTCAACTCTTTGCGTAGCTTTTTTATTTCGTCATGAACATCATCTTTGACTATACCAGTGTCCCTTGCTTCAGTGAGAACATTTATTCTTTGTTGCAGTAGACCAATTTTCTTCATAAGAGTTTCTTGAGCCGGTTTGCTTGGAATATTTTTTGTGATGACCAAACCAACCAAAGTCTTGTCTGGTTCCGTAGACGATGTCTCCACAGTTCCCTCATCAGTATTCTGACTTTGCTCATCGTGGGTATCGTTCATCTTTCGTTTGACGGCAGTGCTTTCATGTCCAGCGACTGCGACAATCGTTTCCATAAGAGATGAACACGTGGAGGAAGCTACAACATTCGAATCCTATAGACCCCGAGAAAATAAATTAAGAATAGGTATTATTGACACATGCGATAAAAAAGAACATAATATACAACATATATAGATGCACCTGTTTTTGTTGAGGAGCACGCCAAGACGAGGGAACATTGGGAATATAAAATATTTATGACCAGTTCTTTTATGAAAAATCAAGGTTAAATATAATACTTATGTCATTATTACATTTTAATATAAACTTACTTGTGTAAAATAACTAAGCATTGTTGCTTTTTTCTTTGTGGCCTTCACCTTCAACTCTCGTATAACATCATTTATATGTTCTATAAACTTTTCTTTATTTTTTAGTTTTTCTTTAGCCGTTTTCCAAATTTCGTTGGCATTTTTTTGACATAGTTGCGCTGGCAAGTCAGGATCAGAGCCTTTATAGGCCAAGAACAGCTGATGATACAAATCTCCTTCTTTTGAGGACATTACCGTATGAAGTCTATGAACTCACATTAATAACACCGAATACAGCAATGTGCTTCTACATAAGCACTAACGAATACTGACAACAAAAACAACATTAAATGACGTACAACACAATCTAGGGATTCCCCGTAAAACGTAAACGAAAAGGGTTGCCAATTTGGGAGTTTTAATCCCCTAATTTTTTATATAAAAAAAGAAATAATGTTAGGTAACGTGTTGTAAGAAGGACCCCCTCCCGCCCCTGTAACGCATCGTAACGTTTTACGAGACCCCCCCGCCCCCCCAAATTGCGTTACGTAATACTTGAACGCTCCCCAAGCAATGAAAACCTCTTAACCATTGTGCTGGTAAAAAAACATTGTGCCATTCATATAAAGCTTTTCTGGGTAACGCAATATAAAGAACAAATTGATTATTCTAGTAATATACTTGTTAATAATGGCTGGCATTGCCAGAAGAATAGCTGCTTTCTCAAGAACATCTAAATATGTTTATTTGATAATTCCATTATGATGTACTTATTCATAAATTGGGAGTCATGGTGTTTATGGGTCATGAATTCATTGGTTTGAAGATTACATGTCTAATAGAAGACAGTTGTAAAAAGCAAATAGTGATGTTCTCATTAAATTGCTGCCATGTAGATGAACCTCAGGGAGCCCATTTTGCACCATTATTATTTAATATATTTTGGAATGATATGGTTACTCAGTTTGAATACTGTGAACATTTATTTTATGCTGATGACCAAAAATTATTAAAAACTATTGACCATCCTGAAAACTGTATTATAGAGATAAATATCAATAAATGTAAATTTAGAAAGGGTACCAAATCAAGGATTTTGGGGTTTATGCTGATAAGCAACTTATTTTGATTTTGATATAAATTATATATAGAGATTTGAAATTGTTAGAAGTTTTAACAAGAACATTAAGAGAATTTAATGAAGTGTTTTAAGTAACCTCATTGTTTTTTTGTAAGAAAAGAGCTTAAATCTGCAAGTCATAATATTACCATGTTCATACTAAATTGTTAGAAACACTGCACACATGATTTTTTTCAAATTGGTTTAAAATTAGGATTACCTGTAGGTCAGGTTAAATTAAATGACATAAATTATTACTTATATCGATGCTAGGCAATGAAAAACTTTTTGTTAAGTTTTACAGGAGAAACAAATAACTTTTAAAAATGTGTATGAAATTATACACAAATATTTGCTGCAGTTTTTAATGCACAGTGCAAGCCTAGTTAGTGTCCAATGCGTACCTCGTGATTTCATCAGATCATACAACATAATTTTACTGATGGAGTTTTGAGGTTTTGATTGCCTAGCATTGATATGTACATTAAGATTGTAATTAATCTAAATTGTTACTAAACCTGGTTTCAATAAATGTTCTACTCATAGTGGTGTGTTTTCATGAATTCTTTTTTGTTCAATTAGATTGAACAAATCCAATATGCACATTCCCTTAACTAGGCTCTGTAGATTTGCAAATAATTATTGTGGGGAATGAGATTTTTGCAGGTTACAGAGTTTTTCAAACTTGCACTTAAGACACTAGATTGGTCAGCATTTTGAAAAGTACTATTTTTTCTAATAGTGAGTGCTAAATTTGTCATTGTGAACCTTTAAATACTTATTTTTTTGGTTCAGTTGTGTTACATTTCACTACCATCAAAAAGGGTCTGATTTACCTTAAAATGTTTGGAGTATTTGAAATATGCAGACTTTCAGTACATGTGAGGTTATTTTCATTCAGTTGAGGGGAGCACAACTGATTAAGGTTCTTAATTAGAGACAATATATTGTCTTGTGTGCAATGGATTGAAACATCTCTAAAAAAATATTTTTTGATAGGTTTTAGTTAACCCATGAATTGTTTCACATCTGTTTCCTAAGAATCACGGGGAATGGTATTACACAGAGTTCGACTCTCAATTTGGAGTCTCTGTGTGCTATAGTTTTTCGAAATTCATTTCGCGATAAAATATTAAATTCAGTTATATGTACCTGCTAAATATATAAAGAATTATACAATATTTCAATCAGTTGAGGGGAGCGCAACTGATGAAGGTTCTCTACTAGAAAAATATATTGTCTTGCGTTCAATGGATTGAAAAATCTCCAAAAGGTACAATCATACTTTATATTCGTTGATATAATACAAGTAGTACCATTTATTACTATTCCATAGATTTTATATAATTGTTGTATGGCCATAATCTGTGATTCAGCCTTCATTTCACACTTGGAAAATACTCGGAAATGTATTGATCAAAAGATTTTAAAAAGAATACCTTGTGGGTAGGGACACGGTATCGAATAGAAAGTATCGATACTGTACTCATGAGTATTATCGAAAAAAAGTATCGTACTCATAAAAGTATCGAAACTAAAGTATCGATACTTCATAGTATCGAGTACTTTTCTTAGAGCCTAATACCCACATAACCATAGAGCTTGTTCCCTGCAATGCACAAATGCCGTGCCAAAACTAAATAGAGAGGGCAATATAGAGACCAAGAGGCTATTTTACGCTGCTTCCAATGAAACACGTTCATGTAGGTTATTGGATGACATAGTGAAATAGCTAGTCTTGGCAAGTCATTTGTTCATTGCAGGCTACCTCCAGAAGGTATATACTCTAAGCACACAACTGACACCTAGACATCATCATGCAGATACAAACTGTTGTTAACAATTAGCGCACAATTGAGCACAGTGCGGCACAGTGCTAGCACTGAGTGTTCCAATTACAGCACTAGCTCGCACAAATGAGCACAAGAAATAAGTGTGCCTTTTGGTATGACATAAAACCACCCAATTAAATTACGGTGAACACTTTGGGCTCTAGTATTGGAAAACAACCATTATTGAATTACTTACACCTCTGAGTAATACACTTTTAACCTTATGGTGATCTGTTCTACCGGTTGGTTTTAAAAGAACCAGTTCCTTAACGTCCTAAAAATTGCCGCACTGTGCGGCACAAAATCACTTGTGCTCTGCTAACTGGAAAACAGCCTAAGTTTGCTTACGTTTCAACGTTTCATGTTTTGTGCAGCACAAAACATGAAACGTAAGCATTTGTTCTGATTTTGTGCCGCACAGTGCAATTTTTAGGACGTTAATTGGAACATGGTTGTTTTAAAACCACCGGTAGAGTACACTCCAGTGATAGGTGACGATTATAGTACAGAATAATTCTAATGGCTGTTTTCCAAAGAACTCACACAACTGGAACACCTATGTTTAGAGGCACAGTTATTTATTGTGCTCAAGCATAAGAACACTCAGTGCTAGCACTGTGCCGCACAAGCTAATTTTATATCTGCTACGTACCCATAGATAAGAGATATATATATATATATATATATATATATATATATATAGATGGGAAACTCTCCGTGCAAAACGCGTTCACTAGATTACAGCGCTCAAGTGAGTGGTTGAAAAAACATACACGGCGGGAAAATTAAATACGGATTAGCATTAAATACATTATATTTTTTTAATTCTTAGTCATCCTGATTTCTGATTACATCTTTTACCAAGATGCAATCAGAAATGCAGGATGACTAATTATTATGTTTAAAATGTTATAAAAGGAAAGGAAATACAATAGTAAACAATTTTTATTGAAGGTTACATAATTTGTCTTATTCCAATTGAACTTTTTTTATTCATCCATGATCTTGCCTTTAACAGTTCTTAGAAGCTGAGATGGCCTCCTGATATCCTGATAAAAATATATTTATATATTAAAAATATAATTAAATTCTAGTAATATTTTTACCTCTTATATTTTTTGCTGTTGATATATTTCCATGTTCAAAATTAGCAGCAGGTGGTGTTGCAAAAGATAAATCTAAGCAAATATTATCTTATTCACTTTCCAAATCCAGGTTAACATTCTCCTTAGTTTTCTCATCTAAGAAATTTTACAATAATGTACTGTATTGACATCAAAACTATTATGAAATAAATTACATACCATGATTATGAAATAATGAAGGAATAGCACCAAATTTCAAGTTCGATTTCCTTCTTGTTAAGCCCCAACAAATCTTGCTTTCTGAGGAACAGTGAGCATCACACACTTTGTAAGACATCCTAATTTGTTGGGGCGTTTTGTTCAACAGTTTACTGCTATTAATCTGGTTGACCCAAATTTGAAGTAGCTGCAAATATTTTTCTTTTATTATACAAAATATAAATATTATTTAGTAAATACAGTTACATATTTTCATGTAATTATTTTATTTACCTCAGTTTCTTTTGGGAACCGATGCATCACTGTATTTAAATTAGTATTTCCAGAAAAGGGAACACAGCAATAGATTACCATGATTTCAGTGAATACAAAATAAAATTTGAGAGCATCAACTTAACTTACAACAATTCACAATTCAATAAACAGAAATTAAAAATTGAGAAAATAAAACACGGAACAAGTTTACCTACACTTTCACAAAACAATAGTTTCTTTATTTCTAAATGTTTGTCCTTTATTGTCTATATAAAAGTAAGAGATAAATATATTCATGGACACAATCCACGCAACCATTAATAACAGAAAACTTATTCTATTTGTCAAATAGCGGCGACTGAGGTTTTGACAAAGATCGATATAATTGGGGGTATATCTGTCTTTATCAACCGACTGGTTGAAACTCTGAACGGACAATTCCTATATAGTTACCCGTGCATGGACATCATGACTCAATCGCACCTACGATATATCTCCCTTATGTTAAACAACATGCATGTTACAGTCATTTCCTGTTATATTCATTGATAACTACATATTAACCAATGAACATAACAGGAAATAGCCGTAACATACATGTTGTTTAACACAAGATATATCATAAGGGGGAATGACATCAGTGTTTAGTTCAGCTTTAGTACTAGTCTAGGGAGGAGCTTTGTCGATAGCAGAATTATTCCGATTCGATTCCCCTAAAAACAAATCCGCAGGTTCCGGGTCCTAATATAGAGCTTTGAAATTGGTTATTTTTGGGTTTTTCCAACTTTAAACTGCTTATAATTCTTTTACTGTTCAACATTTAGAAAACTGACGAAACCTTTTTTGTCCAGAATGACCCAACAAAGCTATAAAACTTTTCTACGATAAAAAGTTGATTTTTTGAATTTGTTTGAAAAACAAACAATTTCTCTATCAAATTACCTCCTGGCAACCTCCGGATTAGTTTTTAGGAGACCTTTGTGCATAGAAAAATCAATTGGAATAATTTTGCTATCAGAAGCAAAGCTTCTGCCTGGACTATAGAAGAAACACATGAAAAAATAAATGTTACATAAATAAAATACAATAATAAATAAACAACTGTAAATTAAACAAATTAAAAAGTTTATTTCACCATTGCTCAGAAAGTTTTTTTTTAACTAATCAACTAGTATGCTAAGTACGTTGTTATATGCATGCAAAACTAAACTGTTGAAAGTTGAAACACAATCAAAAAAGTAAACAACAAGTTCTGTATCAAAAATAACTGTCACCTGATACCTTAATAATTTTATTTTTGCATTACAACTGTTTTCTATTTTCCTGTTAATTTATTACTTTAGGCACACAATTACATTTCCCATTCCTCCTCCGTACAGTCACTTAAAAATAGAAGTTTATCCAGGCGTTTTGGCGATAACAGATTTCGGGTTTTTATTAGAACACTTCCTGCCTTAGAAAACAGTCGTTCTGAAGGGACTGAGGTCGCAGGTATTGATAAATATTCACGTGCCAATTTGTACAATTTTGGAAAAACAACTTTCATATCTTTCCATTGTCTTAATGGATCTACGGAAAGTGGTGAAACTTGTGTCGATAATTAATGGCTTATTTCATCTTTATTTTCAGACTGTAATGAAGAAACTGTTGTTTTATCTCGTTTTTTTGTATGGGCTAACTGTTTATGGTGACGCCAGAAATCATATGTTGTTTCAGGAGAAGAATCATTATCTGGTTCACTATTGATGTTATAAGGAGTGGTAGTAATAAATCGTCTTAATAAGGAAATTGCCTTTGCACAGGCTCTGGCATGCTGAAAGTGGATATTCTTAAATGTAGGATCCAATAAACATGAGATGGAAATCAAGTGATTACCTTCAATATGTCCGAATCTGCGTTCTGTTTCACTGGTACTACATCATCACTATCCACAACCATAGGTATATCATTAATCTGTGTCTTTAAACTGTTCACCATTGGTATAATTTTACTTATGGTCACATACTGTTCACCTGACAGCTCTTTGGTTACATATTCTAGTGGTTTTAAAATACTAATCAATGATTTTATATTCTGCATTTCTATAGCTGAGGGTGTGGGTGGTGCTTTAATATTTAACATCAAAAATTGATGAACAACAGGTGCTAATTCCGACGGGTCTTAACGTCTAAAATCAGGTTTAGAGGTACAGTGCCCTTGAAAAATTTGACAACGTCTCGTACTTTGCTTACTATTGAACTCAAATTGTTGACTGACATTGCAGACTCAGCAATAAGATTGGCTGTATGAGCAAAGCAAGGCAAGTGTTTGGTTGCTCCTAAAAAATTAGCTACACCTGCTATCATGTTTGAGCCATTGTCCGTAATTATTACAGTTATTTTATCCGGTCTAATGTGTATATCTGAACAAATTTCTTTTAATTTTTCACGTATATAGTCACCAGTTTGTCGTTGATCCAGTGCAACAGTATCTATACGTCGCGATACAAGTTTATCACCATGCAAATAATGAGCAGTAACTCCTAAATAACTATTAACATTCATCATACCACACCAAATATCACAGGTTAATGCCACATGAACTAGATCGTCAAATATTTCCTCAATTTTCAAACGCAATGGGATATTTTAAACAGTTCGAAGTGATTGCTCTAGATACTTTTTGCGTGTCCCTACTTGTGGGTACTCAATCATGTGAATTCAGGAATAATTGTCTTAAAAAATATATTTGGTATTAAAAATAACAAACTCATCAAAATTTAAGGAATTTCTTCCTTAATGCTGAATGAGTCTCATGTTGAATAAAGGATCAATAATTTAGTAATTTTTTAAGAAAGAATTTAAAAAATATTTAACAAAATGGTTTTAATAGGTAAACTAATTTTTTTAATAACAGTATAACTTAACAAGGTATTTCTTGGGTATCATAACAAAACATTTTTAATAAACTTAATTTGTCTTAATTAACAATATAACTTAAAGGTATTTCTTTGGTATCATAACAAAATATTTCTAATAAACTTTTTTTTTAATAACAGTATAACTTAAAGTTATTTCTATGGTATCATTACAAAATAAAATAGGTATTTATAATAAACATTTTTTTAAATAACAGTATATAACTTAAATATATTTCTTTGGTATCATAACACAATATTTTTGATAAACTTAATTTTTTAAACGGCAGTATAACTTAAAAAGGTATTTCTTTGGTATCATAACAGTTCTAATTTTTCTTTAGTAATAATTAAAAAGTACCACAATTTTTTGCCTATTTAATTTTCGAATAAATAGAGCACCCCATGTTGTAAGATTTTTGAATGACTTTAATTTTATGTTGACTAGCAGTTTAGGAGAGAAATAGAAACTGTATTGTCAATGTCTAGAGTAAGTTATTTTTTATTGTTTATAAGTAAATAGGCATAAAAACTACATTTATTATTTACAAAAACTCAATAATTACATTGAACGTAATTGTTTAATTTTTATTTGTACAGCGATAAGTTTCTTAACTTTGATATTGTAGTACATTTGTAGTATTTATGTAGCAAGGCTAGTTAGTGCTGTCCTTCAATAACCAGAGATTACTTCAATAAAATGTCTGTCGTTTACTTTTTGATACCTACAAGTTAAAATCAATGAAATAAATACTTGTGTTTTATATAGAGCATTATAGTCAACAATATGGAGCTACCCTAACTTTTAAGGGGCGCCAAAACCACCTATGTTCATACCTATTTAATTTTTTGCCTACTCAAGATATGGAAACATTTAGTTTATATTTATTTACTATATTTCCAGTCATCAAATTTGTCTTTCTTTGAGTACATTAAGGTAAAGTAGGACGTCCAATATTCCTCAGGTTTCAATCATTTTTAGCCTTATCGTTTTCTGTCGATGATTTGTTCCATTCCCAAAGATATTGTATTTGATCTGTATCTTCACATGTAGTTGACATGCCTTTCTGGATTATTAATCTTAATGGGTCGTATGGTTTTTCGTTTTTCGGTGGTGAACGAGGCACTGCCAGAGCGATTAGCTCTGGGATATCCTTAAATAGTTATATTTACAAAATCCGATAAAATCGTTGTAATCAAAATCGTTGATTTACTTATTTTAATTTTTTGTACACTTCTAAACTATATGACCCTTCGACTTAGTGGCAAATGCTGTTTTAAAAATTCATCTGAATTTTAAACGTTGGATGTTTAGCAAACTTTATTGTCCTGGATTCTAAGGTGGAGTAATCCTGTACTCCAGCACAGCATAAGATTTTTTTTTTAATTTTTGCAACAGTTCTTGTTTGATTAGAAATATTTCTGAAATATAGCTATATCAGCGAAAAAACCTTATTTTAAGTATTTTATGAAATATTCCTGTAATATTTTGTATTTCATGATATATTAAAAAAATGACGTGGATATACGAGTATTTAAAAGCATTAGAGTGAAATATTTTAAAATAGTTCAAAAATATTAAATGTCTGATATATTTTCTAGAATTTCTTCTGAATTATTCCTATAATCTTGATAAAAAAGCTGTTGAATTATTTCATAAAATATGTATGTAATATTTCAGTAGACGTTTTGTTGTAAATAGGAATATATAAAAAATATTTCATGTTGTGTGCGCACTAGTTTTTAGTAGGTAATTTATTTCTTTGTAATAAATTAATTTAACAAATTAATCACATGATTATTTGAATAATATGAATAATTAGTTGGCATATCATTTGATGACATTACAACAATTATTTTTAGTATTTAACAGATGTATATTAAGGAAGGGGTAATTTGAATTAATACATATTTTGATCATTTATTTATTTATTTATAAGACCAGTATATAACAAATCGTTACAAAGGTAACCCCAGAAGAAAGTGGACTGGCACGTTAAACTAGGTTATAAAATAAACTAAATTTAAAAGAAATATTAAAACAATATACTAAGAACATATTATACAGTAAATCACTTTATATTTTTATTGTTTTCTTATTAAGCGATAAAATTGTCATTATATAAGGGTAAATTTTACTCTATTACATAGATAAGTAACTTTTTTTTTCACTTTTTTGGCATTTTTGCATAACATTATACTATTTTCCTTGTGTTATTTGAAATTACAAACTTAGTTTTAAGGATTTCATAATACAAGGTTTCTTATATGTTAAAAACTCATTATATTTATGATTCTTAAGATTTTGTTAGTAATTTTTGCAGTATTGCAGTATTTGTATGCCCCACTCCAAGCTATTATTCCATAACTTACAAGACAAATAACATAATATATATGCATAAACATTTCAATCTTCATTTTTCTAGACAAGTTAGACAATTTTAAATACTAAATATTTTATTTCATTAAATACATAATCAATGTATTTTTCACTCTTAATGTTGAAATCAAATACAATATCCAAAAACTTGCAGTATTAACACTTTTAATGGGTTGTTTTCAATACTACTATTTATATAATTAATAATAATACTAGTAAGAGACAATCTATTAAGGGCTAGCCATTCAGCTATTACATCTAGCAGGGTATTCATTACTCAACAGTTTCGTTCAAGTATTTTGGAAATTAATACAGTATTTTAAGAAATCATTAACAAATAATATGAACACTAATTGTTCACGCATAGTACCAAATGATATACATATTAAAATTAACGTATTCACTGAAACTTTCATTAATTTTAACTTTACTCCTTATATTACACAGATAGTTTTTTATAAGTTCATATGCTTTGCCTCTGATTCCTATGAGGAGTAAAATCCCTAACAGGCATATAAACGACCCTTATATATAGTTATTAGATCTATAATCTTAAGTGTATCAGACCAGTTTGTTTTTTCAACACTTAATATTTTACTCTCTAGTTTAATAATAATAAACTAAAATATAGTTTTTAATGTCAGAACACTAATCATATTAACACCATCTTGTAAGTTTAAGCTGAGACATATCATAAATTTCAACATTATTAGTTGGATTTAGTGTTTGGATTCTTCTGACGCATCTATATAGACCAATTAACTGTATTTTAATTTTGATAATATTTCTAAACAACATTTAGACATGTTTAGCGAAAAAACGAAATCATACCTACCCCGCTTTTCTTAATCACATAAAATAAAACTACAATCCTAGATCTGTCACTGAGAATAATGACTAGTATTAGCAATATAATGTTATAATTTATTTTTTAATCGAGTCATTTAATATACAAAAAAATAGCTCAAATAATTCAAAATGACTTACATTTTTTCAGGTCTAGTTATAATCTTTGAACAGCTTCCACACTGTAATGTTTAAATTTCAGGAAAATTTTTGTTGGTCTGTTTGTTGTGTTATTTTTTAGTTCTCACAAAATTATACTTATCTATGTCAAAGAAACCATCGAATTCTAATTCTGCTATTGACAGTGGTGAGGACTTCTTAAAAATGTTCCTGATCACCTAAGATATGTTTTGTGAGATTTAAAAATTATTAATGCTATTGGTGGATTAACATCTTCCTATAGTAAGCTTTTTATCTTCCTTATTCACACTGTACTTCTAAATAAAATAATTCAGATATTTTTGAGGCATTAAATCTAAATTAAAATTTGTTATATCATTATTTTTTGTTGTAACTTGTAAATTTAGATATTTAGAATGAGTATTTGACATTTCTTTGATGTTCATAGTTTTTCACATTTACTCTGATTTTCTACAAAACATGTTTTACTCATTATAAAATAATGTAGGGAAACACCTTTGAATTTACCTTAATATTGGACTTTATTAAATGCTTTGGTACCTGTAAATATGTTATCATAATTAGAAAATTTAAAAAAGCTTGATTCAAAACTGAAAAATACATCAGAATGTTTAAAGTTATATGATTCTTGAGATTTCAATTATGGCAAAAGTTTAAATTATTGTGAGCATGTTAAGGTATTTTACAAAATTAATCAACAAGGTTGAGGATTGTTTACTGAAAGTCAGGGGAAGTTGCCCATTGTGATTTCAAGGAGCAGCAGATGACTACAATACAATACAATTTGTAACAAAATTATTAGGTTTATTATATCTGTTGACCTCTTTTTATAATGAATGAATACTGGGTAAAATATAAGTTAATATATGTGAACGATCTGCAACTAGTTTGTTGCAGATATTGAGCCGAAGAAAAACTCGGTTTTCTTAACGGCTGTTGATGTTTTTTAGTGTGAAAGAAGTAGACGAATTTACACAAAACTGTCTATTTAGGTATAATGTTATTAGAACATGTTACAAGTGTCAGTTTGAGTTCAATACTGAATCATGAAATCTTATTCTAAAACTAACTAAACAAAATTCTTAAATCTAGGAGGGGCAACAACGAATAGAAATTAGAGGGTGTATACATGCAAAGATAGCGAAATTGCAGACGGGAATTCCCGTATAAATTTAACATCTGGTCATCTGAGACCGGCAAGTCGGAAATGGCAATAGCCGAGGATTAGGAATTAAAATTACAGTTTATCCTTAAGGTGATTGTAAACCAAACAATAGTATTAACAATACAAACAACGATTTGTGTAATAAATGCAAAAATAAATGGAATTTAAAAATAAGCTTGTTATCAGATTGCCTAAATAAAAATTAATACTATAAAAATTTGGGAAAACCGGACCCATCTGCAACGGTTGTAAATAAAGAATTTTATCTTAAGGAGTACATACACAAAAAGATGAATGTTCTATAGTAAAGTTAAAAAATATACAATATATAGAATTAAAATAAAAACACTAGCGACGCAACATGCCGCCCCCCTTGAACGATCCGCGTTCAAAAGGTAAACTAGGTAGAATAGAATCAATCTATAGGTAAAGGACACAGTTTTTTAGCACACCGTTTCTGTTCACCACTATTGGTTTTCACTGTTACCACACGAATAGTTCCATCTTCACCAGGATGAGTGGCGATGATACGTCCCAAAGACCACTGAAGGGGTGGCAGATTGTCTTCTAAGATTAAGACCAAGGATCCCATTTGCAAGTTAGTGGATTGGGATCTATTCTTGAACTCTATGAGGTGATGCAAATATTCTTTATGCCATCGGGACCAGTAGTGCTGCTTTAGTTTCTGAGCGTGCTGCCAAGCAGATAACCGATTCGCTGGAGTAGGTGTGAGGTCAGCCTGTGGAAAGCTCGTCAGCGGACCACCAGTCAGGAAATGTCCAGGGGTTAAAAGGAGTAGATCATTTGGATCAGTGGACATAGGAGATATGGGGCGAGAGTTCAGTATCGCCTCTATTTCTATAATATAAGTCCCTAACTGTTCAAACGTCAACAAGGTATCACCAACTGTGCGTAACAGATGATGTTTGAAGGATTTTACAGCAGCTTCCCAGATTCCCCCAAAATGAGGAGACCTCGGAGGTATAAAATGCCAAGTAATTTTAGTTGTATCGAGATACGGTAGCTCACGGATTCGAATAAATTCCTTAGCTCGCGACTTGCTCCCACAAAATTGGAAGCATTATCTGAATAAATAGCAATCGACATTCCTCTTCTAGAAAAGAGTCGCTTGAGACTTGCCATAAAGGCCTCGGTAGTAAGGTCGCTTACCAGTTCTAAATGTACGGCCTTAGTGGACATACACACATAAATTGCGACATACACCTTTACCTGCTTGCGATTGTGAAATCGTTTTTCTTTAATGAATAAAGGACCACAGTAATCTACTCCAGTGTGCAGAAATGGACGAGAAGGAGTAATTCTGTATCCGGGTAGGGTACCCATGTTATAATTGGACGGACGGGGTTTCATGCGAAAACAAGGAATGCATCGGTGAATAATTTTTCTGGTAGTGTTACGACCATCTAAGGGCCAATAAATCTGGCGAACTGAATAGAGAGTGGCCTGACTTCCAGCATGCATTAGACGCAAATGTTCTTCGCGTATGATAAGCCTCGTAATGTGATGATCAGAGGGTAGCAGGATGCGATGTCGTTGCTCCTCGGGAATGGACGCACGCTTGAGTCTACCACCTACTCTGAGAATACCATTGCAGTCAATAAATGGATTTAAAAGTTTTAGTTTGCTCTTGAGAGGAAGACATTCACTGGCTTTCAAACAATTGATTTCCTTTGAAAATCTGGAGGATTGCGTGATCTGAATAATTTGAGTAAGGGCTTCGGCGAGCTCGGCTGTACTTAATTGATCAACCTTGCGCTTAGCCTGAGGTTTTATGTTAAAAATAAAACGGCGCATATAAGAAATTACTCGTTTTAACTTATTCAGTGAACTATATTTTTCTAGAAGATCAAAAGTGTTTAATTTGATAGATAAACAATTTACTTGAGGAATGCTTGTGGGTTTCATTTCAGGTATCTCAATTGTGTCAACACTGCCCATGGGCCAGAAATTCTCATTTTTTGATAACCAAGATGGTCCAGTTGTCCAAATGTTGCTTTGAACAAATTCAGAAGGAAGTTGGCCGCGAGATACAAGATCAGCGGGATTATCTTGAGAGTAAACATGACGCCAGTAACATGAGCTAGTTAGTCTTTGAATCTCAGTAACACGATTGGACACAAAGGTTTTAAGACGGTGAGGTTGAGTGTTTACCCAATGCAATGTTACCGTAGAGTCACACCACAAATGAACATCGCGAATTTTTAATACCAAAGACCGCCTTACTATAGAATACAGCCGTGCCAGCAGGAGAGATCCGCAAAGTTCCAGACGGGGTAGAGTTATAGAGCTGACAGGGGCTACACGAGATTTGGAGCAAATTAACTGTACATAAACCTTGCCCTGTAGATCTACGGAACGAAGATATAGGCAAGCACCGTATGCACTTTCACTTGCGTCACAAAATCCGTGAAGTTGAATATCTATGGCGTCAGAGGTTACAATACAGCGAGGAAAACGTAGATTTTCCAGTAAAGGCACTGGTTTTGATATGAGGACCACATCCCATGTATTGCCTGTGGGATGGATTCATCCCAAGCTGCTCCGGCCTTCCAGCATAATTGCATAATTATTTTCGCGTATACTATTACGGGGCCAAGTAGTCCTAGCGGATCAAACAGTGTAGCTATTTGAGACAGAATAGAATGTTTAGTTATGGTGTTAGAAGTTGAAATGTTTACGCTATAAAATAACGTGTCTTCGCGAGAATTCCACTGAATTCCCAAAGTTTTTATTGTACGATCCGGATCCAGAGACATATGTGTATTGTCTGGATGTTCAGATTGATTAACCATTAAAGACTGGTTGTTTGATGCCCATTTCTTTAAGCAAAAACCTCCTTTACTCAACAAGTTTATGAGATCATCTCGCAAGAGCTCAGCTTCATGTAGACTATCTGAACCTGTTAGTAGATCGTCTACATAAAAGTCTCTCTTTAATACTATAGATGCGCGGGGATGTGCTTCACCCTCGTCTTCAGATAATTGTTGAAGGCATTTAATGGCTAAGTAAGAGGCAGAGGCTGTACCGTAGGTTACCGTATCAAGAGTAATAAGTATTAATTAAGCCATCTGGGTATTCACGGAATAGAATTTTTTGATAAATAGCATCATCCGGATGCACGATGACTTGACGATACATTTTCTCAATGTCAGCGGTCAGAGCATATAAGTGGGAACTATAACGAGTAAGAATAACAAATAAATCGTCTTGCAGCTTGGGTCCAACCATTAATGTGTCATTTAAAGAAATGCCTGTAGAAGTTTTAGCCGAACCGTCGAAGACAACGCGTATTTTAGTAGTAATACTATCTTGTTTTAATACCGCGTGATGAGGAAGAAAGAATCCGGAATTATTTACGGGATTATTTAAAATTGACATGTGCCTTAACTCTTGATATATTAAAAGGTAATCTAACAATATATCTTCCAAATTCATTTCTTTGAGTATGGATCTTAAAATGTTGTTCGCACGTCTTCTCTTCAAGCGAGAGCGCGCGAGGAGATGGGATTTCTTCAATTTCCCAAAATCGAGTAATGTTGATATCAGATGCTGGAGAATTGACATTTAAATGACAAGATATGTGCGAACTCTTTGATGAGTTATTAATTTCACTAGCTACAATCCATTCAAGTTGAGTCTTTTGAAGAACTGCGTCAGGATGATTTTTTAATGAAATTTGACCAACACTTAATAGCTTGTAAAACAATTTGACACCAATAAGGGCATCGACCCGCGATAGTATAAAAAAGTCTCAATCTGCTAGAGTGATATTCTTGGGTATTTCAAGACGAGAAGGATCTATCGGAATGGAGGGCATATTGCCGCTGATTTGAGGAACAATAAGAAACTCTAACCTTTTCTGAAACCTGCTAAAACGAGATTTTAATGTAGCGATGGATGAGTGTTTGATATGAGTGTAAGTATCGCCTACACCGGTAACGGAAATATTGACAGATTTTCGATTTAGAGTTAGAAAATTGGCAAGTGATTCTGTAATAAAATGGGCTTGAGAACCAGCATCAAGGAAAACACGACAAGTTTTAGTTTTGCCTTGATCATTTAAGATATCTACAATTGCCGTAGCTAACAGTGCTTCCGAAGAAATATGAGCGTGTAAGTTCACGATAGATGAGGAATTGGTCGCTGACGATTCACTAGCGTTAGAAGATTGTTCGAAATGTAAAAGAGTATGGTGTTTTTGATTACAGGAACGACAATTACCTGAATTACATGTAGAAAAGCGATGACCTTTTCGTAAGCAGTTAATGCACCACGCATGCTTTATAGCAATGTCAAAACGTTGATTTGGTGTTAAAGCTAAAAATGAATTAATATAATGAGCTCCTTCACAGTGAAGGCACTTATTGTGTAAAGTTGCAGTTGCATATACTTGCTGAGAACGTCTGATAGGTTTTGATTTAGTCAGTATTTTGCCATCAGGAATATTATCAGATTTAGTTGAGAGTAATTGAGATTTAGTACCCTCAAGTTGAGCTCTTTTGGTTAAAAACGAAATCATTTGTCTGACTGTAGGGTTAACTATTCCGTTGCTGTAGTCTTCCCATCTTTCACGAATAAAATTACTAAACTTACTACGAAATAATACCACAAGAAGAGAGTCCCAAGAATCAACAGGTTCTCCTAAGATTTGTTGTGCTCGAAGGTGCTTTTGAATATGATCCAAAAAGGCACGCGTTGAGAAAGCTTTAAAAATAAAGGGAATATCTAGCAATGCCGTAATGTGTATCACGAATAAATTTTCTATCATCGTATCTTTCCTTTAATAACGTCCAGGCAATTTCATAGTTTTGGGCGGAAGATTCAATGGAAGCTATTAATATGCTTCACCATAAACAACCTTTTAGGTAAAATAACTTACGAAAGGTGGTATGGTATTGTCTTCATGAACAAGAGAATTGAATAGATCATGAAATCCTAACCAACTTCGACAGACCCGCTAAAGGTGGGCAGATTAATTGCAGGCAAGCTTAAAGACGAGGGATAGCTATAGGAGGTTCAGGAGACAAAAGAATAGGGAACTAGGGTCTGCCGATCGCTCAGATAATAGAACTCGCAATGGCGTATGATTATATGTTCTTCGAATTCAATTCGGGCAGATTCAATGGATTGAATTTCTTCTGAGTCTTCAAGAATCAATTCCAATTCTATCATGTTTCGCGAACTATATCTATTTCTTTGAAACGCTTTTCTAGTGTTGGAAAGTCCGTAAAGGATTAAAGCGCTTGAGAAAATAACTGGTCCCTTGGCATTTGCTACCTTAAACTTCAAAGACTTAACTTGATTGCTCGACATTTTGATTGTACCTTAATTGACGGTCCAACAGTTATGTAAATCAAATTAGTTTGATTGGCGTTGAATTGTTAATATTTAAAAATCGAAAATAAGGAACGACTAAGTATAGGATTGCAAAAATACTGGTAATCACTGACTTACCTTGAATCTAAGCTGATTTTGGCTGCACCAAACTGCTGCTGATGCAATCTTGAACTGCGCTGCACTGATTGATTTGTATAGAGTTTAACTACTGGCAATTACAGTTAGTACTTGGTCCGGAACTACTTGATAATGTTTTAAATATAACGCGATAAACCAACAAATATATCTGGCTGACCAATGAACGATCTGCAATAGTTTGTTGCAGATATTGAGCCGAAGAAAAACTCGGTTTTCTTAACGGCTGTTGATGTTTTTTAGTGTGAAAAATAGACGAATTTACACAATTACAAACTGTCTATTTAGGTATATGTTAAGTACAGTTACAAGTTTGGGTTCAATACTGAATCATGAAATCTTATTCTAAAACTAACTAAACAAAATTCTCAAATCTAGGAGGGGCAACAACGAATAGAAATTAGAGGGTGTATACATGCAAAGATAGCGAAATTGCAGACGGGAATTCCCGTATAAATTTAACATCTGGTCATCTGAGACCGGCAAGTCGGAAATGGCAATAGCCGAGGATTAGGAATTAAAATTACAGTTTATCCTTAAGGTGATTGTAAACCAAACAATAGTATTAACAATACAAACAACGATTTGTGTAATAAATGCAAAAATAAATGGAATTTAAAAATAAGCTTGTTATCGGATTGCCTAAATAAAAATTAATACTATAAAAATTTGGGAAAACCGGACCCATCTGCAACGGTTGTAAATAAAGAATTTTATCTTAAGGAGTACATACACAAAAAGATAAACGTTCTATAGTAAAGTAAAAAAATATACAATATATAGGATTAAAACAAAAACACTAGCGACGCAACAATATGTAGGTAGTTATTTATCATACTATTATTTTATTACATTATATTATCGTAGGAGTCATTATTATTTTTATGTATAAAATGCTCAAAAAGAAGTATAGAAAAGATTTAAAAAACTGCTACTCCTACTATTCTAGAAACATTTTTGAAAATAAAGGCAGAGGTACAAGAACTTTTTATTTTAATCTAGTCAGGAGCCCACCACGACTTCTAAAGTTAAGCTATATGACAACATTACCATTACTACATGCTATTTTATTCAAAGTTTCACTATCATTCTGAAATTAAAGAACCTTTTTTGTATATAATCAAATATATCTAAATTAAACAGTAATATTAGTATATTCAGGAAACAGATGCTCATTTGAATTTTGTTATAGTTTTGAACTTCTGAACATTGTATAAATTATTATTATTTTACTTACAAGTTATAAATAAGTCTTGGCGGTTAATTTTCAATTTAAACTTTAATTAGTTTAATTGACATTTTACATAGAAATCACAGAACATACAAATGACTACTAAAATTTTAATTAAATGCTTGTAGCATATACCTGTATGTGCATATACCTTGGCTGTAAGATTAAATTGCTTTGCACAGATCACAAACAGAGAAATGGAATCTGCTGTCAAATGGATTCTAATTATACTATTAAGGAAATGTTTAAAAATAAATTAAAAAAATAAGGAACGTCGAACAAATGTTATTTTTGATCGAACAATGAACAAATAGTTCTGATCTATTAATAAAAAACAAAAACAGGCCAAATAACTAAAGTTGGTGCCAACTTAAGGGTCAACTTTTGAAATTTTTTTTTAAGGCAAACGAATAACGAACAAAAGTTAATTTTGATCGAACAATGAAGAACAAATGACGAACAATTGAATGAGACAAAAATATTTATACAAAATTGATTCATCTCCGCCAACTTAAGGGAGCCAGGAAATTATGCAGAAATCCCAACTATTTTGATGTTTTAAGGGCCCTGCAACTGACATGGAACACAAATTTTAAAGTTAATCTCACAATTGACACGTAGAATATATACACCTGGGAGGTACCACTAACACTATTTCATTAAATGGGATGAATTAACATCCAAGTGTGATATATATTGCTGTCTTTATTACGGTTTCGTTTTATTGTTGTTACAATATTTGTGCACTATAGGCTATTTCCTGATGTATTATTTGCAAATTTAGATATGGTTAGCATGTAAAATTTAATTGGGGGGAGGACATAAAAACTGCAATTTCAAATGCCATCAATGAGGAACATCCCTTGATTTGTTGAAGCAGCTGATGGGAGAAATGAGAAGGTGGAAGTTGAAGCAAGTAACACTAAACTAAACACCATACGTGAACTTTATGGCTTCGATCAATGCTATTAATGCACTATGATTGACCTTTTTGTGTATGTACCCATGGTCAGCCACACAATCATAGGCCCTCCAATAGTCTGTGTGGATGATTGAACCCTCTGCGACATGCTTCTGGATAAGAGGTAGCAGCACCTCGGTAGACCTGACATTGTCAGGGCAAACCTCTTAACGTAAGTCTTCACTCCCGTCTTTAATGAAGCCGATTACCCAATTGCCCTGAATGTGTCGTCCTAAAAGTTATGTGTTACTTGTTGAAATCAATCCAAATTTTTTTTTGTTACCTACACAGCAGAACATTGATTGTATCATGTATTTTGGCGGTGGTCTTGTGTCATACGATTAAATTGAAAATTGTTGCCTACAGGAATGGCACAGCAAAAGGTAAACAATCACCCCGGGCGGGAGAGAGGAGGGGGAGGGAGCTATAAAATCGTGTCGACACGAGAACCACCACCAAAATACGATGATCCAGAATCATATGTATCTGTCTGGATGTTCAGGTAACAAAAAAAGAATGATGCCCATTTCTTTAAGGCTTAAAATCCTACGTGCTACATGCAATTGCAAGTGAATAACGGAGATCAGGCAAGAAGCCAAAGAAAGAAACCTGTTAAATAGTAGGAAATTCTACATAAAACACTATAGATGCGCTGCTTCTCGTCTTATAATTCTGCATTTAATTTACAGGCTCTGTGTCGTATGGTATGTCAGTTGTCAAGTAGTAATGGACGGCAAATACGCATTAATTAGCCACTGGGTATTCAAAATATCGATATTTTTTGACAATAATCATGAAATGTTATACATCTTGTCAGTCAGAGCATTTGGGAACTTGTGAATAAAAATAAAGTGTTGCAGGGGCACATTAATGTGTCTTAAAGCCCACTCAACGTTTTAGCCGAACCTAACAATTTCTGAGTGTAAATTCGTTTTAATACCGCACAAAGATATAAAAGTCAAGCCTTATGATTTTATTTTTACTGATTTTTGTATGCATACGTATTTTTGTGAGAAAAAAAATACACATTTTTAGATGCTCAAAGAAAGAACAGGGTTTTATGAACATCAAGTTCTTCAGAGCGCGCGAAATGATAGTAAAAATTTTTTTATATATCTAAGTTGATACTGAGTGTAGTGCAACAATTTATAAATTATTACAACTCTTTGATGTACTTAAACATAAATATTAAGTTTCTGTTTGTTAAATCAATTTATTTTTAGAAAATGATCCACTGAGTAAATTCAGGTATAGCTGATAAACTATTGACACCAAAAGTCGACCCGCGATAGATGAAAAAGTCTCAATCTGCTAGAGTGATATTCTTGGGTATTTCAAGACGAGAAGGATCTATCGGAATGGAGGGCATATTGCCGCTGATTTGAGGAACAATAAGAAACTCTAACCTTTTCTGAAACCTGCTAAAACGAGATTTGTCAATGTAGCGATGGATGAGTGTTTGATATGAGTGTAAGTATCGCCTACACCGGTAACGGAAATATTGACAGTTATATTTCGTATTTAGAGTTAGAAAATTGGCAAGTGATTCTGTAATAAAATGGGCTTGAGAACCAGCATCAAGGAAAACACGACAAGTTTTAAGTTTTGCCTTGATCATTTAAGATATCTACAATTGTCACCGTAGCAATAGACAGTTACTGACTTCCGAAGAAATATGAGCGTGTAAGTTCACGATAGATGAGGAATTGGTCGCTGACAGATTTACACTAGCGTTAGAAGATTGGCTTCGAAATGTAAAAGAGTATGGTGTTTTTGATTACAGGAACGACAATTACCTGAATTACATGTAGAAAAGCGATGACCTTTTCGTAAGCAGTTAATGCACCACGCTATTGGGCTTTTAACCATACTTGCATAAAATATTATGTCAATTCTCTAACGTTGATTTGGTTTCTCTCTTTAAAGCTTTAAAAATGAATTAATATAATGAGCAATCCTTCACAGTGAAGGTCCAGCTTATTGTGATAAAGTTGCAGTTGCATATACTTGCTGAGAACGTATCCTGATAGGTTTTGATTTAGTCAGTATTAAATGCCATCAGGAATATCATATCAGACTTATAGTTGAGTCAGAACTAACCACATTGAGATTTAGTACCCTCAAGTTGAGCTCTTTTGGTTAAAAACGAAATCATTTGATCAACTGACTGAAGTGGATTATGCACTATTCCGTTGACTACGTAGTCTTCCCATCTTTCACAGAATAAAATTACTTATAAATTCTATATGTAGCGAAATAACATACCACAAGAAGAGAGTCCCAAGAATCAACAGGTTGCTCCTATAGATTTACAACAGTCTAGTGCTCGAAGGTGCATTTTGAACTATGGAATTACCAAAAATTTGGCACGCGTTCTGCCTATAAAAGCAAATTTATCAAAATTAACAGGTTACACAGAATTATATCCTAAGAACAATGCCGTTTAAATTAAAAAGTTGTGATCAGTGTAAATAAGTATTTTCTATCAATCGTATCTTTCCTTTAAATATTAACGTCCAGGTCAATTTCATAGTTTTGGGCGGAAGATTCAATGGAAGCTATTACAGTCAGGTAGCTTCACCAGTTAAACATACCTTTTAGGTTTATAAAATAACTTACGAATAGGTGGTATCCTGGTATTGTCTTCATGAACAAGAGAATTGAACTAGAAATGTCATTCGCACAATCCGTTAACTCCAAAGCTGTCTGACAAAAAAATATATATTTTAAGGTGGGCAGATTAATTGCAGGCAAGCTTATAATGTACTTCCTCGTGAGGGATTCAAAAATCTTTGCTGTTGGCTATAAGGAGGTTAAATGTAAGAGACAAAAGAAGTGTAGGCTGTGTGTCAAATTATGAACTAGGTTAAGTCCGAATGTGAAGTATTTGCCGATCGCTCAGATAATAGATTACTCGCAATGGCGTATGATTCAAAATATCGTTCTTCGAATTTTGCAATTCGGGCAGATTCAATGGATTGAATTTCTTCTGAGTCTTCAAGAATCAATTCCCTTAATTCTAGGATTCACAATTTTCGAATAGTTTCGCGAACTATATCTATTTCTTTGAAACGCTTTATCTAAGTGCTACTTGGTTTAATAGTCGCGTAAAGGACACAACACAAGTTTAAATAGCGCTTGAGGTGTCCTCTATTAAAACATTCTCTTCATACTCTGGTTAATATATCCCTTGGCATTTCGCTGACTTTTACAAATAAACTTCAAAGTAAACAAAATTAATAAACAATTGTAACTATTTTGCTCGACATTATAAAATAAGGATTGTACCTGTACATTGACGGTCCTTTACAGTATATTTTTTAATAATATCACAACATATAGTAATAATTATTAATTTTTAACCGATTGAAGCAATGTTAAACTGTATGACTGAAACTGTAATTATAGGTTGTAAACAATAAACAATAAACAACAATAAAACTTGTACAGGAGTAAATGATACAATTAAGGCTTAATATGTTAAAACATCGAAATATTAAGCTTTGATACGACTAAGTATAGGATTTGCTTTGACTGTTAAATTATGATCTTACAGTAAATTCACTGACTTACCTTGAATCTAAGGCTGATTTTGGCTGCATATGAAGGAGATTACCAAACTGCTGCTGATGCAATCTTGAGTGGTTGTGCACTGCGCTGCACTGATTGATTTGTATAGAGTTGTAACTAACTGTGTTTCAATTCAGAAAACAGTTAGTACTTGGTCCGGAACTATGCCGCCTTGATGCAAAAATGTTTTAAGTATATCCGAAACGCGATAAACCAATGCCTGGTTTTCAAATATATGCTGGCTCGAAGGACCAATGAACGATCTGTCAACTAGTTTGTTGCAGATATTGAGCCGAAGCAAAAACTCGGTTTTCTTAACGGCTGTTGATGTTTTTTAGTGCAAAATATAATAGACGAATTTACGCAATTTGGATTTTGTCATTTTTTATACTGTACCTATTTAGGTATAAAAATACAAGTTTGGGTTCAATACCCTGAATCATGAAATCTTATTCTAAACACTCAATCTCATTTCAACAAAATTCTCAAGTTGTCATCTTCTTAGGAGGGGCAACTAACGAACTTAGTAAGGTCTGTTATTTAGAGGGCTTTTGGTACTTATAAAACTTATGCACTTTGTTATAGAGTAGCTGAAATTGCAGACGGGAGTATTCCCGTATAAATTTAACATCTGGTCATACTGAGACCGGCAAGTCGGTAAATGGCAATAGCCGAGGATTAGGAATTAAAATTGCAGATGGATATAGTCCTTAAGGTGATTTCTGATAAACCAAACAATTTTGGAGAGTATTAACAATACAAACAACGATTTGTCCGTAATAAATGCAAAAGTATAAATGGATATCCTTAAAAATAAGCTTGTTATCGGATCTGTTCTCTAAATAAAAATTATGATACTATAAAGTTAATTTATGGGAAAACTCGTTGACCCGATAACTTTTTGCCAAGCGGTTGTAAATAAAGATAGTTTTATCTTAAGGAGTACATACACAAAAAGGCTTATTTACATGGCCAACGTTGCTATCAGTAAAGTAACAAAAATATACAATATATAGCTGACATTGAAAATAGCTCCAAAAACATTTAGTCAAGTACGCAAACAATGTGAATGTAGCCGCCAGTTATTTATCATAGCCCTAATGCATTTTATTGCGCACATTATATTATCGTAGGTTTTTAGTCAGCCCTTATTATGAGATTTTGAGAATGTATAAAATGCTCAAACACCAAGAAGTATAGAAAAGCATCAACAATTAAAATAACTGCGACTCCTACTATTCTAGAAACATTTTTGAATTAATTTAAAGGCAGAGGTACAAGAACTTTTTAGCCAATTTTAATCTAGTCAGGAGCCCACCACGACTGAGTCTAAAGTTAAGCTATATGACAAC
Source organism: Octodonta nipae (assembly GCA_034190945.1). Taxonomy (NCBI): domain Eukaryota; kingdom Metazoa; phylum Arthropoda; class Insecta; order Coleoptera; family Chrysomelidae; genus Octodonta; species Octodonta nipae. The sequence continues at coordinate 110,828,179 of CM067217.1, forward strand.
ATTCGACCATTACTAACATGCTATTTTATTCAAAGTTTCACTATCATTCTGAAATCAAAAAGTAACCTTTTTTGTAATATTTGAATCAAATAATATCAATAATTTGATTAACTAACAGTAATATTAGTATGCATTCAGGAAACAGATGCTCACTTGAATTTTGTTATAGTCTTTCGGAACTTAGCTGAACATTGTAGCAAACAAATTATTATTATTTTACTTACAAGTTATAAACTAAGTCTTGAACGGTTAATTTTCAATGGGCCTTTTAATATCTTTAATTAGTTTAATTGACATTTTACATAGAAATCACAGAACATACAAATGACTACTAAAATGTTCTACATTAAATCTCTTACTAGCATATACCTGTATGTGCTTTTATATACCTTGCTTTTTTGTTTCTGATATCTGATTAAATTGCTTTGCACAGATCACAAACAGAGAAAGGTTGGAATCTGCTGTCAAATGGATTCTAATTATACTATTAAGGTGCTAAAATGTCTTGGAAAAATCAAATTAAAAAATCTGCCATAAGAGAATCTCCGTCATTTGAACAAATGTTCGTTTTTGATCGAACAATGAACAAATAGTTGGCTGATCTATTAGCAGATCCGCCAAAAACAGGCCAAATAACTAAAGTTGGTGCCAACTTAAGGGTCAACTTTTGAAATCATTTTTTTTAAGGCAAACGAATAACGAACAAAAGTTGATTTATTTTTGATCGAAGCAATGAAGAACAAATGACGAACTTTGAATGAGACAAAAATATTTATACAAAATTGGATTCATCTCCGCCAGGTTTACTTAAGGGAGCCAGGAAATTATGCAGAAATCCCATCCTAAATTCCTTGAGTGTGTGGGAGTTTTATAGGGCCCTGAAGTCAACTGACATGGAACACAAATAATTTAAAGTTAATCTCACAATTGACACGTAGAATATATACACCTGGAGGTACCATTGTAACACTATTTCATTAATCATGGCAGTCTCATGAATTAACATCCAAGTGTGATATAAATATTGCTGTCTTTATTCCCACGGTTTCGTTTTAGTGTTGTTACAAAAAATATTTGTGCACTATAGGCTATTTCCTGATGTAGGTTTATTTGCCGCGTAAAAAATTTAGATATGGTTAGCATGGGTAAAATTTAATTGGGGGGAGGACATAAATGTACTGCAATGATTCACAAATGCCATCACTATGAGTTAAAAACAAATAGTAATCCCTTGATTTGTTGAAGCAGCTGATGGGAGAAATGAGAAGGTGGAAGTTGAACCAAGTAATTTTCATTCTAAACTAAACTAACCATACGTGAACTTCCTATGGCTTCGACTTTTCAATGCTATTAATGCACTATGATTGACCTACATAATTTGAATCAGTTTATGTACTAGCCATGGTCACTGCCACTTCCACAATCATTTAGGCCCTCCAATAGTCTGTGTGGATGATTGAACCCTCTGCGACATGCTTCTGGATAAGAGGTAGCAGCACTTCATTCGGTAGACCTGATTACATTGTCAGGGCAAACCTCTTAACGTAAGTCTTCACTCCCGTCTGTTTAGCAATGAAGCCGATTACTACAATTGCCCTGAATGTGTCGTCTTCTAAAACTTGTTGAATGTGTTACTTGTTGAAATCAATGCCGGCAAATTTTTTTTTGTTACCTACACAGCAGAACATTGAACGATTGTATGTCATGTATTTTGGCGGTGGTCTTGTGTCATACGATTAAATTGAAAATTGTTGCCTTTCAAACAGGAATGGCACAGCAAAAGGTAAACTGCATCACCCCGGGTGGGAGAGAGGAGGGGGATTGGGAGTCGTGTGACACAAGATAACCACCACTGCAAAATACATGATATTTTTTCCAATCAATGTTCTGCTGTGTAGGTAACAAAAAAAGAATGAGTAAGGCTTAAAATCTACGTGCTACATGCAATTGCAGTGAATAACGGAATAGGAAGAAGCCAAAGAAAGAAACCGTTAAATAGAGGAAATTCTACATAAAACACGAAATCGCTGTCCTCCGTGTTAAATTCTGCATCTTACATGGCTTTAAGCCACTGTACGGTCGTTTTTAGGAAACAAATGGTATGTCACCGAACTTTTGTCAGTAGTAATGGACGGCAAATACGCATTTTAGACTTCAAAAATCGATATTTTTTACAAAATTATGAAATGTTAAATTTGCAGTTTTCTTGTGAAAAAAAGTATTGCAGGGGCACTCTTAAAGCCCACTCAACGTTTTCTAACAATTTCTGAGTGTAAATTCGCGCACAAAGATATAAAAGTCAAGCCTTATGATTTTATTTTTACTGATTTTTTGTATGCATACGTATTTTTGTGAGAAAAAAAATACACATTTTTAGATGCTCAAAGAAAGAACAGGGTTTTATGAACATCAAGTTCTTCAGAAAATGATAGTAAAAATTTTTTTATATATCTAGTTGATACTGAGTGTAGTGCAACAATTTATAAATTATTACAAATGTACTTAAACATAAATATTAATTTTGTTTGTTAAATCAATTTATTTTTAGAAAATGATCCACTGAGTAAATTCAGGTATAGCTGATAAACTATTAAAGTTAGATGAAAAAGTTAAAAGGCAATTTTATTGACTGACAGCCTATAACAAAGTTATAAATTTATTTTTTGAATTGTCAATACATGAAAAGTTACCGGCATAAAATATATTTCAACGGTTTTTGATAAACAAAATCAGATACCAGGAACAGCAAATGTAAAAGATAGGAACATTCCCAGCAAGAGAATTAGTGTAGAACAAGTTATTGGGTTAATAAAAACATTTAAGATTTTAAAAGGCCCATTGGATTCAAATCAAACAGTTTTGGCTAAAGCCATACTTTTTGTCTGCTTCATGTTAGATAATTTTTTAAAGAAAATAAATAGATTCTATATGTGTAAATGTATTTTTAAAGTAATTATTGTTTTAATTTATTCAAATATTAGGTACACTTATTAATTTCTACAAACTTTTTTTTATAACTAACAATTTTCCTCTAATGATACTTATGTATGTAATTATTTTAATTAAGTTTATAAAGGAACTTGTTTATGATTGCTTTTTTAAAATACCTGTCATAAAAATGTACTAACTTCTCTACCATTTTTTCAATAAATGCATTATTTCTATCTATGCTTAACAGTAACATTTCCTTAAATGTATAAACTACAAAAATACACCTCTGTTTGTTAGCACAATACAATTGACCCTGTACTTGAAAATAATAGTCATGCCTTTCATCCAGCTTGTACACTCCTTTTTTCTCACACAAGTAAATATAGCCTACTGTTTCTGGGCATATGGCTTGGTCTTTAGCACTAAAGAGACATTTGACCTCAATACAAGTAGAATCTCCAATTAACCCATCTGGAGAGGAAGCTAAAAATGGATTTTTGGCAGAAATAAAGGACCCACATTGAATCACTTTCATATTTTCAGAAACTTCAATTGTTTTTTTTTTGCTTGAATTTCATGCTTTTTTCCATGCCTAATAGCGGGAATCATTGATAAATCTTTTGGATTCAATAACTCATTCACAAGTCTCTTGGAATCAAAAGAAGAACAAATTTTGCCAAAATAAGAACTATTAAGACGTATTCTTCTTTCTTTTTATTATTAGACTTATTAGACTGTCCTCTAGTATATAATTCAATTTCTGCTATTTTATCCTGAGATACATGATCTAAATTGTTATTTTTTAAAACCTTTTTTCAGCATGCTTCTGACAATAATTATGATCATTGTAAAGGGCAAATAAAGATGCTGCTTCAAATAGTTCTAACTCAGGGAAAGGTTCTAAACTAATTCCAGCATAATTTATGCAATGATTTCTAAATATTGCTGGAAAATTTGAAATTTTTTTATACATAGCTGGTCTCGGATCATAATTTGTTAATTTCCTTTGCATACTTTGAATTCGTGGCAAACCAAAATCCCTATTTTTAATTGGTGATCCTTTAAATTTTGATTTCTGATGGAATGCTTTTAATTTTTCCGTACAAGTTTGTCTGGTCATAATATTTTTATTTTTCAAAAATCTTTTAAGTGCTTTAAAAACCACACAAACATGTTTGCAATGTGCATTAGGGCCTTTACCGGCAGCACATTCACATTGTACTTCTGATATATATTTGAAGTGAGTTACCTTAATATCAACAGAATAAATAATTGTCTTTCTATATTCTGAGGCAACTCGCCCACGTAAATAAGTCTCGCCATCGATGGAAGCTTTTCTCAAACTTAATAAAAAATTTTCTTTGTACATTTTTTCCGCTTTTTTTATGTATTTTTCCCTCAATGGCTCTTCTATTAATTCTTTTAATTTCCATTTACCATAATCATTCCCACTCATATTTCCACTCATATCATTTACATTTCGCGGGCTCGTACCCCTTGGCCCACTAGCGACACCAAGTGACGGAATAACGCCTACGCGTTATTCTGTTGCTTGGTGTCGCTAGTGGGCCAAGGGGTACGAGCCCGCGAAATTTAAAAATGACATGAGTGGAATTACAATGAGTGAGGTGGGAGCAAAGAGGTTAATTCTGTAGAGCACGTAAAGTAGCGAAATTCATGCAATATCAATAGAAAGAGAGAGAATAAGCGTGTCTTTCCTGATTGGTCAGTGTCAGTGGTGACGCCTACTATTGGTAGGGTAGAGACATAGCAAGCGCTCCCTGATATTGTCTTTCTCTTTCTACTGTTATTACACTGCAACTTACAATAACGCCCATACTAGGGATGTTCATGAGCCAAAAATATCGATATTTTTTTCGATATAATATATCGCAATGCTGTATCGATATTTTCCGATATATCGACGAAATATATCGATATTTTCGACATATCGTATGTAATTTGTATTTAACTAGTATGTAATAAAGAAAAGGTAGAGTTGCAGTTTCTCATGTGTAAATAAGGAACAGTGGGTTTAAGAAATGAATCAACTTTATTTACATATCCCACTATTTTTTAAAAATCATGCAGGGTTGACAGATTGCTTGAAGAGAAAATTCCTTAAAAAAAAACAATAACTTTTACGCATTCGATATATCGAAAAATATTATTCAAGAGATCAGCCATTGATATAAAAAATTGATATTAAAATTAATTACCTACAAAGTAAAATGATAGCTAATAAACAAGTTCGTGAACCTACCAATTTAATCTTAAAAATAAAATATTGATAATAGAGTTATTAAAAGTTTTCTGAATACCTTTATGGGGGCAGTGAGTTTGATTTTTAGATTCCACGACTATCTAAGTACGCAAACAGAAACTCTCTCAATACTTTGTAATATCCAATTTGTCTACTAAAAGTGGGTTGATGTTGCAATCTTCTGATAACTATTGAATACTGTTGTCAACATTTTATACTTTAGGTGGTTTTTATTTTTACGGCTTAAATTTAATAAAATTTAACTAAGAATATCAAAATGATAAAATTACACAAATATCGTGAGATTGAGTTTAAATCATCAGATCTGGCAACACAGCACACACCAACACAAATACTAAACATCTATTCTCCTGTTGCTATAGTAAACCGGACATTACTGCAAAAATGGCAGAACCAATCAGCATTTAGCCTGTACCTAGGCAATATTCTTCTTATCGCACTCTGGGTATGTCCTACAAGTGCTGCCCTCATACAAGAGGCCTTTTCATATTCGAAAATTATTTGTGCCTGTACGTCAACTTCTGTCATTTTTTTCGGACGGTTTTCTCATCATTGGCATGTAAATAAAAATTTTCCAAATTTTAAAATTGACTTTTTTTAAAGGTTAGCTACAAATAATTTGTATTTTTTGTAATTATCAGTATATTGATTTATTTTGAAGGATTATTTTAAACCTAATATATTTTTTAACCTGTCAACTAATTCTGCCTTATTTCCACCTTGTGAACGACCATAGCACTTTAACCATCGTCCTAATTGAATACAAATATGTATCTACTGTAGAATGCACTAATAAAGCACCATCAATTAATTTTTCACTCAATTTCATAGTTAATAAGCGTAATGAAGTCTGTTCGGTATTCAAATTTGAAAAAAGTCCGAAACATTCGAATTACCGCCTTGTCAACATAGCGAACGCGCACTCGCGTTACAAAGTTTGTAACGGTCTATATGAAGTACTAAATAGAGAATAATTGGAAATTGTCATTGTGAAATGCTTTTAATTTTGTACGATATTCATATATCGGATAAAATATATCGATATTATATATCGATATCATTTGATTCGATAATATCGGATTGATTCGATATATCAACAGTATATATCGATATATTATGATATTTCGATACATATCGAGCATCCCTAGCCCATACCTAATTCACTCTACGTATAAACCTCTTTGGGTGGGAGTAGTATTGATAATTAATGGTTATGGTAAATCGACATTAAAGGAATTAATAGGGGAACTGAAACAAAGAAAAATAAAGCCATAGGAAAAAAAGCTGAACTTTTTTAGAGGTAGTAGACATTTTTATATCGATAAAAATAGTTTGATATTATTTGTATAATTTTGTATGTTACCAACGAATATAGACTCTTATAGAAGCGCACGTCTTATGGAGAGAATGTCCTCTGTTTACATGTTAGTATGTTACCCACGCGATGGGGGCGCTGGTAGTTCAGTTAATGTGTCGATACAATATTATTGAAATACCAAACAGTAGAAGCGGTAGCCGAGCGCTTAAAGCGTCCGGTCACTAATCTGATGTTCCTGGGTTCAATACCCAAGAACAGTTTTGGTTTTTAAACATATTTCTTTATTAATAAATTTGATGAATCAATTTTATATATCACTTTCATTATTTGCATTAACATATTCACAAAGAGATCATATGAAGTATTTAATAGTTGCAAGTTGGTAGTCTTTTAATGCGAGCGCAAAAATCGCGCCAAACCATTAGTTTTTTATTGGCAGGTAACAAAACTGCATATCATTACAGTTTATATATTGTAAAATATCTTACAGTTTATATATTGTAAAATCAAGTGTAGATAGATTTCTTGGACATTCTTCTAATATTTATTTAGGAACAAACACTTATTCAATATCTATACTTGAATTAAATAAATATTAAATCTCTATTATGGTAATGAGTAGTATTGATACATTAAATTGATTCATCAAATTAATTAATAAAGACATTGTTTAAAACCAAAAAAAAATATATTAAATCGCGTGGGTAACATACTAACATTCTATAACTATTCGTTGATGTTACATTATGATAAGTTATTTATTAATAACCAATCAGAACAAGAGGAACATTAGTTATTATTATTAGTATATATTCATCTTATCTGATCTTATCATTTATGAATAGTTAAATGCATCTCATGATATTCTTTTAGATGGTGGTCACAGATCATACAATAGAGAATAGATAGGAAACTATGTGTTAAAAATTGTGTTCAAAAAATGACAGTCTTCGCCATCTATGATTTTCAACAAATAGTAAAAATGTAGGGATTTTATTTATAAAATATATTACAAATACAATTAAATATTAAATTATTCACACCTAACAATAATAGCAAAAAAGGACAGTTCACAGATATTTATTTCCCTGTTGTTACCAATACACATTTGTGTTTTTAGTTTAAGGTCTGTATGAAAAGTTAACTTGTCGCTTCGGTAAATTGGCATTTAACATTTTTAAAGGTAACATTTTGATATTAACTTTCAATAACCTTCGAAAAATGCAAATCCAAGTTCACTCAAATTTTAGGTTAACTGTTACATCGACAACTTAAACTAAAGAAAAACCTGGATGAACCACAACAATGAGGAACCTATAATATTGAAAGCAACTTGTGATGACTGCTTCTTTATGCAATATTCTGTATATTTGAATTTTTATTTTCTACAGTAGGAAATAAAATGCTAGAACTTTTTTAGAGAAAAATAAACATTAGATCTAAATAAAACAAGAGTCATACATTTTTTAATATCGATACTAAACAAAAAGTTTGATATTATTTGTATAATTTTGAAAAGCATCTGCCCTTTGGCTTTACTGTTGTTTTCTCATTTGACTTCTACTGTTACATTTTTAAATATAGACTCTGTGACGTGTTCATAACTTCCATTTTGATAGTTCACTCTTCAAAAAAAACAAAGAAATTATGAATAATTTAAAAGCCAATATTAAATTGCTTACCTTGGAATGCTTGTATAATTAGACATTCTAAGACTCTGATGCATGATTTCTAAAAAGGTTCTTACCTCCGTACACTTTTTCAGGTTGAGGGCTGCAATATTTTCTGTTGAAAACCATGCAAAATTGTCTCCCACAGTTCTCTCATTACTTAAAAAGAAATAATATTATACAAGAATATATGAGAAAGTTAGTTTATCCTTATGCACCCTCCTTAAAAAGCTTCAATACCAAAAGCCGGCAGAACAGTTTTTCATTGTTGATTCGCTGGTCATATTTTTTTTGCTATTAAATAAGATAGTCTAAAAAATATATAATTTATTATCTTGTAAATATTAGTATTACCTTTTATATTATTCATGCTCAATATTAGAATATAAGGCATTTTTTTTGTATGATGCCAAGCCACAATAAATCTGACAAAAATGGACGACAACGACGGTAACCATAACAACCGAAAAACTTCAAACGATGCGAGACCGTCTTATAGGGCCGTTAAATGCTGCATCAACTGTGGTCATGCCTATATATTCCCACCCCCTTTTAGATGGTGGTTCTGAAACTATTTTTTCAAGCTGTTATAAAAATACACAAAGAGTAACTAACCCATTCGGCATCAATATCAGAAAGGCTTTAGAGCTCAGACAAATATTAGCTTTTTGGCAACTTTCACATTTTACATAATCTACAAATTTATCAGCTAAATGAATATAGAAGAGTCTATATGTTAGAGTCCATCAAAATAAGGTAAGTACCCATTTATTTGTCTTCCAAATAAACTAACAAAAAATATATTTAGCAATAAAAGATGTTTCATGGTTTTTTCAATTAATACATCTAGAAATATTCCTGAATTATGGTTAGATATTTATGTCTAAAAGTTTTAAATGGCCTAAGAATCAAAGCACAATTTTACGAATTTAGGAAGTTGTTAACCCTAATGCCACCTGATTTATATATTACTATAATCAAATTTGTGGCCCATATAGTAAATTATTAAAACTATATTTGCATAATTTGTTTTGTTTTTTAGACACTTATGATGATGCTCAGGATTTAGAAGAGGCCACCATGAATATTTCGACAAATGATGAGCAAGATTTTGCACTACTGAGAAAAGAGAAGTTTACAAAACCAGAAGGAGCAGGCATAAGTCAATACAAGATGAAACAACATCATCTGATGATGATTAACTGACTATAAAGAAGGGTAAGCATTATGATTTTATTTTTACTGATTTTTGTATGCATAGGTATTTTTGTGAGAAAAAAAATACACATTTTTAGATGCTCAAAGAAAGAACAGGGTTTTATGAACATCAAGTTCTTCAGAAAATGATAGTAACAATTTTTTTATATATCTAGTTGATACTGAGTGTAGTGACACAAATTATAAATTATTACAAATGTTCTTAAACATAAATATTAATTTTGTTTGTTAAAACAATTTATTTTTAGAAAATGATCCACTGAGTAAATTGTCTCCACTAACTCTGGTGTATCTCTAATGTAACAAAATAAAAATAGTCACTAAATGATCATCCTTTTAATAGTTCATCTTTTAAATATTAATTTACTTATATCTTCAATTGCTTTTTATAATTATACTAAGTAGTAGTAGTATTCAAGTAACTAGAAATATAAGCAAGAGGATATGAAAATTATGCAAACCAACCTGAAGATATATTTTATCTTGTTCTCTGCTCAAAATATTACAGAATATGTCTACACAAATATCCTGTTAAAAGTGGAGCCCATAATTTTAATTTTAAAATGTCCATCATCAAATGTTAAGTTTTACTGCTTAAATAACATGGAAAAATGATTTTCTTACCTTATTTATTCTTGCAACCCAGGAAGAATTTTTTTTATAAAATCCATGGCTATACACACTGGCGGATCCAGGGGGTGGGCTAAGGGGCTGAAGCCCCCCAAACGAGATCAAGCTCCCCCCAAATGACAATCAAGGATCCACCTTATACTAAATTTGGAACAAAAAATGTCATTGAGCCAAATTTCATTTTTCATTATTTGATTTTTACTAAGTTTTGAAATCAATATTTTCAGTTTTTTTTGCTTTTTCAGCTATAGCTGACATGTTTTCATTATTTGATTTTTACTAAGTTTTGAAATCAAAATTTTCTGTTTTTTTTTGCTTTTTCAGCTATAGCTGATAGACTATTGAAGTTAGATGAAAAAGTTAAAAGGCAATTTTATTGCTTGACTGACAGACTATAAGAAAGTTATAAATTTATTTTTTGAATTGTCAATACTTGAAAAGTTAAAGGCATATAAAATCATTATTTTTGTATTATTAACTTTTTGTAAGTTCACCCAAAAAACCAATAAAGAATAAAAAAAATAATTTTTGGAAAAATTGTCTTTATTTTTTTATATTTTTTTATTTTATTATTTTATTTAAGCTTATAAACAAATTATTACAGATTGTACACTGCTTGGCTTCAAATCTAATGTAACTCATTGAAAAATTCTTTACTGTAACTCCAATAACCCTTAAGCTGTCCCGCTATTGGACTTTTAACCATACTTGCATAAAATATTATAATTCTCTAATTGATTTTTTTTCTCTTTGCTTTAAAAAAATATATTATGAAGCAATTTTGAGGTCCAGCATTTGATAAGCAAGTGAGAAGTATCCTTAGTGTAGCATTATTAAATGAGATGGCAAATCATATGACGTGTACAGGAGTAAATGATACAATTAAGGCTAAAGATTTAAAACATATATTACTTTGATAAAAGATGATTTCTTTGTAAATTCATGACTATTAAAAAAACTATATTTGCATAATAAATTTGTTTTTTTGTTTTGGTGTATTGGTGGTGAAAGACCTTAACTGTTGTTTCATTTCAGAAAATGGTTAACAGAAATGGAACTATGCCGCCGATGCAAAAATAGGAGGGATGAAGCAATGCCTGAAAATGCTGTAGATGGTGTCAAGTCAATAAAGCAAAAATTTACCTGTTATTTTTTAAATATAATGCTTTATTTGGATTTTGTCATTTTTTATATTATAATGTATAAAAATACAGGTTTGTACCCTAACACCAACCCTTTTCTTAAACAGTCAATGTCATTTCAACAATTCTAAGTTGTCATCTTCCTGTTCCTAAGAACTTAGTAAGGTCTGTTATTTGGGCTTTTGGTACTTATAAAACTTACACTTTGTTATATATTACTATAATTTGCATAATAGTATTCTCATTTAAGTTACTGGTAAGTGTCAACTTGAGTTGTTAAAACGGCGTTGAATGTTTAAATGAAGCTGTAGTCTTAGGGTACAAAACTGTGTTTTTATTCAACTTCAAAAATGTATCTAATTAGTGCATCTAAAATATTATATTTCAGATACCATTTCGGAGAGATCATAAACATGTCCGAATCTTGCTTATTGGATGTCCTTCATCTGATATCGTTTTGTTATCTATATTATGATTCTTAAAGTTAATTCATGTGCTCGTTGCGATAACTTTTTGCCAAGCGGGAAAGGGGGAAATGTACAAAGAATAGTTTTATTTGAGTTAGAGAAAGGCTTATTTACATGGCCAAGTTGCATCAGAGTACAGAAAAACTATATAGCTGACATTGAAAATAGCTCCAAATATATTTCTGAAGTACATACAATGTGAATGTGCCGCCAGTTAAAGGCCCTAATGCACATTGCGCACTTGTTTGTGTGGTTTTTAGAGCCCTTAAAGAGACAAACACCAAAGTACAAAGCATCAACAATTAAAAATAAGGATTTTGCATTAACTCAGGTACAATATATTTAAAGAAAATTAGCCAATTTTAATCCAAGACCAACTGAGTAAAAAATATATTCTACGATTTAAATATTAATTAAATAAAAAGTTTGTAGAAATCAAAAAGTAAGTGTAATAATTGAATAAATTAAACAATAATTTCATTAACTAACAAATTATGCATAGGAGTTAATTATTTTCTTTCGGAAATTAGCTAACATGAAGCAAACAAAAATTATGTCTTCAGCCAAAACTGTTTGAACAGAATTCAATGGGCCTTTTAATATCTTAAATGTCTTTGCTAATCCAATAACTCGTTCTACATTAATTCTCTTACTGGCAATCTTCTTATCTTTTATTTTTGCTGTTTCAGATATCTGATTTTGTTTATTAAAAAAGGTTGGAATGTTTAGGGTTATTCTATAAGGTGCTAAAATGTCTTGGATATCAAACCCTTTATCTGCCATAAGAGAATCTCCTGGGTCACACATTTGCAACAAGTTCATTCTTTCGAGAATTTGGCGATCAGTAGCAGATCCGCCATTAACAGGAAATATATAAGAAGTCAACCCTCCAGGTGTTGTAACTATCATAGTTTTAACAGTTGATTTATTTTTGTAAGCTGAAAAAGAACTTTGCTGAGCTGTTGGATTACCAGGTTTACATATAGGGATTTCAGTCCCATTCAAAATTCCTCGAGTTTGTGGGAATTTTGTACTGAAGTCAAAAGGAGTAAAATAATTTACAAGTTCTTTGGATGGCCATTGTGAAATTTCATACCATTGCAGTCTCATGAATCTAATCCATGTTATAAATATGTTTCCCATCTGCTTAATGCTGATACCAAAATATATGCCTATTTCCTGGTAAGGTTTATGCCGTCGTAAAATAATTAAAGTTAAAAAAAATTGGTTTAATGGGTTAATATTATTTGGAGGAGTACCATAAATGCACTGCAAGTGATTCACAGAAGGACCTAGTGAGTTAAAAACAAATAGTAATTTTTCATAATTTTCCAATCCTGTATAGAAATGAAGTGTTTTTTCATCATGCTCCAAATTTTCTATTCTTAAATTAAAACTAAATGTTGACTTCCTGATGTCTGAACTTTTCATATTACTTTCATCTGTCTCACTTACAGAATTTGAATCAGTTTCATTTTCAATAGCCACTTCACTGACTACTTCCACAACATTTATAAAGTTACAAAAATCTTCAACATATTCTTGAGGCAGTTCATTTATTAGTGGATTATCTTGGTCCAATTTATAAGGTTTTTCTGTATTAGCAAAACTGATTGTACTACATTTAGCTTGTACATCTTTTAAAACTTGTTGAATTATTTTTTTGAAATTAATGCCGGCAATAGCTTCTATAAGAATAGATTGAACGAGTTTACTTCTTAGTTTTTGCTTTTTTATTATTATATTCTCTTTCAAACTGGAAGGAAGAAGAGACGGTACTGCATCTTTTTTAAGAATATTGCGATGAGATAATCCTACCCCTGCAATGAATAAGATATTTTTTCATAACTGCCTAAATTTTTTTTTATTGAGTGTAGTTAAAATAGGTTCAATACATAGCAAATTCAGAATGGTCCACAAAATCAGTAAAAATTAGGATGGAACTGAAATTCCAGAAGATTCTCTTAAGGCTGGCAAAGAGTTTGGTTTCTAAGACCTTTTAGCTTATAGAATAACTTTAAATTTTCCAACGGTTTTTGATAAACAAAATCAGATACCAGGAGCAGCAAATGTAAAAGATAAGAACATTCCCAGCAAGAGAATTAGTGTAGAACAAGTTATTGTGTTAATAAAAACATTTAAGATTTTAAAAGGCCCATTGGATTCAAGTCAAACAGTTTTGGCTAAAGCCATAATTTTTGTCTCTTCATGTTAATAATTGTTTAAAGAAAATAAATAGATGATCTATACGTGTAAATATTTTTTTAAAGTAATTATTGTTTTAATTTATTCAAATATTAGGTACACTTATTAATTTCTACAAACTTTTTGATAACTAACAATTTTCCTCTAATGATACTTATGTATGTAATTATTTTAATTCTCTACCATTTTTTCAATAAATGCATCATTTCTATCTATGCTTAACAGTAACATTTCCTTAAATGTATAAACTACAAAAATACACCTCTGTTTGTTAGCACAATACAGTTGACCCTGTACTTGAAAATAATAGTCATGCCTTTCATTCAGCTTGTACACTCCTTCTTTCTCACACAAGTAAATATAGCCTACTGTTTCTGGGGATATGGCTTGGTCTTTAGCACTAAATGGACATTTGACCTCAATACAAGTTGAATCTCCAATTAACCCATCTGGAGAGGAAACTAAAAATGGCTATTTGGCAGAAATAAAGGTCCCACATTGAATTACTTTCATATTTTCAGAAACTTCAAGTATTTTTATTGCTTGAATTTCATGATTTTTTCCATGCCTAATCATTGATAAATCTTTTGGATTCAATAACTCATTCACAAGTCTCTTGGGATCAAAAGAAGAACAAATTTTGCCAAAATAAGAACTATTAAGACATATTCTTCTTTCTTCTAACCAAAATTTATTATTAGACTGTCCTCTAGTATATAATTCAATTTCTGCTATTTTATCCTGAGATACATGATCTAAATTGTTATTTTCTAAACATTTTTTTTCAGCATGCTTCTGACAATAATCATGATCATTGTAAAGGGCAAATAAAGATGCTGTTTCAAATAGTTCTAACTCAGGGAAAGGTTCTAAACTAATTCCAGCATAATTTATGCAATGATTTCTAAAAATTGTTGGAAAATTTGAAATTTTTTTATACTTAGCTTGTCTTGGATCATAATTTGTTAATTTCCTTTGCATACTTTGAATTCGTGGCAAACCAAAATCCTTACTTTTAATTGGTGATCCTTTAAATTTTGATTTCTGATGGAATGCTTTTAATTTTTCCGTAAAAGTTTGTCTGGTCATAATATTTTTATTTTTCAAAAAATCTTTAAGAGCTTTAAAAACCCCACAAACATGTTTGCAATGTGCATTAGGGCCTTTACCGGCAGCATATTCACATTGTACTTCTGATATATATTTGAAGCGAGTTACCTTAATATTAACAGAATAAATAATTGTCTTTCTATATTCTGAGGCAACGCGCCCACGTAAATAAGTCTCGCCATCGATAGAAGCCTTTCTCAAACTTGATAAAAAATTTTCTTTGTACATTTTTTCCGCTTTTTCTTTATGTATTTTTCCCTCAACGGCTTGAAAAAAACTGTTTCAAAATCCCCGTCTAAGGAAATGGCATGAGATGCATTCAAATCTTTATAATTGATACTATCAGGTATGGTAAATATGTAATTTTCGTCTTGTTCAGCATGATTATTGATAAATAATTTGTCTTAATGTTGCAACCTATAAATTATCAACAAGTTCAGCTTTTTTTCCTGCTGAATTGGCTTTTCTTTTTTTCAGTTCTTCTATTAATTCTTTTAATTTCCATTTACCATAATCATTCCCACTCATATCATTTAAATTTCGCGGGGTCGTACCCCTTGGCCCACTAGCGACACCAAGCGACGGAATAACGCCTTGGAACATGGTTTTTTTAAAACCAACCGGTAGAGTACACTGATCACCATAAGTTTAAAAGTGTATTACTCATAGGTTATCAATTGACGTTTATGTGTACGTAAATTATTTGAATAATTCAGTAATGGCTGTTTTCCAATTATTAGAACTCAAAGTGTCTTTGTGTCGCCCTGTACCGTAATTTTCGGGCTTTATATGGAACATACTTCATGTTTTATGATAAAGTTTTATGTTTACTTGGTAAACCTACATAAAATATCTCAAAGGCACAGTTATTTCTTGTGCTCATTTGTGCGAGCCAGTGCTGTAATTGGAACACTCAGTGCTAGCATTGTGCCGCACTGTGCTCAATTGTGCGGTAATTGGAAAACAGCGTATATCTAGAAGGTACATGATCTAAGTACTTATCTATTCGTTTAAATTCACATTCGCAACCAAAGCCAGTACAGTTTCTATTATCGTGTCTTCTTCAATGCTATGCGGGTGTATTAAGGAGGTGAGCCAACGACACTTTTAGAAGCAGACACACATTTCGCATAGGACGGTAAATGACCAAAAGATGGCGCTCCGAATAAGGAAATAAAGGGTGAGTATTTAAACCCCCTGAAATTTTGGAATTCTTGTTTTCAAGATTCAATTTTAACCAATTAATCATGTTTTTCATAAGAATAAAATTTATATTTATACACTTTTATATATTGTTATATACTCCGTGGTTCAATCAAAATTAAAACTGATATTCACTCTGACTTTCTAGAAACTTTTATTTACATCAATTATACAGAACAGCTGATTCGAATATCACAATAATAACGCAACATAAACTCTGCTCCTTTTAAAATCGGCATCGAATTCTCTGGTACAAACCAGTATCAATTTTACAGTTGTCGAGTTATTTCGAGATAAGTTTTTTCCCATCCGAACCTTCTAGCTCTTCTTTTTTTCTATCCCAGCGATTGATGTCTCACGGAATGAAATCAGGGACGGACTGAATAGATTTTTATAACAATATTCTGGAAAGAAACAGACAAACATACAATTTTCTAATAGTATAGATTTGAATTTGTAATCATTATGAGTAAAATCCCATATGCGTTTTAAAACATGTTTTAACAATGTCATATTAAGCGGTCGTATTACCTACTGAACTTTATGAATTGACAGGGACTTGAATAGTCAAATTTATCTAGATTTTGTGCAAAACCATCTGCCAAATCAGCTAGAAGATATGTCATTAAACATTTTCCGTACAATGAGGTACCAAAATTACGGTTGCCTTGCTTATTATGCCCATTCTGTGAGAGAATATCTAAACAAAGAATATGCAAACCAAATAAAACAGAAATTCTCTAATAAGAACGAAGCTTGAATAAAATATTCTTGGAAGTGAATTTAGTGAATGATATAGAAAATGTCAGGCAGATTTGAGACATAATATCTATCATATTGATTATATCTTTGGTCAAAAAATTGTATGTAATTCGGGCTCGTTCTACAGAAACCCAAAAAACTTACATTTATTAAATTGACAATTTGCACGGAAAGAGGTGACTGACATTAACGACGTAGTAAACGTAAGTCCACACATATGGAGTGTAAAGCTCAACCCTCCATACCCACACGTAACCCACAGCGGTAATCTATACTATTGTTACGAGAATTCATCCGACAGCTGGTGCAATCGGTCATCAACCAATTCATGGAAGGAACATTATTCCGATAAATTCTGGGAACCCGAAATGTTGGTCTCTCAACAGGCGAACCGCTGCCGTTACTGGGAATTCCCTTAAAGCTTCCAGAACACGAAACAGTTTCCTGATGGTTCGTGGACGTACCAGACAATTCCAAGATAAATATATAAATAAGAAGAGCTGGCGATAGGAGGCATTCAGTTTTCCTCGGTCGTATTGCATAGTTAAGATAAAATGTAAATAGTAGTTTCTGTGAATATAAATTATGGTAAAGTAGTGGAAATAAATTAGAGTGAGTTGGACTGTGTTTTTAAATAAATCCAAGAACTGAACAGAACCCGTGTGTGAAAATAAAAACATTACAGTGGTTTTAGGTGTGAAGTGAATTTGTGGAACTTTTAGAAGTGGAAAATAAATAAACTAACAATGTATAAAACAGTGAGTTTGGACCAATTGAAAGTGACGGACTTAAAAAAAGAACTTGAGGAAAGGGATTTAGAAATTAGTGGGAAGAAAAGTGAATTAATACAACCGCTACGAGATGCCCTAATAAATGAAGGTAATAATCCCGATACGTATTTGTTTGAAGTTTCTGGTAATGGAGATATGAGTATGCTATTAAAAAAAATGGAAGACAAACTACTAGAAAATTCTAAAACTGTAGAAGACAAATTGCTAGAAAATTCTAAAAACTTGAAAGAGGCGTTAGAAGATAAATTAGCAGAAAATTCTAAGACCCTAGAAGATAAGCTACAAACATAACAAGAAAATTTTGAATCCCTAGAAGAAAAATTTGAAAAGCATGGCCCAGTAAAGTTCAGAAATGCTAGAAGAGAAAATAGTCGAAAATGAAGCCCGAATTAAAGATCTGAAGCAGACCACGGTCAAATATGAAACCCGGATGGAAGAACTAAAGCAAACAATAGTTGAAGAGCTCAGTCAGACGACAGTTAAAAACGAAAGGCGCATAGAAGAGTTAGAACAGATAATGGAAGGCGAGATCACCAAAATAAAAGAACAGGTAGTGGCAAAACAAAGGGGAGAAATACCATCAAAGACCGAAAGCAGCAGCAGTCTGGAAGTAGTTGATTCGAAAATTGGCCTCAAGTTAACAAGACGCAAAATGAAACCTCCCCAATTTGATGGAAAATCGTCATGGAATAACTATAGGCCCCTATTCGAGGCTGCAGCAAAGTTAAACGGATGGTCGGCAGAGGAGGAGGCAATAGCACTAACACTCGCCTTAAGAGGGGACGCTACAGATATTTTGCAAACCTTGAATGCCTCTGAGCAAGAAGACTACGAACAACTGGTCAAACATTTGGAACTGAGGTATGGACAAACGCATTTGGAGCACGTTTATCACTCCCAACTGAAAAATCGCTACCAGAAATCGAATGAATCCCTTCAAGAGTTTGAAGCTGATATTGCCCGTCTGGTTCGCCTTGCCTATCCAGCCACATCGGAAAATGTGATAGAAAGGTTAGCAGTGCAAGCATTTTTGGATGGACTTCGAGCCCACGAAGCCAGACAAGCATTGACCCTAACTCGACCGACTCAATTAGTGGATGCACTGGCTCGAGCACTGGAATTCGAGGCAGCGAAAAATACCTGTAGAGGTCAGGGCAGAGTCCGAATCATTGAAGTAGGGTCAGAAGACGGCGGATATGATAAGGCCTCTGTAAAGAAGATAGCAGAGGAAGTTCTTACTGAAAAAAGACAACTGAGATGTTGGAAGTGTGGCAAGGTAGGGCACATACGAAGTCGTTGCAAGGAGAGCAACGGAGACCCGACTTCCGCGTCGGAAAACTAAAGAAGGTCGATGTGAAGGGGCCATCGTCGACCTGTAGCCAACAAGCCCCAACTATCAACGCATATGTCGCTTCGCTACGCAACCACGCTGGCAGTGTCTTTGTCGATGGCATTATTAATAAGAAGCAATGTGCAATGCTGCTGGATACAGGTGCGACAAAAACAGTTATAAGGCCCAACATTGTTTTAGACAAGGCAATGATAAAACCAACAAAATGGCAACTGCGAACAGCGATAGGAGAAGCAGCGAAAGTCCATGGTGAAATAGTGATTGAAATGACCTTGGGAAACACAACCTTCCTACATCGGGCATTAGTGGCAGACATCGAAGACGAAGTCATCATTGGAATGGATGTCATGAACTCCAAGGGATTCCAGTTAAACTTCAAAAATGGAATTCTGCGAGTGAATGACGAAGAAGTGGTGCTTCATGGGAAAGATGACATAATGCTTCGAGCCATCTTAGCAAAGGATGTCAATGTTCCGGAAAGAGCTGAAATCATTGTAGATGCTTGCTTAGATGGGAAAGCTTAAGCTGGAACAGTAATGATGTTTGATCCCGAACTTAACGACGGAAATGTAGGCAGAGGAGTCGCACTGGGGAAGACTCTGTTTCGTGCCAGGGAGATTGTTCCAGTAAAAGTATTGAACCTGAATCATTACTCGGTTGTGCTAAAGAAAGGTACAACTTTGGGCCATTGTTCAACAGTTTCCTCTGTAGTCAGAAGCACACAGCATGCAGAAATGCCACCAGGTAAACTATCTGAGGAACTGGAAAGATTGATCTAAGAATTTGAAACCAAACCAGAAAGCAAAATTGAGGGACATCGTTACAAACTACCAGGATATCTTCGATGTTGGGAATGGCAAAAGAGGACGAACTGATCTGGTGAAATATAAAATTAATACTGCGGAGGCTCAACCGATTCGACAGTCGGCGAGAAGACTACCCCTAGCTAAAAGAGAAGAAGCCGACAGGATAGTCCGCGAAATGGAGGAAGAAGGTGTTATTGAACCATCCAATAGCCCTTGGGCTTCTCCAGTTGTCTTGGTTAAAAAGAAAGATGGTTCGACCCGATTTTGCGTGAACTATCGGCAATTAAATCACGTTACAAAGAAAGACAGGTATCCCCTTCCAAGAATAGACGATACCCTAGATACATTGGCTGGATCGAAGATGTTTTCCACCCTGGACTTGAAGAGCGGTTATTGGCAGGTGGAGCTTGTTAAAGAAGACCGGGAAAAGACTGCTTTTACCATCGGCTCATCACAGTGATGCCGTTTGGGTTGTGTAATGCTGCAGCGACGTTCAAAAGATTGATGGAAAGTGTTAAAAGGGCGTTCATGGAAAACATGCTTGGTGTATCTTGACGACATTATCGTGGTTGGAAGATCATTTGAAGACCACGTCAAGAACCTGGAGGAGGTGTTTCGGCGACTTCGAAGTTCCGGACTAAAGTTAAGCCCTAAGAAGTGTCAGCTGTTCCAAGAAGAGGTGCAATATCTTGGACATGTGGTTTCCGCAGAGGGAGTAGCTGTTGATAAAAAGAAAGTCAAAGCTGTCCAGGAATGGCCGATACCTAAAGATATCCATCAGTTAAGAAGTTTCCTGGGGTTATGCACGTACTATCGTCGGTACGTAGCCGGATATGCTAACATCGCCAAGCCACTTATTAGACTCACAGAGGGGAAGGTACAATACCAGTGGGACGAGGAGTGCCAGCGATCATTCGAGACACTGAAAAGAGCATTGACCAGTGCCCCCATTTTAAGTTATCCTTTGCCAGATGGGAACTTTGTCTTGGATACCGACGCGAGCAATGTTGGAATTGGTGCTGTTCTTTCGCAGATCCAAGAGGGTCATGGGAAAGTCATCGGATACTTCAGCAAGACCTTGGCTGTGGTAAAGAGGGTAGGACATTTCTACAAGTACTTCTATGGTAAAAGATTCCTCCTGAGGACTGATCATGCAGTACCGAAGGACAAGTGGCCAGGTGGATTGAGCGGTTGCAAGAATTCGACTTCCAGACTGAACATCGAGCTGGAACAAGCCATAAGAGTGCTGATGCCCTATCGAGGAGACCATGCCCTGATGACTGCAAACATTGTCAGCGAGCTGAAGAAAAAGGGGCTGTTCTCTGTAGCACTACCGCCGTCGATGACCATTGGCAACCTGAGGAGATCCAGAAAGACCAAAAATTAGATCCAGAACTAAAAGAAGTTATTCGGTGGAAGGAAGAAGACCGCAAACCTACGTGGCAAGAGATTTCCCGATACTCACCAAACACAAAGTCGTACTGGGCTCAGTGGAACTCCCTCATCCTGGAAAATGGACTTCTCAAGCGCGTCCTGGAATCTCCAGAGGAGGGAAACGACAGATTATAGTTCCCAGGAATAGGAGACCAGAGGTTTTACGAGAACTACATGATGGTACAACTGGAGGACATCTGGGAGTAACGAAAACCCTGGGGGAGTTGAGAGAACGCTTCTATTGGGTAAACTGCCAATTAGACGTTAAGGGGTGGTGCCGTAAATGTACGGTTTGTGCAGCAAGTAATGGGCCTAAGAAGAGACGAAAAGCTCCCATGAAGCAAACTTTGGACTTTGGAAATAAATACATTGTGGTGGTGATGGAATATTTTAGTAAATGGGCCGAAGCGTATGCCTTGCCGAATCAAGAAGACTTGACCGTTTCTGATGTCCTTGTCAAGGAATGGATCAGTTGTTTTGGTCTTCCCTTGGAGTTGCACTCAGACCAAGGTAGAAATTTCGAGTTTACTCTTTTCCACGACGTCTGCAAGCTCTTGAAGATCAATAAAACACGGACGACAGCATTAAATCCGCAATCCGATGGAATGGTAGAACGGATGAATAGAACCATTAACCACCATTTGTCAAAGGTATTCTCTGACCACCAAGAGACTGGGACCAGTATCTGCACTTGTTTCTAATGGCATATCGTTCGTCTGTGCACGAGTCACGGGTCAAACCTCGGCCAGTATTATCATGGGACGAGAATTAAGACTGCCATGCCATTTGAAGTTTCGATGTCCCCCAGGAGAAGAGACCGCAGCTGAAGACTATGTCAGCCAGCTACGTCAAAAGATGAACGACATCCATGAGCGAGTCCGGTTAAACACCGGAAGTCATGACAGCGAAGATGACCAAGGCCAAGTCCGTAGCATCCAAGCACCCGATGACGAGATGACCTTCGAGCAGTTTATGGCACTGTACTCTGATGGGCAGAAAGTGCAGCCCGACGTAACGAGAGAGGAACCCCGAGACCTGTTTGAGGTGCCCATACAATATGCCCTGGCTCATTGTGTGGCTCTAGATCTCCGGATGTCCAGAGGAATTGCCAAGGTTTGCCAAAAAGTACGGCCAGTTTCAGAAGCTACGGGAGCAAGATCCAGTGGTAGGGAAGGTCCTTCATCTCGAAGATAAACAACCAGTGGGTACCAGAGACATCTTTTATTTGGTAACGAAAACATTCTTGCAGGACAAGCCAACATACAGCGATCTTTGGAGGACTCTGGTAGAATTGAGGAATGTGATGATGGAGAAGAATCTGATGAAATTGGCGGTCTCAAAGATAGCCTGCGGGTTGGATGGACTGAATTGGAGGGTCGTGAGAAGTATGATGGAAACAATCTTTTTGATTCAGTGGCATCAACATTCTGGCATGCTGTCGCAATATTCGCAGCCCAGATTCGAAGACCGTTGACTGTTACTTCCACCAAACTTCCCGTTGTCGAAATGGAGAGTCCTGCAAATATCGTCACACTAGGAAGGATTCTAGGACATTCCGGGTCGAAATAGTCTTAAGGAGGGGCCAATGTTACGAGAATTCATCCGACAGCTGGTGCAATCGGCCATCAACCAATTCGTGGAAGGGACATTATTCCGATAATTCTGGGAATCCGAAATGTTTGTCTCTCAGCAGGCCGACAGCTGCCGTTACTGGGAATTCCCTTAAAGCTTCCAGAACATTAAAGAGTTTCCCGATGGTTCGTGGACTTACCAGACAATTCGCAGAGAAATATATAAATATGAACAGCTGGCGATAGGAGGCATTCAGTTTTCAAGGGTCGTATTGTATAGTTAAGATAAAATGTAAATAGTAGTTTCTGTGAATATAAATTGTGTAAAATTAGTGGAAATAAATAAGAGTGAGTTGGACTGTGTTTTTAAATAAATCCAAGAACTGAATTGAACCCGAGTGTGAAAATAAAAACGTAGCAATATGTTAGGTGGTTCAACAAAGTTTCATAAGCTATTTCTTTGTGCAAAGAATTGTACATTCCATACGCGGGTGAAACCGCGGGTAACGGCTAGTTTTTAATAAATTTCACTCCGTTTATTCACTAGAAATGGTTGAAGAGATCTGTAATTATTATTAAACCAGTTTTATTTTTTCTGTTAAATAAATCACGGACAATTATAATGACTGTATTCACAGCAAAGAAAAATACTGACAGTCAGCGTCACAATGAATGTGTCTACATGTTAATATTACTAGACATATTTGGTATTAACAGGCAGTTTATATACAAAATAATTTGGTTAACTGCGAGTTGGGCTCGCATACTAAGGGTTCCGTACCAACTTCAAGATTTGGATACACTGTAGGTGAATCAAAGTATATCTTTTTCTAATATTCCAGTTTCAGACAAGCAGGGAATGAGTTCATTTTCTTATATTTACCCTAATATCTTTTAAGGGAAACGTTTTAAATTTATAAAAATATACACTTTTATTTTCCACACATATACTTTTTATGCTATCTGCTACATGATTCACTTAATTTTTATAAAAATACTAGCCGTTACCCGCGGTTTCACCCGCGCCTTGAATGTTCAAGCATTTGCAAAAAGAAATAACTTATGAAACATATGGGTTATTCTATATAAAAAAAACTAACTTGTTTCAACCACCCTACTTAACTATAAATCCACCAATTCCGAATATATTTCACCCAAACTGCAAGTACTTATGGGCTTATATAACAATTTTATTCGACATTCACCTTGAATAACTATACCTCTACTTCACCCTATATTGCAACCATCCTGTATATGCTGCTATTTATTACTCACCCAATATAACTTTTTGAACACCTGACTATAACTTTTCTCTATCCTATATTGCAGCTATGCAACTGCTTATGGTCTACGCTGTATAAGAATTATTTGTAAGTAAAATTTGTCTTTACCTTTATATGCAGCTTTTTCTAACATTGAGTTAAACACACTCTAAAACTATAATCTTGCTTCTCCCCATATTTAAGATATTCCATATAGTAGAATGAATCTGTTCATCGTCTACCTTATATAACAATTTTTTTAAAACTTTTTTTGATCCATCCTAATGGAAATGTATGTGGAACCCGTGGTGTGTCACAAATATAAAAACACAGTTTTGCACCCTAACACCAAACTTTTTTTAAACCCTCACCCAAATTGCAACTGTTTATTGGCCATCCTTTATAACAATATTACTGAACATTTTTTTAACCGCTTTGTATAATTAAGTTTACTTCCATCTACACCATTACACTTATTTTTGAACCACCCTGTAAAACCATAATTTTATTCTACAAAATATTTTAACTACCCTGTATGTGCATCTGCTTACGGGCCGCCAAATATAACATTTTTTAAAGACTTAACTATAACTCTGGTCCACTCACTATCTTATATATGCAACTGCTTATGGCATACGCTATATAACGATTTTTGAACCACTCTTGAGAGTATAATTTGTCTTCGCCTTGCATTTCAACCACCCCTTATATCCAACTTCTTATAACATTGTTTTAATCACACTCTATTAACTATAATTGCACTTCGATCCATGTTTCAGATATTACATATATGCAACAGCTCATGTTCTATCCTACAAAAAAAGTCCAACCAGTTTAACTATAAATCTACTCCACCCGATATTTTAACCACCTTGTATTTGCAACTACTTGTCGGCCACCCAGTATAACATTTTTTGTACTACCCTGTATAACTATAAATCCATCATGTCCAATATATTTTACCAAAACCGCAACTGCTTATTGGACACCGAATATAAAAATTTTGTTCAACATGTTTTTTAATCACTTTGTATGTATTACAACTACCCTCTATACGCTACTGTTTATTGGTCAACCAATATAACATTTTTAAAATAATTATCTTCATCCTATACTTCAACTATCCTATTTCTGCAAAATATTAAAGTATAAATTCTCTCCACACTTCATTTAAATCATCTTTCATTTGCAACTCCATGTATGCAACTGCTCGATAACAAAAAATTTGTAGCATTTTTTACCCACCCTGTAATTATAACTGTACACCACCCTATATTTCAGCAACCTTTTGTATGCAACTACGCATTTGCCACCAAATATAATATTTTTGTACCAGCCTGTACCCCACCCTATATTTCAACCATCCGGTAAATGGAAAAGCTTGTAGACCATAACATTACTTTATAATATTTTTAAACCTACCTGTATTGCTGTAATTATACTCCGCTACATATTTCAACAATCCTATATATGCAACTAATTGTGGATATAAAACAAGTTTTTAACCACAACATAAATAATTTCACTCTTATATTTCAAACACCCTGTATAAACAACTGCTTCTAACATGTCTTCAACTCATTTCATAACTATAATAATCTTATGAACATAATTCAAAGATCCTAACTGCTTACCTAACACATTTTTTTAGATTTTTATTCAAACTGTATAAATATTCTACCCTTTTTCAATCACTTAATATATGGAACTGTTTATGGCCCACTCAATATAACTTTTTTGGACCACCCCGTATAACTAATTCCACTCCCCCTTATTTCCACCACATTGTATATATGCAGTTGCTACAAGACTCCAAATATAACTTTTTTTAGATCTAATTCTACTCCGCTCTGAGTTTCCTATATACAGAACACCCTGTAAAATTACGCTTGTTATATCAGTTGATTTTTCTTAAATCGAAACATGTTACATTTGCACATTCCAAATTTAGAATAAAAGCTAAGCTGATGTCCGTATCTAATATTTTGTGCATGCGGTGGAACCAATTGAGTAATTTTATTACCCAACATGATAGAAGTTCCTCGAAGTTTCCTTGGACTTCCATCGTCTTGAAGTGGTTGATCTCACAACGTTTCAATAGTGTATCTGCTATCGTCATCAGGTGAATGATAGGAAATTCAGAGTATCGGTCGTATTTATATTATATCTTTAACCGGTCATGCGTCGCCGGCCATGGTCATTGGACCTTATCTGGTCCAATCAGCGTCGTCGTACCTTGAGATTGGTTGCCGGTGATGCGTAGCTCTCCAAATATTTTTAATTTGGACGCTGGGCTCGCTAATTATATTTTCGTTCGAGACTATATATACTGTCTCTATGAATTTTCTTTTGTACCAATGCTCTTCCTTGTGAATTGCTCTAGCCTGGTCCCAGTTGATATTATGGTGTTCGGTCCATGCGTGATTCGCTAGCCCAGACTTCGTTACCTCTGCCTTTTGAGTAGCTGTGCGGTGTTCCTTAATCCTGGTATCCAGCGGTCGCTTTGTCTCTCCAATGTAAAGATTGCCACATTCACACGGTATGCTGTATATACAGTTATTTGGTATTGCTGGTGCGTCGGGCCTCGTTCTTGTTATCATGCTTCTCAAGGTATCATAGCTTTTGAAGATCATTCTGATCCCATAGCTGTGTGCAATTCTTCTAAGTTTCTCCGACAAGCCTTTAGTATACGGTAATAGTAGAGTTGCTACCGTGGTGTCCTCTTCCTGCCTAGGTGGTTTGTCCAGCTCTTCAAACGCCTTGGTAATGATCGTTTCGGGATATCCGTTCGCCAAAAGGTCTTCTCTGAGTTTCACTTGTTCTTCTTTGAGGGATTCTGGGGTGCTGCAGATATTTTTGGCTCTATGGATTAGTGTTGTGATGATGCCAGTTTTCGTTGCTGATGGGTGGTTGGAATTGAAGTAAAACTATAATCCTGTATGCGTAGCCTTCCTGTAGACTGTTGTTTGGATTCCGGTCCTAGTCCTTTGACACTTTACATCAAGGAATGGTAGGCACCCACTCTCTTCCATCTCCATGTTGAATCTAATGGATAGTTGGGATTGGTTCAGGTGCTCCAGGAACGCCTGTAATTCTGTCTCTCCATGTTGCCAAATAATAAAGGTGTCATCGACATACCTCAACCATAGCTTAGGCTGCTTCTCGAAACTCCTCAGTGCATGTTCTTCGAACCATTCCATGTAGATGTTGGCAATGGTTGGTGATAACGGGGAACCCATAGGCAATCCATCTTCTTGCATGAAGAACAGGTCCTTCTCCTGAAAGCAGCAGTTCTTGAGGCAACATCCAAGCAAGTCCATGATTGAGTCCTCTCTATCAGGGTTTCGTCTTCAGTAAGTTTCTTTCTCACTATGTTGAGATTCGTCTAGTGGTACGTTCGTGAACAGGTTTTCAACGTCTAAACTTACTAAGCGATGTTCTGGCCCAAGTTCCATGGATCCGATGATTTCGACAAAGTGCTTTGAGTCCTTGACGTGCGATGATGTTTTGCCTTCCAAAGGTTGGATGATCGGTAGAAGGAATTTCGATAGTGTTGCGCGCAACTCACCAACAGCAATCATGAACTTGCTTGGATGTTGCCTCAAGAACTGCTACTTTCAGGAGAAGGACCGGTTCTTCATGCAAGAAGATGGATTGCCTAGGGGTTCCCCGTTATCACCAATCATTGCCAACATCTACATGGAATGGTTCGAAGAACATGCACTGAGGAGTTTCGAGAAGCAGCCTAAGCTATGGTTGAGGTATGTCGTGACACCTTCATTATTTGGCAACATGGAGAGACAGAACTACAGGCATTCCTGGAGCACCTAAACCAATCCCAACCATCCATTAGATTCACCATGGAGATGGAAGAGAGTGGATGCCTACCATTCCTTGATGTAAAGTGTCAAAGGACTAGGACCGGAATCTAAACAACAGTCTACAGGAAGGCTACGCATACAGCATTATACCTTCACTTCAATTCCAACCACCCATCAGCAACGAAAACTGGCATCATCAAAACACTAATCCATAGAGCCAAAAATATCTGCAGCACACCAGAATCCCTCAAAGAAGAACAAGTGAAACTCAGAGAAGACCTTTTGGCGAACGGATATCCCGAAACGATCATTACCAAGGCGTTTGAAGAGCTGGACAAACCACCTAGGCAGGAAGAGGACACCACGGTAGCAACTCTACTATTACCGTATACTAAAGGCTTGTCGGAAAAACTTAGAAGAATTGCACACAGTTATGGGATCAGAATGATCTTCAAAAGCAACGACGCCTTGAGGAGCATAACAAGAACTAGGCCCAACGCACCAGCAATACCAAATAACTGTATATGCAGCATACCGTGTGAATGTGACAATCTTTACATTGGAGAGACAAAGCGACTGCTGGACACCAGGATTAAGGAACACCGCACAGCTACTCAAAGGGCAGAGGTAACGAAGTCTGGGCTAGCGAATCACGCATGGACCGAACACCATAATATCAACTGGGACCAGGCTAGAGCAATTCACAAGGAAGAGCATTGGTACAAAAGAAAATTCATAGAGACAGTATGTATAGTCTTGAACGAAAATATAATTAGCGAGCCCAGCGTCCAAATTAAAAATATTTGGAGAGCTCTTCTTCGGCCTCTGCCGCTACGCATCACCGGCATGACCGGTTAAAGATATAATATAAATACGACCGATACTCTGAATTTCCTATCATTCACCTGATGACGATACACACAGCTATTGAAACGTTGTGAGATCAACCACTTCAAGACGATGGAAGTCCAAGGAAACTTCGAGTAACGAGTTACATTGTCTGCCAACTTTAGACTAACATGGTAGAAGTTTTTTCGCTACCGTATCTGTTAATTTAGAGAGATTAAATGTCTACCAGATTTTAAGTCAAATTATAAACTTTGCAATAAAAAAAGATTCAGAAAAATCACTTCAGTAGTTCTTATGTGATGCCCAAACAAACAGACAAACTTACAATTTTATAATAGTATAGATGTATTTAATTCTCTAACTGGCACCCAAAATTAACATTACAGTTTTATTTTACTAATAAGTTTTCAGCGAAGCCTTTTATAATCTACTGTCTGAATTTTAGGTTCTGTAGATTGGAAGATAAAGGGGACAATAGGTCAAGTTTTAATAATCAATTATTAAAATTTTTAGACAAATTATTTAAAAATACAAATAAAATATATTTTTCAAAATTTTAGATAGTATAGTTTCTAAAGGGGGAATAAGTCGATTTAATATTTTTGTTAATTTCTTTTAAACAAATGATTTCAAAATATAAAAAATATATATTTGTAATTCTTCATAATGAGCCTTTTATTTGATATATTACATGATGCGTTTGAAATTTTATTTTTATTTTCCCTTTAACTCTATAATTTGTCCCCAAAATTAATATTGGGGTTTTCTACTAATTTTTCTTATAAATTTCAAGTAAGCATAGTTTATTCAAATATAAATATTTACAATGAATCAGGTAAAAGGTTTATATCTAATATATTTTGGTAAGAAATACTATAGATATAATTAATAGAGAAATCGGAATGTAATAAATAAATACAAGGTTTATTTTCATATATACAACTTAATAAGAAATTGCATGGGGTTATACAATTTCTTCTGATTCTTTTACATTGTGTCATATATTCAATACTAATATACTGTTTGCTAACAGAGTCTAGAGAAAGGCGCAAACATCAGGGTGCAAACCACTAGCGGATCCAGTGGTAGAAGCCCCCCGCAAAATCATCTGAGTGGTATGCTTTTTTAGTGTTTTGTGTATTAAAATCAATCTTCAGTGACGTCAAGGCCACTCGCCCCCAAACGAGATCAAGATCAAGATTGTTCCTAATTAGTTTGAACCAAACACATTCTAGCGGCTTCGGTTAATACCAATGACGTCACAAATCAGGCCTTTGTCACGTCATTGTTTGATGTATCTTCGTCTATCTAGATCTTCAACCGGTAATAACCCAAAGCAGTAGTTGTTTTTGATTGTCTGTCTCTTTCTTAAATGACATTTGAGGTTAGGTATATACTATTTTACATGTTTACGTATACATTTAACAAAAAATTTTGATTAGGGGAAGGGGGGGTATGTAGCTCAGCTCAGTCGTCTGTGACGTATTGTGGGTTCGATTCCCACTCCGGCCTCTAGGCGTTTGTGACTGTTAGCACTTAGTGAAAAAGATAATTTGAAACACTTACTGGTAGCTGGTCAATAAGGACCGTTAGGTTCAAGACCATTTTCGCCTGTACAGCAGGCACCTTTGTAGAAAAAAAATTTGATCAGTATTGCAAAAATGCAATGTTCCAAAATATGACATAGGTTTCGGCTTTTTTAAAACAAGTTGAATACTGAAATCAAAAATTTAACTACATTAGGTTGTAATTTCTATCCAGGTAAATTGTCCAGTGATGTAGTTTCAATAGTCTTGGTTTTTATGCCAACAAATCAAATATTGGACCTCAATGAAATGAAATTGCAAAGGAGTTATATGATTCATATACTACATTTTAAATATTACCACTGCAAACTTTTTAAAGGTATTATTGATTTCCCACAATTTTTTCCTTTTATGAAGCGAATTGGTCACAGATGAGGCTAAAGATAGGAATAGGCTCCATCAATTGCGCATGACCCTATTTTTCCCGCCAAGTGTCAAATTTACAATATACAAAGCTTGTATCTTAACTGCTTGAAGATAATCAGCCGGAATTGGAATTCAAGTTACCATTTTAGTTGTTTTAGATAAACTACTTTGCAAACAAATAATAAAAAATGAAGGAATAAAGAATTACTTTAATTATTATTTCAAATAGGTATATACAAGTACTTACAATTACATATTTGTATAAACTGATAATAATTGATAAATACATCATTTTAGACAGATATGAATATTCTAAAATTGGTACAATTAATAAGTATTTTATTATGCTATTTGATACAGCTTATTTAACAGCAGTGCTTTACTTCAAATAATATGTTTATATATATATATATATATATATATATATATATATATATATAGATGTACAAAACTTCACAGAGAGATAATGTTACATGCATTAGACTGAAACACTTAAAATTAAACTCGAACTAATTATAAACTAAAAATTAAATAAAAGCATATATATGTATATATATATATATATATATATATATATATATATGTTCTGAGAGGCTTCCGCGGTCATTATTATGAACTAAGCTAGGTTACGGGTAAGAACCGCGTCTGAATTTATTAAATACTCGACGTTTCGACTCCTGCTTTGGAGCCATTATCAAGAGACAAAAAATAAAATAGAGTTTCAGAGTCTAGATCGAACTCGGGGCCTCAACCTGCCTACTCCCCAAGAGTCACTAGGTAACTGAACTGAAGGTGAGTCTGCGCTGCTTCTTTTATTTATAGTTATCGGTCGATTACGAGGGGATGTCGCGTGATGAGCGAGAGCTGAAGTCGGATTCCGATCTTTCCATTTCCGAGGTCAGAAATATGTTGTCCCATTTGAAAAAATAGACGACCTTGAAGGTCAAGGTCAAATCAAGGTCACAATTCCATAGCCAGGGACTAATCTTATAAGTTTTGTTTGAAACATTTTTCTCTAAAATGCGTTCCCGTCGAGATAAAATGCCGTTCCGGGACTTTTGGGACACCCTTACTGACCACCAGAGGTCAAGTTTTAAAAATGGTCAAGGACATATTTGAACGTAAAATTTTCCAATCTTTCCATTTCCGAGGTCAGAAATATGTTGTCCCATTTGAAAAAATCGACTTGACCTTGAATGTCAAGGTCAAATTCAAGGTCACAATTCGATAGCCAGGGACGAATCCTATAAGTTTTGTTTGAAACATTTTTCTCTAAAATGCGTTCCCGCCGAGATAAAATGCCGTTCCGAGACTTTTCGGACACCCTGTATATACTTTTTTATTATCAATAAACAAAAACGAATTATTACTGTCAGTACTCCTTGTAACTTTAAAACTGGCTGACAATGAAACTCTATGTCTATTATTAATGCTCTGTTGGTGACAATTTGTTTTGCCTTTAGTTAATTTTATCAACCTAGCAATAGTTTTATCCCTTATAAATTTCTGGAGAGCATGTAATGATTTATCTAAACGTCTTATTTTCTTGCCTTCCAGATAATCATACTTAATAAATTTGTGCATACTCTCCAGGAACATATTAGTATTTATATAACATTTAACTCTATAACAGTATGCCCATTTTTCTTTATTTTGATAATAGTTCAGCCTTAGGTATGCCCCCATTTCTCTAGTGTCTATATCACAGAGAAGTAATTCAATAAAGTCTTGAAATTCTTTTTCAAATTGAGTTATATTTAGCAATCTCTGTAGGTATTTGTAAAATACACTTATTATATCTGTCATAAAAACCTCAGGATTTATGATACCAGCTTTTTTGCTTACTTCTGTAAAGAAGACCTTGTTAATATGTGAGTCTTTTTCATTTGAAAACATAAATGCCACTGGAAAGCCTTCATGAAATTCATCTATTATTAATATTGAAGTTATTTCAAAATCTGAAAACTTCACCTTGGGGTTTGAAATATATAACTGGATTTTTGTCAATCAATTAGCATTCTTCAACCCATAATGCAACACTCATTGAGTCATTGTTATGTCTTTTACCTTCTGTCAGATCTATTTTAAATGAACTTTTTATATTGTTGATGTCTTTTCGTGTAATGATGTCCTTGCACTTTAATTGAATTCCTATTTCATCTCTTGTAATATCAAGTATCCTATAAAATATCAAATGTCAATATAATTTATTAATGCTTCAAACAAATTATTTGCCTGGTAGGTGGTATCCCCAATATTAATTTTGAAGCTATTTGGTTTCTGTCTTCAATACTGATTCTCTTATGTTCTATATTATGATCATGACCATAATGTGTTTTGAAATATTTTACTCTATATTCATTAGCACCTGTATCTTTTGAAAGAATAATTCTACTGGTGCATTTTCTGTTCATGTTACATGATCCTCGACTTTTCATTGATCTTCCCCTTTTTTGTAAAATTGAACACCTGTGTTTTCCTAAAAATTAAACTTAATGAATATACACTGACAACATAATTTGTACATATTCCCTTACCACTTCTTACACACTCAAAATATACCTTTTCACATTGAAATGACTTTTTCATGCCTGTGGACTTATAATATTGTATGATGTTCTCTTTTTGTTCTTTGCTCAACCATGCCTAAAATCTGTAAATAAGAACACATTTTAGTATTAAACTAAGGTATACCTATGATTTACATATAAAGTCACAAATCTCATTTCCATACCATCATAAGTTGAAAACTTCATTTCCAGAACTTCAAATTTAAATTGGTGATTATCCTTTAAATGATATATTAAATCCATATTAGATTTAAATGAAACTTCACAGCCTTCCAAGCATTTATATAGGCTACTTTCATCAGACTGATTATACTGAATAACTTGTTTGTGGGATTCTCCATGCACAGTCATTCTATGTTTATTAACATTGCTCTGCTTTGAACATTTTTTTTCCACAAATCAAACAACTGACTCGTCGATCCGACATCGCTTTTAAAATAATACACTAACAAAGGATATTAAAATAAAAATCCAATAAGATAAATATTAAAAATCAAGTAGGTTATGTTTGTGGTACCTCAACTCGATAGTTTCACGTTAATTTGGAATAAATTCAAATCACCCGTCCGTAACACCTTCAAGATTCTAATATTCCAGTTTCAGACAAGCAGGGAATGAGTGCATTTCCTTATATTTACCCTAATATCTTTTAAAGGAAGCGTTTTAAATTTATAAAAAATATACACTTTGATTTTCCACACATAGACTTTTTATTTTATTATTAGGTTTTTATTTTACTAATGAACTTTCACGGAAGCCTTTTATAATCTAATGTCTGAATTTTGAGGCTCTGTAGATTGGAAGATAAGGGCAAAATAGGTCAAGTTTTAAATTATAAATTATTAAATCTGTTTTTCAAATTATTTAAAAATACAAATAAAATATATTTTTCAAAATTTAAATAGTGTAGTTTCTAAAGTGGGAATTAAGTCAATGTTAATATCTTTTAAACAAATGATTTAAAAATATGATTTAATTGTAATTCACATAATGAGCCTTTTATCTGATATATTACATGATGCGTTTGAAAATTGAATTTTTATTTTCCATTTAATTGTATAATTTGTCCCTAAAATTACTATGGGGGTTTTCTAATAATTTTTCTTATAAATTTCAAGTGAGCCCCAGTACCCCTAATTATTTTCAAAATTTTAGGTAGTATGGTTTCGAAAATAAAGCGAGAAATGAAAGTTTTTTATATCTTTATGTTAATATCTTGTAAACAATTAATTTAAAAAATATGAAAATATATATTTGTGTTCCTCATAATGAGCCCTTTCATTTGATGTATATGCGTTAAAAAAATATTTGTTTATTTTCCGTTAAATTCTATAATTTGGCCCCCAATATTAATATTAGGAATTTCTTCATATTTTTCCTGTAAACAAAAAAAATTGGGTCTTATAGTTTGGAGAATAACGGGGGAATTGGTAATTTTTTTAAAATATTTTTTTAATATATTTTAAAATATTCATTTTAAAAAAAATTAAAAAAATATATTTGTATTCGTCATATTGAGCCCTGTGATTTGATATATTACATGATCCGTTAGAAACAATTATAATTTTTTATTTTCCATTTAATTCTATAATTTGCCCACCAAAATGAATATTAGGGGTTTCTCCTTATTTTTCTAGTAAAATTCAGGTGAGGGGCTATACCTCCATTTTTTCAAAATTTTTCCGCTTATGGTTTTGGAGATAAGGGGGGGATGGATAAAATTTTTTATATTTTTGTTAATATCTTTTAAATAATTTATTTTAAAAATATGAAAAAAAAAATTTGTTTTCGTCATAATGAGCCCTTTCATTTGATATATAACATGATGGGTTAGAAAAAATTTTAATTTTATATTTTCCATTTAATTCTGTAATTTGCCCCCCAAAATTAAAAGTAGAGGTTTCTCCTTATTTTTCCAGTATACTTCAGGTCAGACCCTATACCTCTAATATTTTTCAAAACTTTACGTTTTATAGTTTCGGAGATAAGGGGGGGGTGGCTAAATTTTGGTATATTTTCTTTAAAATCTTTTTAACTATTTTTTTAAATATGAAAAAATATATTTGTGTTCCTCAGAATGGGACCTTTCATTTCATGTATTACATGATGCGTTTGAATTTTTTAAATTTTTAGTTAATTCTATAATTTGCCTCCCAAAATTAATATTAATGGTTTCTTGTTATTTTTCCTGCAAAGTTGGGGCAACGTAGTATATTTCCTATTTTTTTCAAAAATTAGGCTCAGTAGTTTCGGAGATCAGGGGGGGAACGGTCGATTTTTTTAGTTTTCCCCCTCAGAAGTACCCCTAAAATCAACATCTCTTCTTTTACGATATCTACTCCTGATCAGGTCACCAAATTACACATTGATACCAAATTTCGTCCAGTAGTTTAGGAGAAAATTGCTGTCATGTGACAGAGGCAGAAATCCGGAGTGATATTATAAGGGTATCCATATATTGTATATACGGAACCCTAAAAAGTATTGGGTTCAGCATGGTTCTTGAAGATGTATGATTCATAATAAAATAATAAATGCATTGCTTTGATAAACTGCTCATCTGGTAATGGAAGTATTTTAATATAGTCTACTGGAATAATATTTAAAAAAATCTACTTTTCTGGTACATGGTCAGAGATTTCATCAATGCCATACATTAATTGTTCCTACAACTGCTGAAAATATCATTTTAGGAACACTTTACAGAATATAGTTAATAAGAATTGAAGGATCAGTAGGAAAGTTCCCATATTGTATTGAAGATGAAGTTTTCCATGGAAGGTCTACTGGAGACCATATCATGGAGGTGTTAGATGTAAAAAAAATTAATCATAACAGTACCTATTTGTTTAAATATTCCGTTGGTATTTATAGTTATACAAATAAGTAATACAAAAGTTTGTGGAACCTTTATTACAAGTTATTGTAACTAATCACATATATTTAACAGTAAATTATGTATTTTCAATACTGTATCGCTTGCTTTGTTCTGAGATAACATCTTTCAAAAAAAAACAACTTTTCTTTTTGTTACCCTAAGAAAGCTGGAATGGTATGGAGAAATAGGTTATTCACAGTTATACTTAGTTGTATTTTCTGGGGCTTCATAAATCTATCCTATTTGTTTCCTATAAAATAATATGAAAATTGTATTTTTTCTTCATTTGTGTTATTATACCTACTAACTTTCAGTAGATTAACTTTCTTCTGTGTCTGTTGTCACTTTTCAATATATTTGTTCAACTGTTTGGCTCATTTGTGTTAATTCAATTTTACATAACAGTTCCTCTTTTTTCCTACTAAATGGTTTGATTCTGGTACATTAGCACACACTATAATTCCAGCTAAAGATATCATTATGATGCTGCCACTGTTTTATATTTTCTTTGTCATGAGACCTTTCAAAATACATAATTGAATTATCGACCTGGTTGTGGATAAAAATAACAAACATCCCCAATGAAATTTACTCGTATTTACTAGCACATACTAATCATCTGCTACTTATAACTTGCAAAAATGCCTTTCATATTACAACTTGAAAGTCCACGTTTTGAGGAACCATCTGTAATGAAATAAAACAAATGTGTGTACAGTATAAACTATTTAGTAAATATGTTTATTTTCACTTACTTATATGAATAAATCTGTATCTTTTTTTGTTGTAATTGCTATTTAGGGACAGTTATGAACATATTACTCA
Organism: Octodonta nipae; assembly: GCA_034190945.1. Classification (NCBI taxonomy): domain Eukaryota; kingdom Metazoa; phylum Arthropoda; class Insecta; order Coleoptera; family Chrysomelidae; genus Octodonta; species Octodonta nipae. Next base: position 110,865,229 of record CM067217.1, read on the forward strand.
TTTACTTTCAATCTTGACTCTCATCGCTTACTCCAAAGTCTGCCAATGGCCATATTCAAATATTGATATATTATGATCAACGAAAAATGGTTTTCCGTCTTTTATTACCTTATCAGCAATTTTCCCCCTTCGCTTACCGGCATGTTGCCCCTACATTTATATTCTTGGCGTCTTGGCGTCCTCGCAACAAAGCTGAAAATATTGAGCTTTATCGCCAAAAAAGGTACCACGAGACCTAATTTGACGCTGACGTTCCGGTGCCTTAGCTTTTTCCTTCAAGTCGCACCCTTAAAGTTTAAGTTGAAAATTAACCGCCAAGACTTATACATTGTAAGTAAAACAATAATAATAATAATTTATACAATGTTCAGAAGTTCAAAACTATAACAAAATTCAAAAGAGCATCTGTTTCCTCAAGAAACTAATATTACTCTTTGATTTAGATATATTTTATAATATACAAAAAAAGTTTTTCTTTAAGTTCGGAAAGAATAAATTAATGATAGTGAAACTTTGAATAAAATAGTAAGTAGTAATGGTAATGTGGTCACAGCTTAATTTTAGAAGTCGTGGTGGGCTCCTGACTAGATTAAAATAAAAAGTTCATGTACCTCTGCTTTTATTTTCAAAAATGTTTCTAGACACCATTTGGAGCCTTTTTACAAATGAAAACACTTTTTTAAATCTTTTCTATTTGAATATACTTCTTGAGCATTTTATAGATAAAAATAATAATGACTCCTATCGATAATATAATGTAACTATGTATGGGTTAATAAATTAGAAAAATGTTGGGCAAAGTGAAGTTATCGTTTCATAGTGTGATTCAAACAAGGTTAGAAAAAGTTGCAAATGAAGGATGGTTTAAATGAAGTGTGGAGAGAAATTATATTTTATACTTAATGAGGTAATAGCGTAGCTCATAATTAGTTTCACAGATAGGATATTTGAAAAATTGTTACATAGGGTGCCCCACATAAGCAGTTGCAGTTTTGGTGAAATTTATTGGGAATTGATGGATTTATATTTATACAGGGTAGTACATTGATAGGAAAGGTAGATATAGCGAAAAAAACTACTACCATGTTCGATAATACACAATTATTCAATTGGTTCCATTCAATTTAAAAAAAAATCAAGTAATACATCAAGTGTAATTTTACAGAATGTTCCATATATAGGATATGTGAAACATAGAGTGGAGTAGAATTACATGGATTTAAAAACTCTTGAATAGGTATATTAGGTGGTCCGTAAGCAATTGCATAAATACAATGTGGGTGAAATATGAAGCAAGTTATATCGGGTGGTTCAAAAAAGGTATAATGAGTGGATCATAAATAATTGCATATACCAGGTGGAGTTGAATTATATTTATATAGGGTGGATAAAAAAATATATTATGTAAGCAATTCTTGAGCTATTATTATAATTATGAAATGGGTTGAAAAAAATGTTAAAAATAGTTGTTTATACAGGGGGGTTAAAATATAAGACGGAGTGGAATTATAGTTTATAGGGTGGTTAAAAAAATGTTTTATATCCACAAGTACTTCACAAGTTCAAAAGTAGCACATATAGGATGCTTGAAATATGTTGCAGAGTATAATTACAACAGCTAAACAGGTGGGATTAAAAAATATTATAATGGAATGTTATGATCTGCAAGCTGTTCCATATACCGGATAGATGAAATATAGGGTGGACTAGAATTCTAAGTAAACAGGGTGGTGCAAAAATGTTATATGGCGCATAAATACTTGCATATACAAGGTTGTTGAAGTATTGGGTGGATTAGAATAATAATTATACAGTGTGGGTATAAAAAATGTTATAGAGGTTAGAGAAATGGAGTACCTGAAATATGGGGCGAAGTCAAGTTATAGTCACACAGTGTGATTCAAACAAGGTTAAAAAAAGATTGCAAATGAAGGGTGATTTAAATGAAGTGTGGTTCAAGAAATATGAGGAAAAATTGGGAAATAGCGTAGTTCATAATCAGTTGCACAGATAGAATATTTGAAATATAGGGAGGATTAGAGTTAAGTAGTTGAATGTTTAAAAAATTGTTACACAGGGTGTAAGTGATGGATTTAAATTTATGCAGGGTGGTACAAAAATGTTATACTGGGTGACCGATAAATAATTGTACATACAAGGTGGTTGAAATAGAGGGTGAAGTAGTAGTAGGTTAACAGTGTGGATACAAAATTTTACGAAAAATTTTCTAGAATGGAACATGAGCTGTGTTGCATATATGCAATATCTGAAACATGGGGTGAAGTAAAATTATAGTTATACAGTTTGATTAAAACAATGTTAAATAAAGTTGCATATAATGGGTGGTTGACATATATGGTGGAGACAAATTATATTTATAGGATGGTTATAAAATATCAGAAAAATGGTTATTTAGCGTAGTCCATAAGTAGTAGCATAGATAAGATAGTTGAAATATAGAGGGGATCAGAGTTATAGTTAAGTGTTTAAAAAATGTTATACCTATATGGTGACCCCTAAGCAAGATGCATATGCAGCGTGGTTGAAATATTTTGTAGAATAAAATTATGGTTAATCATGATGGTTCAAAAATGATAGACAAATAAGTTATAATGACTAATTGGCAGCAGTATATACAAGATGATTTAAATAAAGATGGAAGTAGAGTTATAGCTATAGAAGGCAGTTCAAAAAAATATTGAATAAAATTGTTACGTAGGGTGGCCAGATAAAGTTGCGGTTTGGGTAAAATATGTTGGGGATTGGTGGATTTATAGTTATACAGAGTGGTACAAAAAAGTAATATTGGGTGGCCTATAAGTATAAGTATAAAGTAGACCATGAACAGTTGCATCCTGATATTTGAAATACCTGACATATGGGACGAAGCATAATTATAGTTATATATTGTGTTTAACAGTATGTTAGAAAAAGGAGCATATAAAGGATGGTTAAAATATAGGGCGAAGGGAAATTATATTTTACGAAGTGGCATAAAAATTATCAGAAATAAGATGGAGTAGAATCATAGTAATTTAAAAATGTTATATTGTATTGTATTCTAGACATCTCCTTCTCCTTGAAATCACAATGGGCAACTTCCACTGACTGTTGAGAAAACAATCCCCAACCTTAACATGCTCAGAATAATTTAAACTTTTGCCATTATTGAAATCTGAAGAATCATATAACTTACTTTAAACATTCTGATGTATTTTTCAGTTTTAAATCAAGCTTTTTTCAATTTTCTAAATATGATAACATATTTTCAGGTACCAAAGCATTTAATAAAGTCCAATATTAAGGTAAATTAGGTAAATTCAAAGGTAATTCCCTACATTATTCTATAATGAGTAAAACATGTTTTGTAGAAAATCAGAGTAAATGTAAAAAACTATGTACATCAAATATATATATAGTCCTTCCTTTTCGTAATATTGAATTGAATCGCCTGGAATTCCACACCACTGTCAATGGCAAAATTAGAATTCGATGATTTCTTTGAAATAGATGAGCATAATTTTGTGAGAGAACTAAAAAATAACACGACAAACATACCAACAAAAAGGAAAATTTTCCTCAGATTTAAACATTACAGTGTTAAAGCTGTTCAAAGATTATAACAAGACCTGAAAAAATTTCATTTATTAGAATTTTCACTAACCTGACAAAATATATATTGTTTTTGAATTCTTTGAGTTATTTTTTTATATAATAAATTATAACATTAAATTGCTAATATTAGTCATTATTCTCAGTGGCAGATCCAGGATTGTCGTTTTATTTTATGTGATTAAGAAAAGCATGGTAGGTATGATTTCGTTTTGTCGCTAAACATGTCTAAATGTAGTTTAGAAATATTATCGAAATTAAAATACCAGTTAATTGATGTATAAAGATGCATCAGAAGAATCCAAATACTAAATCCAACTATTAATGTAGAGATTTATGATTTATCTCAGGTGTTGATATGATTAGTGTTCTGACATTAAAAACTATATTTTAGTTTATTATTAAACTAGTGAGTAAAATATTAAGTGTTGAAAAAACAAACTGGTCTGATAGATACACTTAAGATTATAGATCTAATAACTATATATAAGGGTGGTTTATATGCCTGTTTGTTAGGGATTTTACGCCTCATAGGAATCAGAGGCAAAGCATATGAACTTATAAAAAACTATTTACGTAATATACCGAGTAGTTAATGAAAATTTCAGTGAATATGTTAATTTTAATATGTATATCATCTGGTACTATGCGTGGACAATTAGTGTTCATATTCTTTGTTAATGTGGCGTAATTACAAATTTCGTCTGGAGGAGGCAGATATCCCTGCCGGGATCGATGTTAAAATGACGATATATATGCGTAGAGTTTCACGGATGAAAAAATGTGAAGAAGTATTCATCTGGGAGTATATTCGTTCCTTATTTTGATTCATGTTTGAATCTTGCAGACTTTTCGCCAGGTGGTTGCCGGGAATTCATCCGCGTAGTTGATAACTGATCCCTGCATCTTCAGGTCGGTTCGCATAATTCTCTTAGCCTTCTGCTTTCGCTTCTAGTTACTCGAATATTCGTCTGGACTTCACTGCTTGGTTGGTTATGTTTGTGCAACGTAAACAAGCAGATGAGCAGATCAATGAGAAGTCATCGAAATGTAGACAAAATTGTTTTTATCAAAACAAACAAAATAATACACGAGATTTCCGAAAAACCAGAAACACATACCATACTCGTAAAAGCTCCAAAACCAGCATATATATATATATATATATATATATATATATATATATATATTGTAATGTTTTTATTTTCACAATCGGGGTCTGTTCAGTTCTTGGATTTATTTAAAAACACAGTCCAACTATTTTGACCCAATTTATATTCACAGAAACTCTTTACAATTTATATCTACTTAAGTATACGACCGTCGAAAACTGAATGCCTCCTATCGCCAGCTGTCCATATTTATATATTTCTCTCCGAATTGTCTGGTCGGTCCACGAACCTTCGGGAAACTCTTTCATGTTCTGGAAGCTTTAAAGGAATTTGCAGTAACGGCAGCGGTTGGCCTGTTGAGATACGAAATATTTCGGATTCCCAGAAGTATTGGAATAATGTCCCTTCCACGAATTGGTTGATGGCCGATTGCACCAGCTGTCGGATGAATTCTCGTAACATTGCCCCCTCCTTAAGACCATTTCGTCCCGGAATGTCCTAGAATCCTTCCTGGTGTGGCGATATTTGCAGGACTCACCATTTCGACAACGGGAAGGTTGGTGGAAGTAACAGTCAACGGTCTTCGAATCTGGCCTGCGAATATTGAGACAGCGTACCAAAATGTCGATGCCACTGAATCGAAAGATTGTTTCCATCATACTTCTTACCACCCCCAATCCAACCCGCAGGCTACCTTTGGGACCGCCAATTTCATCAGATTCTTCTCCATCAACATATTCCTCAATTCTACCAGAGTCTTCCAAAGATCGCTATATGTTGACTTGTCCTGCGAGAATGTTTTCGTTGCCAAATAAAAGATGTCTCTGGTACCCACTGGTTCTTTATCTTCGAGATGAAGGATCTTCCCTACCGCTGGATCTTGCTTCCGTAGCTTCTGGAACTGGCCGTACTTTTTGGCAAACACCTTGGCTATTCCTCTGGACATCCGGAGATCTCGAGCCACACAATGAGCTAATGCATATTCTATGGTCACCTCAAACAGGTCTCAGGGCTCCTCTGTGGTCACATCGTGCTGCATTTATGCCTATTAGAGTACACTGCCATAAACTGTTCGAAGGTCATCTCTTCATCAGGTGGTTGGATGATGCGGACTTGGGCTTGGTCAACTTCGCCGTCATGACTTCCGGCTAACCTGTTGAAATGTACCACCTTTGGCTTTCCTCGAGACAGCTTCCTTATTCTGTAGACAACATCGTGGATTTTCTTCACAATTTGGTAAGGTCCCTGTAGCTTGGGTGAATATCCACGATGACGTTGCGGGTTATGCAACCAAAGAAGATCATCAACTTGGAATTCTCCGCTCTCGGCTTTGATGTCGTAGGCTTCCTTCATTCGAGCACTGGCATTCTCGATATTTATCCGGACTCGTTGATGGATGTCGTTCATCCTTTGACGTAGGTGGCTGACATAGTCTTCACCTGCGGTCTCTTCTCCTGGAGGACATTCAAACTTCAAATCGCATGGTAGTCTTAATTCTCGTCCCAGAATAATATTGGAGGGGGTCTGACCCGTTGACTCGTGTACAGACGAACGATATGCCATTAGAAACAAGTGCAGATAGTGGTTCCAGTCTCTTTGGTGGTCAGAGACTACCTTTGACAAATGGTGGTTAATGGTTACATTCATCCGTTCTACCATTTCATCGGATTGCGGGTGTAATGCTGTCGTCCGAGTTTATTGATCTTCAAGAGCTTGCAGACGTCTTGGAAATGAGTAGACTCAAATTTTTTCCTTGGTCTGAGTGTAACTCCAAGGAAACACCAAAATGACTGATCCATTCCTTGACAAGGACATCAGCAACGGTCAAGGCTTCTTGATTCAGCAAGGCATACGCTTCGGCCCATTTACTAAAACAGTCCATCACCACCACAATGTATTTATTTCCAGAGTCGGATTCAGGAAATGAATCAGCAACATCAATGGCTACTCTTTCGAATGGACTGCCCACGTTATATTGCTTCATGGGAGCTTTTGGTCACTTCTGAGGCCCATTACTTGCTTCACAAACTGTACATCTCCTGCACCAATCCCTAACATCTGCTTGTCAGTTTACCCAATAGACACGTTCTCTCAACTTCCCCAGGGTTTTCATTACTCCCAGATGTCCTCCAGTTGTACCATCATGTAGTTCTCGTAAAACCTCTGGTCTCCTATTTCTGGGAACTATAATCTGTTTTCGGTCGTTTCGCTCCTCTGGAATTTCCAGGACGCGCTTGAGAAGTCCATTTTTAAGGATGAGGGAGTTCCACTGAGCCCAGTACGACTTTATGGTCGGTGAGTATCGGAAAATCTCCTGCCACGTAGGTTTGCGGTCTTCTTCCTTCCACCGGATAACTTCTTTTAACTCCGGATCCATTTTCTGGTCTTTCTGGATTTATTCAGATTGCCAATGGTCATCGATGGCGATAGTTCTACGGAGAACAGCCCCTTTTTCTTCAGCTCGCTGACAGTGTTTGCAGTCATCAGGGCATGGTTTCCTCGATAGGACATCAGCATTCTTAAGGCTTGTTCCAGCTCGATGTTCAGTTTCGAAGTCGAATTCTTGCAACCACTCAATCCACCTAGCCACTTGTCTTTCGGCGTTTTTAAACTGAAGAATCTTTTACCATAAAGGTACTTGTAGAAATGTTCTACCCCCTTTACCACAGACAAGAGTTCCCTGCGAGTGACGCAGTAATTCCGTTCAGGCTTGCTCAAGGTCTTGCTGAAGTATCCGATGACTTTCACCCGGCCTTCTTGGATCTGCGAAAGCACAGCACCAATTGCGACATTGCTTGCGTCGGTATTCAATACGAAGTTTCCATCTGGCATCGGATAACTTAAAACGAGGGCACTTGTCAATGCTCTTTTCAATGTCTCAAATGATTGCTGACATTCCTCGTCTCACTGGTACTGCACCTTCCCCTCTGTGAGTCTAGTGAGTGGCTTGGCGATATTGGCAAATCCCGTTACGTACCGACGATAGTACGTGCATAACCCCAGGAAACTTCTTAACTGGTGGATATCTTTAGGTATCGGCCATTCCTGGACAGCATTAATTTTCTGTTTATCAACCGCTATTCCCTCTTCTGAAACCACATGTCCAAGATATTGCACCTCTTCTTGGAACAGTGTCACTTCTTCGGGCTTAACTTTAGTCCGGAACTTCGAAGTCGCCGAAACACCTCCTCCAGGTTCTTCACGTGGTTTTCAAATTGTCTTCCAACCACGATAATGTCGGCAAGATACACCAGGTACGTTTTCCATGAAAGCCCTTTCAACACTGTTTCCATCAATCTTTCGAACGTCTCTGGAGCATTACACAACCCAAACGGCTTCACCGTGAATTGGTAAAGTCCTGAGCCGATGGTAAATGCAGTCTTTTCTCTGTCTTCTTGGCAAGTTTCACTTGCCAATAACCGCTCTTCAAGTCCAGGGTGGAAAACATCTTCCTCTGCAGGTATTTTTCGCAGCCTCGAATTCTAAAGCTAGCGCCAGTGCATCTACTAATTGAGTCGGTCGAGCTAGGGTCAATGCTTGTCTGGCTTCGTGGTCCCGAAGTCCATCCAAAAATGCTTGCACTGCTAACCTTTCTATTACATTTTTCGGTGTGGTTGGATAGACAAGGCGAACCAGACGGGCAATGTCAGCTTCAAACTCTTGTAGGGATTCATTTGATTTCTGGTGGCGATTTTTCAATTGGGAGTACTAGACGTGCTCCAAATGTGTCTGGCTATACCTCAGTTCTAAATGGTTGACCAGTTGTTCGTAGTCTTCTTGCTCCGAGGTATTCAACGTTTGCAAAATATCCGTAGCATCCCCTCTTAAAGCGAGGGTTAATCCTATTGCTTTCTCCTCTGCCGACCATCCGTTTAGCTTTGCCGCAGCCTCGAATTGGCGTCGTTAATTAGTCCATGACGATTTCCCATCAAATTGTGGAGGTTTCATTTTGTGTCTTGATCCTTCGAGGCCAATTTTTGAATCCACTACTTCTGGACTGTTTCTGCTTACGGTTTTTTTTATTGAGTTTCTCCCCTTTGTATAGTGACTACCTGTTTTTTTATTTTGCTGATCTCACCCTCCATTAAATGCTTTAGCTCTTCTATCCGCGTTTCATTTTTGTCTGACTCTTCGAAAATTGTCTGCTGTAGCTGTTCTATCCGCGTTTCACTTTTGACTGACTCTTCGACCATTGTTTGCCTTAGCTCTTCCATCCTAGCCTCATTCTCGAATATTTCTTTTCCAGCATTTCTGAGTTTTTCTGTACCATGCTTTTCAAATTTTCTTCTAGGGATTTAGAATTTTCTGCTAATTTATCTTCTAACGCCTCTTTCAAGTTTTTAGAATTTCCTAGCAATTTATCTTGCAATTTTTTTTGTCGGATGAATATTGTTACGAGAATTCATCCGACAGCTGGTGCAATCGGCCATCAACCAATTCGTGGAAGGGACATTATTCCGATACTTCTGGGAATCTGAAATATTTTCGTCTCTCAACAGGCCGACCGCTGCCGTTACTGGGATTCCCCTAAAGCTTCCAGAACATGAAAGAGTTTCCCGATGGTTCGTGGTTCGATATATATATATATATATATATATATATATATATATATATATATATTAATACGAAGTGTATTATTACAATGTATGTATTTTCAAATATGTGATTATCTCAGGGTCCTTTTTGCTTGGGTTCAAGTTATAGATATTAAATAAATAAATGAATTCTATACTTATCTTATAAGTCTCTCTTTCTTCTCAGTGACACTAACACTTTTAAAATTTTGAAATTATATTTGCACTTTATTTTTTTTTCTGTTTTAAGATTTTTTTTTAATGATTAATAAATAATTTTCAAATTCTCAATCAAATTACAATTTATTAATAATATTGTCCACAATACAATTCTAATATATAATATTGCCTTTACAACAAAATAAATTTCTGGTTACTTAAATATTATTAAATTTCTATCAATTTGTTACAAAAATTTCAATCCTCTAAACACAAATATTCATTATACTAAATTTAAAGAAAAACCTTTATTTCTATCACTGATTGATTTTAGATTTCAATAATCTGTTTATTAAATAATGTTTCAAAAACTCACAGTTGTCTGGCTTGAATTCCCCTTTTCCTTAATTTTGGTTTTAGTATACTGCTTCCTGATTTGTTTTGGTTTATAAACTAAATTCTGCTGCTTAATTGATTTGTTTACTGCTGCACCAATACTTTTATTATTCCAACAAAATTGATTTTATCTCTCCATCCAAGGATTTCAAATAATTCCTTTTATGGAATATTTAATTTCTCAATTTCAAATTGATGATTCAAAACTTCAAAAATTTAACTTCAAACTTAATTTCTTGTCAAAAATTGACATGGAACACTTATTTCAATGATATCACAGATCATTTATCTTGTTGTCATGGAAACGTGATTTTACAGGAACGAAATTTTGAACTGCTCTCGTCGACGCTTGGAAAACAAAGAGGACCTTTCAATGTCAGATTTCCTATTTATTTAATAAATTTTGCCACCTGCTATTTCTATTTCCGCTTTAATTTATTTTATTAATTTCCAAATATGTTTGTTCTAAATCATATGCAAAAATCTAAACAAATTTTAATTTGAATTTCAATACCATTTACTCTCCTAAATTTTATCTAAATCACTTAATTCATGTTTTCAAAATTTTTGATTTGACACTTGTAACCTGCTGGTCACCAGTCATTTAACAGGTACTTTAAAAAAATTGGATTTTACTGAAATTAGGACTTTATATCTTTTGAACTATTGAATTTTTATAAACTATGCTCTAAGCTCTTTCTAACGGTATAAATCTCTTTAGTGTTCCATCATTCCTTCAAATTTTTAACGGTCTTTATAATTCTGACATTTCAATTCTCTATATTTTAACAAATTTATGTATTTTAAAAATTAATTTTGATCCAAATGTGCTATATTCAGTGTTCTCATGGCCTAATATGTGATCTGTACTTGTTTTACAAACTCTAGTGTGATTTTCATAAGTGAATTTAACTTTTTTGCTGTTTGACCTAAATGTGACTCCCTGCCTAGATTTTCTTATGTAAGTATCCAAATTCTACTACACTCTGCATGATAGATTATCTAACTTTATATGCCACCTTTTATCCTTTCAACAATTTGCTTTTGAAACATTCTTTTTACATAGTTTATATTTTTAGGTTAACTATCTGTTATGATTTCTGCAATTCCTTTGTATGAATTTTATTTACATTTCCCCATTCATTTACTTATTCAAATTACTAAACTTTTGTATTATTTCATGTCGGGTTTAAATCCATTACATATATATATATATATATATATATATATATATATATATATATATATATATATATATATATATATTAGATTAACTCTTTTAAAAAAAAATCACTTAAATACAAATTTCAAATTTCAAACAGACAGAGTTACGCCTTACACTAGTTACTACAATGATCTCCAACGAGACCGTTAATTATTTAGTATTTATACAATTCAAGACGTGATAAAATCTACAATTTAGCGTCTACAGGATTTTATACTGAGAATTGTCATATCGTTAACGTAATATGATATTGCGAAATCGTAAATGATACGCTTCTCACGGATACTTGCTGAGTAAGCAACACGTGTGTGTATGAATTATGATATAACAACTCCCATCACAAATGAAAAGTTGATGGTATAGCATCAACTTTTTGAAATAACATTAAAATGTAATATGATATTTAAATGAAGTGAAACGTAAAACCTTAGCAATTGTCTGAAATAACTTAATATCTAATAATTCATAAAAATAATAATATCAAAATAAAGCATGAACATGATAATAAGCAAAATACGATAAATTGGGTAATAATATAAAATAGGTTACGAATATAATGATAAACGATATAAAAGTAAATAATAAAATAATAATATTGCAAATAAAATAGTCCAAATATAATGTTAAAATCCTGTGAAAAAAGTACATACTTTATTAAGCAGTTTCTTTCAATTCAATTTCTTTTTCGGGAATATCCAAAGTCGGGCGAAGTTTTGGAATTAAGTGCCTAAAACTTCTTTTGGTCGTGTGTGGCGTATGTGAAGGGTTTCTTCTTCGGAGCTGTAATTTCTTATGCATAGTGCGGTATATGATGTAGGCAGCTATGATTATTATAACTGCAATAGTTACATATGTGAACCATGAAATATTTTTCGTTATAAATGGTTGATTGATTAAGTCATCTAAGTCTCTAGAGTATTGGTCGAGTTTATGACTGGCTATATCTAATTCTTCGATATTGAGGTGTTCCAGTTTTAAGGGTTGAAGTTCTGGAACTTTGACTTTATCTGGTATAGGTTTATAACAGTTATAAGGTATGTAAACTGGATGGGAATTATCAGTAATATTTATGGATTTCCGATTTTCGGCTTGTACGTTTGTGATGCCGATAAAAGCACTGCACTCCGAGTAACGGTTGAGAACTGAGTTTTTATTTATAGTTACAGTTTTTACATCAGTTGCTGCACAATTGATAGTGATTCCTATAGGTTCTGAAATTATGATTAGCCACGTATTAGATTCAAGTTTTTGCACATTATAGCCTTGGCTGAAAATAACGGAACTTTTGCAATTTTCCGGCACATTTTTAAAGTTGGGCTTCACATAGGGCGTTAGTGTCTATAGGGTAAGCATACAATTCGGAGCAAAGTTTTTCGCGAAAGTTTAGCAGTTTGCACGCACTTAAATCCTTTATTGGGATGTACATTAAAGAATCATCATTTCTCGCAATGTATTTCTGGGTGAACTGAAGTACATGGTGTAGGCCTGTTCTATCGTCATAAATAGGGATAGGATAAAGATGGAAAGCGGTATAGGGTTGCTGTTCTACGACTGGTATTTTGAGGACAAAGACAAGATCTGAACGTGTTTGAAAAGCTTCAAGATCTATAATCTCTAAATATTTGGCAACATTTGAATATCTTACCTGAAGAGGTAAATTATTTTTTACTAAATTTTGTGAGATTTCTTGTAAGGCGGTTATCAAATGTTCTGGCGTTAAAATTGATGTATGTATTATTTTGAGCCTGGCAAAGGTGATAGCGTTTAAAATGTCATTTAGGTTATCCTGTAAATAAAGGTAATTTTCCATCAATTTTTCGCATATATCTAAAAATGAAACTTTAGCTTGAATATATGCTGTTTTGTCTGTCAGGTGAATGATTGTTCTTCTAATCCGGTTAATGTCTTCGTTGAAGGTCTTTTCATCTATTTGTAATTTCGCAATGGTCTCATTAAAATTTTTAATAACTGAAGTCGTGATGCTTGCTCATTTGATTTTTCATTATGTTTTCAATTTGCAATTGTTTTTGATTCAAACTATTAATGCTGTTTGTGTAGAACTCACCGTCCGAGGCATCTAAATTACCTGTTATAGCTTTAAATAACGTTCCGGCACCGTTTAATAATCCGCGTTTAAATCGTTTCGTGTCGGAGTATATTTCTGAAAATTTCTCTTTAAGAGAGTTACAGATTTGTGTTAACAAACTGATATGAGTTTGTATTTCAGACCTGAAATTATTCATAGAATGTACATCGAGACTTACTGTTTTAGTTAAAATGTCAAGTAATCGGTTATTGGTTGTAAAAGCGTGTTCTAGTGCTGATAAGTTGCGGTGGGCTAGAAGAGTCCATTTGTGTTTGGATACGACGATCCTTGTTTCATCCCAAGTGTGTTGTTTATTGGTTTTAGTGCGAAGTGTGATATTGCTGATCCGAACAGCAAGAAAAATCTGGAACAGAAATTAACTTTCTGAATAAGGCTTCAGTCTATCGAAGTTAACTTTAGTCCTTTGATTAGTTGCTAAGTTTAGGAGAGTAGCGGAATTGTTATGGAGTTCCAAAATTTGAAAGGGTCCATTGAATTTATTTTCGAGTTTATTTTTAAGCTGCGATTCTTTGACATAGACTTTGTCGCCGATTTGGTAATTTGGAAGGTTTTCAGAAACGTGTTTATCGAATCTTTCTTTTGCTTTTTGCTTTTGAACTTCCGTTCGTTCGCGAGCAAGTCTGTAATAATGGGTTATGCGATTGTTGAGGTCACGAACATATTTGGAAATTAACTCTTGTTGGTTATAAAGTGTTTCGGGAGGTCGGCTGGATGTGTGGCCAAATACAAGTTCATATGGTGTGAAACCATGGGTTTTACTTGTTGAATTGTTGTATGCTATCACAGCATAAGGTAAAATGTTGAACGGGTGTTCATCGGGGTTTTCTGATTTGTGAATCCTTATCATTTCTAGAAGTGTCGAATGAAAACGCTCAAGTGAGCCATTGGACTGTGGATGTCCTACACTGGAAAATGACAGTTTAATATCAAAAAGTTTGCAGAGGTCCTTGAGTAGGGCATTATCAAATTCTCTGCCGTAGTCGCAGTGAATGCGAAGGGGTGTTCCGTAATGCTGGAAGTAAAGTAATAAAGTGTTGACAACTGTTTTGGCTGATTTATCGCTGATGGGGTAAGCTTGTGAAAATTTGGTAAGTTCGTCACGGATGGTAAGTGCATAGTTTTTAGTTGGTACTTCGAGGATATCGATGTTGACTCTTTCGAAAGGTGTCCTAGGAGTCTCAGTTATTACAAGTGGATTATCTAAGTTTTTACGATACGCCTTTGTCTTTTGACAAATATCGCAATTTCTAATAAAGTTTTCTACATCTTTAGTTAAACCGGGCCAATTAAATTTTTGTTTCATTCTACGAATTGTTTCGTTTATTCCGCGGTGAATATTACTTTTACCGTTGCGAAATCGGTCGAGTATCACGGGAACTTGGTCCTTTTTTGATGGTTTGTGTAACATTTGGACAAATTTTCTATTTTATATCAGTGTCTGCGAAAATAAAAGAAAACAACTCTAATATAGGTAGGTCAATGTTGTTCGCTACGCAATAGGTTACTTGAGGTGTTAAGAGGTTTTTGTTTTTGTAGAGAGAGGCAAATAATACTTCGTTAATAATTTTTTGGTCGGATGGAATCGGTATGATAAAGTATTTTCTTTTTCGTACAGTTTTACTTGAATAAACGTTGATGCTAAACGTTTGAAAGTCTGCATTTTCTTCAAAAATATCGTCAAATATTTTATTGTGAAAATCTTGGAGGTTCGATTGTTGTGGAAATACGATTATGTTTTTATTTTCTTTGTCGAGGAGTTGACCGTTAGAAAATTGGGTTTTACCGTAGTCGATCAGGGAAGTAGTTTGGTATCTTTCAAGGAAGCTTTTGAATTCGCGAGATAAGTGTTCCGGATTGATTTCGTTGTTTTCGTCTTCGGGAACGTCACTATCTGAGTCTTCGTTAAGTGGTAGTATTGGGAATGTTACTAGTTCATGTTTTGATTGAAATTTAGTACATTTGTTAAAGTTATTGATTTTTATACGGGATAAGGCGTCTGCATTTTTGTTGATTTTACCGGGTTTGTATATTATCTCATAGTCATACTCTTCAAGCTTTAGTCGCCATCTTGCGAGTCGGCTACCTGGGTCTTTGATGGAGAAAAGCCAGGTTAACGGGCGGTGATCGGTGATTAGTTGAAACTTACGGCCAAAAATTAGCGGCCTGTATGTTTTGACAGCCCAT
The DNA here is from genome assembly GCA_034190945.1 of Octodonta nipae. Taxonomy (NCBI): domain Eukaryota; kingdom Metazoa; phylum Arthropoda; class Insecta; order Coleoptera; family Chrysomelidae; genus Octodonta; species Octodonta nipae. Next base: position 110,880,598 of record CM067217.1, read on the forward strand.
ACAATAGCTAAGAGTTCTCGTTCAATCGTTGAGTATCTAGTCTCAGCTTGACATAAAGTTCTGGAGGTGTATGCAATAGGTAGGTCTTTACCTATCGGTCCCTGTGACAATACAGCACCGATTACAAAAGCGCTAGCGTCTGTAGTTAAGACGAATGGTTCATTGAAGTGTTGCATTGACTTAATGCCTGTTTTAATTCGATAAAGGATTTAGTAAACTCTGAATCAAATAGGAATGGTGTATCTTTTTGAAGTAGTCTCGTGAGGGGTTTAGAGATTTTTGCAAAGTTTGGGATAAAGCGCTTGTAATAGCCGGCTAATCCCAAAAATTACTTAATTTCTTTTAGATTTTGAGGTTGAGGGAACTTTATTATACATTCGACTTTATTAGGATTTGGCTTTACGCCATCGAGAGTGATGAGGTGTCCTAAATATGCCACTTCTTTGCGAAGGAACTCGCATTTATCGGGCTGGATTTTTAAGTTAGATTTTCTAAGGCGTTTGAAAACTTCTGTGAGTCGAAGGGTGTGCTCATGAATTGTGGGCGAGAAGACAATGATGTCGTCCATATAGACAAGACATCTTTCGTTTTGTATACCTAGAAGTATATTGTCCATGACGCGTTGGAAAGTGGACGGGGCATTTTTTAATCCAAAAGGCATTCGGACGAATTCGAAATGTCCGTTTTCTACGGTAAATGCAGTTTTCTGGATATCCTTGGGCTCGATTTCGATTTGGTGGAATCCCAATGCAAGATCGAGAGTTGTGAAGTATTGGCAACGTCCAAGTTGATCTAATAGATCGGAAATGTTTGGAAGGGGGTATTTGTCGCCTATGGTTTGGTCATTGAGTTTGCGGTAATCTACGACTACACGCCATTTTTGCTTACCTGAAGCATCTAATTTTTTGGGGAAGACCAGGGGGAGTTAGAAGGGCGGATTATGCCTTGGTCAAGCATTTTAGAAATTTGTGACTTAACTTCTTCTTTATGGATATGGGGATAACGATAGGACAGTAAAGATTGGTTTGCAATTGTTGGTATCGATAGAGTGTTTCACTTCGTTAGTAAATGTCAACTGGTCACCTTCTAAGTAAAAGATGTCTGAGAATTCGAGACAGAGTTGAGTAATAAGTTCGCATTTCTCGTCATTTAAATGTTCGAGGCGAAGTTGGTTGATTATTTCGTTTCGTCTGTCAATTTGTACATTTGTATTTTGGTATTTGTTAAAACTGTAAACGTTATCCCTTTGTAAAGGTTCTAATATTATTTTTTCGAAAACGAAGGTTTTTGGAATGGCGTTTGCGTTTAGAACGGATGTTAAAAATTCGCCGTTGCTGTCAATTTTTACTATGGCGTTTGGGATGTGAACTTTGTCATGTTCGGTTCCTATTAGTACAGCATCAGTATTTTTCAGGTTGCTTTTGAATTTGCAAATTTTTTCGGTTCGTGGTTCAATAGTTACCATATTAATTTGAGTTACTGAAGGGTTCGTTAAATGTCGGTTTGGTGGAGTAGAAAGTGTCGAGTTAGGGTTGATAGTTTCGTTAGTTACTTTGTATAGGGGTAGTGACTTGAAGTTGGTTATAAGTTGTTTATTTTTAAAATCGATTACGCAATGGTAATGCTCTAGAAAGTCTGATCCTAAGAGTCCATCAAATTCTATATCTAAATTAGAAATATAGACTTTGTGGGGATCGTTGATATTGAAGGGTACGAGAGTTGATTCATTAATTAAAATTTTTTCGTTTGTAATTCCTTGAATTACGACATTTTCTGGGAATCTGTTAGAGAATCGTTGACAGGTTTCGGGTTTGAAAATAGAAACTCCTGCGCCTGTGTCGATTAAAAGTTTATAAGAATTGGAAGCATCAGTAATATAAAATAAGTTTTTCGAATTAACGGACAGGAGGGGTCTTACAGAAACTGCTGTTCTGTCTTGAAAAAGTTGGGTTGAGCTTCTTGTAAGTTCAGGGATTTCATTGGAAGTATTGGTACTTCGAATTCGGGTGGTTTCGAATTCTGGAGGGGTTCGCAAAAATTTCGGTGTCTTGGTTCGTCTAATGTTGGTTCATAGGAGGGATAGTTTGCATATTCGTCAGTCACTGTTTCGTATTGTTCATCGGGTACGGATGAGTAGTTTTCTGAAAAGTTGTATTGATGAGGGTCGTCAGTCAATTGATAATCAGACCGGTCATATTGTTGTTCATATGCGGTATCGTAATGGTCGTATGGTGCATAGTATTCGAGATTGTTTACATGATGAGTTCTTTGCTGTCTGAAATAATTAGGATTTGGTCGATATTGACCTGAAGCTTGTGGGGTTTGATTTGAATTTGGGGGAAGTTGCTTTATTGGTCGCGGTTGTGTACTTCTTGAAGGCATAGATTGTTGAGCGTTTCTAAAATTTGGAAATTGTGGACGAAAATTCTGTCCAGGAGAGGTGTTTGGTTGTCTCATTCTTGCTTGGCATTCGATGTACGTATGCCCTGAACGTTTGCAAAAAGAGCATTGTTTTATATTTGTAGGAATCATCGGTTTACGGTTTGGAGTTGGTGGTTGTCTGGCGCCTTGAAACTTTTGGTTTTCTAAATGGTGTAATTGTAATTCGCGCTTAATTTCGATACAGCGGTTAATATATCGCGAGGGTCACTAGCTCGTACGATTTGACCTATCTTGGGTTGTAAACCCGACAATAAGCTATTAAGGGCCATATTTTCTATCAGGTCGCTTTGGGCTTGTTTCTCTTTTGTTGTTAGCACTTTAGCTAAATGCATTTGTAATCTAGCTGCGAAAGTCAGAGGTGACTCATTTGTTTGTCTCATCCTCTGGAGGTCTTGTATTAATGCCGATAAATCTCTTGAGTCGCCAAAGTGGTTTTCTAATAATGTACGGATGTCTAGCCAATTATCCGCGTTACGCGAGTTTACTAATTCTGCGGCTCTACCGCGAAGTTTGTTTTTAATGTGTAGCACTACTAAGGTAAGTTGATTGTCTACAGCCATGCTGCAAGCAGTATTGCAGCTTGCTATAAAAGTGTTCAAGAAAATTTGATTTCCATCATACTCCGGTATGATGGCAAAAATTTCGGATAATTTGTAGGGTTCAACGGAACCTTGAGCTCTTGTTTCCGGCATAATGTATTAAAATATGTTTTTGAGATGTTGCAAAATACAGAATTATAGATGGAATTATAATTCGTTCAGATGTTGTTGATGGTGTTAGTATGGGTTGTGGGAGATCAGTAACGTGTAAATCAGTGTGTGAATATTTGTGGATATTTAGTATGTGAATGTTTTAAATGTTAAAAATTATAAGGATAGAACATCAATGATATAAAAATGTATGTAGTTCAATATTAATCAATGTAATGAAATAATAAAAATCAATGTATTAAAATAATAAAATAATTTCGTGATGATTCGTTTCAGTACTTACATGTACCTTCCAAGCATTTGACTTGTTCTGCGGCTAGTGCACTGGTGAGCGTCCTCTAGGGTGCGTGTTCCTTGATGCCTTTGGCCTCAGTTGGTGTCGCCTGCTTTTGTCCTTAAAATCTAGGGTCCTTAATACTACGTCTGGCAGTCGACGTCTGTTGGCTGGTACACTGGTGAGCGGTATGTGCGTGTTCCTGGTGTCCTTGGCCTTCAGCTGCTGTCGCTTGCCGTGGGTTCGTTTGTTTAACGAATAATTAAAATTCACCACAATTTTTTAGGAATTGCCTAAACTGTGTTTAAACAATCCTACTGACTGCGCCAATTTTTAGATTAACTCTTTTAAATTTAACTTAAAAAAAATTATTTTTACTTAAATACAAATTTCAAATTTCAAACAGACAGAGTTACGCCTTACACTAGTTACTATAATGATCTCCAACGAGACCGTTAATTATTTAGTATTTATACAATTCAAGACGTGATAAAATCTGCAATTTAGCGTCTACAGGATTATACTGAGAATTGTCATATCGTTAACGTAATATGATATTGCGAAATCGTAAATGATACGGTTCTCACGGATACTTGCTGAGTAAGCAACACGTGTGTGTATGAATTATGACATAACATATATATATATATATATATATATATATATAATATCGTAAATAGACGATATATATAGCGTCTATAGACGCGATGACAGTACTCGCCTTCCACAGCTTGGACCTCCGTAATTGCCAGATTAAACAAAGCAGACACGACCAATCACAACACAGCTCATCACGTGACATCTTCTTGCTATAAATAAAAGAAGCAGAGCAGACTCAAATTCAGTTCAGTTACCTAGTGACTCTTGGGAGTAGGCAGATTGAGGCGAGTTCGATCTAGACTCTGTCACTTTTGTCTCTGATAATGGCTCCGAAGCAGGAGTCGAAACGTCGAGTATTCAATAAATTCAGACGCGGTTCTACCTAGCTTAGATATATATATATATATATATATATATATATATATATATATATATATATATATATATATATATATATATCAAATAATTGGGAAGCAGAGAGTTCACTAGGGTGTTAAAAAGAAATATTCTTTATTACTTTGAAAAGCTTTCAGAATATGTTTATTCCTTCGTCGGTTCAACTAAAAATTACATATAAAATGACAGTAAGAATTGTTAAAAATTTTTTGAATATAAACTTACGAAGGCGAGGTTCTTATTCACACTAACATTACTAGAGGAAAAAAGGGCCATACTAATATAAAACTCGTCTTGTTCGTTAAATTGCACTCTTGATGTTTTAATAAAATTCTTGTTAGATATTTCATGATTGACTGACATTAGTTTGTTTTGAAGTTATTTGAAAGGGATATAATTCGAGAAAAATCTAACTGAAAGCATTGTAATAATAATCTTAATTTGATTTCAACCAATGTCAGACCTTACATAAATATTCTAAAAAGAGAGAATTAAGTTATTATAAAAATATTGGTCATGAGTGATCATTTGATATATTTGGTGTGACCTTTTTTGAAATAACTTCAATATCTAACAAGTTACAATAGATAACATTAAGATTTTGTAAATCAGTTCTTTTATTTATGTTGCTGACTTGATTATGAATGCAAACCATCTCTAGGAAGTTCCGTTTGAAAAGATTTTTTTTTCTTGTTCTAATACTTTTGCATTTTTGAAATCGGCAGTGTGATTGTTGTTGATGCAGTGTATTGCAAGAGCACAGCTTTCTTTGCCAAGCCTGATATCACTCTTATGTGAAATTATTCTGCTGTTGAGGCTTCTAGATGTTTGCCCAACATAGATAGCTTGACAGTCTTTGCAATTAATAGAGTACACTATATTTGATTTCTTTTTATTCGGTGTTTTGTCCTTTATTTTAGTAAATATGTTAGCAACAGTTTTAACTGATTTATAAGACACTAGCATATTGTTGTTGGTGTTAATAATTTTTGCTATTTTAGGTGAAAATAGTTGAATTGATACATGTATTAATGTAGTATTATTGGAGTTGATAAGAGTTTTATTACTGGAAGCCGCCTGCTGTCGTGTACCCATATTTACATCCCGTGGAGAATTATAGATTAATCTTTTTAGAAAACCAGAAGGGTATGAATTTTCTATGAATAATTGATACAGGATATGTAAGTTCTTTTCCCTTAGAGAAGGATGGCTGATTTGACATATCCTTCTTTTCATCGCAGTAATCAAATTGATTTTCATCTTCATGGGATGATTTGAGTGGTAGTTTAGATATCTCCCGGAACTTAATGGTTTTCGGTACCAGTCTATTTTCAGGTAATTACCAGAGCCCCTTATTATTTTTGTATCTAAAAATGGAATACTGCAATTAATATCTTCTTCTTTTTTAGATACAAAAATAATAAGGGGTTCTGATAATTACCTGAAAATAGACTGGTACCGAAAACCATTAAGTGCCGGGAGATATCTAAACTACCACTCAAATCATCCCATGAAGATGAAAATCAATTTGATTACTGGGATGAAAAGAAGGATATGTCAAATCAGCCATCCTTCTCTAAGGGAAAAGAACTTACATATCCTGTATAAATTATTCATAGAAAATTCATACCCTTCTGGTTTTCTAAAAAGATTAATCTATAATTCTCCTCGGGATGTAAATATGGGTACACGACAGCAGGCGGCTTCCAGTAATAATAGTCTTATCAACTCCAATAATACTACATTAATACATGTATCAATTCCATATATTCAACTAATTTCACCTAAAATTGTAAAAATTATTAACACCAACAACAATATGCTAGTGTCTTATAAATCAGTTAAAACTGTTGCTAACATATTTACTAAAATAAAGGACAAAACACCGAATGAAAAGAAATCAAATGTAGTATTAATTGCAAAGACTGTTAAGCTACCTATGTTGGGCAAACATCTAGAAGCCTCAACAGCAGAATAATTTCACATAAGAGTGATATCAGGCTTGGCAAAGAAAGCTGTGCTCTTGCAATACACTGCATCAATAACAATCACACTGCCGATTTCAAAAATGCAAAAGTATTAGAACAAGAAAAAAAATTTTTCAAACGGAACTTCCTAGAGATGGTTTGCATTAATAATCAAGTCAACAACATAAATAAAAGAACGGATTTACAAAATCTTAATGTTATCTATTGTAACTTGTTAGATATTGAAGTTGAAATTTCAAAAAAGGTCACACCAAATATATCAAGTGATCACTCATGACCAATATTATAATAACTTAATTCTCTCTTTTTAGAATATTTATGTAAGGTCTGACATTGGTTGAAATCAAATTAAGATTATTATTACGATGCTTTCAGTTAGATTTTTCTCGAATCATATCCCTTTCAAATAACTTCAAAACAAACTAATGTCAGTCAATCATGAAATATCTAACAAGAATTTTATTAAAACATCAATAGTGCAATTTAACGAACAAGACGAGTTTTATATTAGTATGATGGACTTTTTTTCCTCTAGTAATGTTAGTGTGAATAAGAACCTCGCATTTCGTAAGTTTATATTCAAAAAATTTTTTTAACAATTCTTACTGTCATTTTATATGTAATTTTTAGTTGAACTGACGAAGGAATAAACATATTCTGAAAGCTTTTCAAAGTAATAAAGATTATTTCTTTTTAACACCCTAGTGAACTGGCTGCTTCCCAATTAATTGATTTTTTATATTAATTCAGCCCTTATCATCTATTTCTATATATATATATATATATATATATATATATATATATATATATATATATTGATTATTAATAATGCACATTTCAATAGCAATCTGCATAAGCAAACATACAGCATAGCAGCAATAAATAATGATTCACAAATTACTTCTAAACAGTTTGCTGATGTGATGAATTAGCTAAAAAGGTAAAAGTTAATAAACCATAAAAAAATACAATACATAAGGAAAAAAGGAAAGCAAATAGGTAAATTATGAGTAAATCAAATGTAGGAGGAAGCTCCATAAGAAAATTCACTTAACCAGACAAAATAATGTTGTAATAGTTTGTAATTAGGATAATTAGGGAAGTTAAGTGTCTGAATAATATAAAAACACTCATATAAGAAGTGAAAAAGGTGTACTGAGACAAATAAAGACCAAAGCCGTAGCCAGAATTTTTTTCGGGGTGTGTTTCCGGGGGAGCGGGGGGTGGGATATTTTTTTTGATTGGTGATGCGCTGATTAGGTCTAGAGAATGCATATTTTTATTCATGAATTTCCAGGATATATAAAATTGTATAAATATAAAATTTATTCTTATGAAAAACATGATTAATTGGTTAAAATTGAATCTTGAAAACAAAAAAATCCAAAATTTCGGGGGGGGGGTGAACGAGCCCCCCCCCGCTAGCTACGGGCTTGACACAGGCAATATAAAGTGAACCTAAAGTGATCTAACCTAGCCAAAAGACAAACATTCTCAAGGAACTAAAATAAACACTGTGCCAGTGAAAACTCCATATAATTAGGAAATTAGGAAGTTTATAGAATAGAAATTGTACATTAGATTTAAGATTTAGGGTATAGTTAGTTTGAGAATGGAAAAGAAAGTGTCAGTTTGAAGAAAACCTACGAAGGTCAAAATCTCAATTACAAAGCAAAGTAGAGCTATAGTTGATAGAAAATAATTTATTCAAAATTAAATTAGCTTTAAAATAAGACAAGTTTCAAAACATATAGTTAAAATTCAAAATTTATTAAAATAATTACTTAAAATTTTCCAAGATCTAGTCTGTTGTTTCATGGTTAGCGTGGCTTTATCGATGTTCAGATGTCCGAGGTGATAAATAAAAGTTGCACGCAAAATTCGAGAGAGTCTTGTTTCTTGTGAAAATCTAGTTGCCATGAATTGTTATTAAAATAGTAAAGTGATGTTTGACAGAAGCCATAACCTAAAATAAAGGTTATGGTAGAGTGGGAAAAATCAATAAAACAAATAAAAGTAAAGTGAAGTGATATGCAACACAAAACAATCTTATGAAATGAAGGAATACATAATTTCCCAAATAATAAGACCAAAACCGTAATTTTCGAGAAATGGCACATTAGATATAATATCCAAAAAAAATGTATGAATTAGATGTTTTAGTTCAATGCTGGTTCAATGCAAGTATGTAATTGACGAAGGACCTTTAGCGGAACAATCAATAAAACACGTGCCGTTGCCTAAATGAATCACAAGTTAATCACTGACCTTTTACGTCGAAGCTCTGCAGTTGGTGTTTTCTTGGTTCTTCTTTCTTCAGAGGCTAGCCCCCAACAGCAGGAACTGATTTTAGAGCTTCGTCTGGACAAAACGTTACACAAAAAATAGCGACGTAATGTTCATTGATTGAGCAAACAAAAATGCGGTTTTAACAACAAATGATGCTCTTTTGTAAACACGAAAGAAACAAACTGAAAGCGGTTTAGCGGTTGTACGACCGGGACTATAACTCTCGAAATCGTAACACAATAACAACAAAAAACGGCCGTCGTAAGGCGGAATCAAGAAAGCGTCCAAATAACTTGGAAGTCAATACACGAAACACGAATACTGTCTTTATTTTACACGCAAAAAACACTTAAAATTAACATTAGCGCGACGGAAGGTTTTGGAAAAGGTGCAGACGTTTAAAAATCAATGAAGTAATTCAATCAAATTTAAAACAATACACTAAACAAATTGCGGGAACGCAACAAAGGTAATTAAGGGAAATGAATTTTTGTAATTGGTAATTTGTGTATATTCAATTTGAAAAATATGATTATTGTTTATGTAGATTTAATTAGATAAGAATAGTAGATAGTAGATTTCAAAAAGAGAATTCTCATTAATGGTAGTTAAGGAATTGATCCAATTTAAAATAAATGAGAGATTTGTTGATTTTTAAAAATAATGCTAATAAAGAATATTGTGATTAATTTTATAATAAGTGAATTTTTTAACTAAAGTAAAATGAATAGAACATAATAATTAAAATCAAAGAAAAAAATAAAATTCAATAAGCAATAATTAAAGAAAAGAATCCAATTAAAATAATAACTAAATAAAAGAGAATAAGTACAAAGTGAATAAAAATGTAAGCATTTGGAAGTAAATTATAAGAAATACTTAACCAGGTAAGATAATGTAAGTGTTTTCAAAGGAAGAAGCTGCAGGATCCAGGTTAGAAAATATATGTAAGTACAATGATTGATTAAAGTTGAGTGATTTGATGATTTTAATTTGATGTAGATAAGTTTTAATTTAAAAATGTTAATTTAAATTCTGTTAAAATTTAATAAACATAACACAAAGCCTGTCTTTCCAAAAACCTTAGCCGGATGATTATTTAAAAATGATAGTAAACCCTTTTGAACTCACAACACATATAAATTAGTTTAATTTGAACTAAAAATAACAATTAAATTAATATATTAAACATTGTAACATAAATTGAAAATTAAATGAATAAAACAATTAAAAAAATAAAGCAAACAAAATACATTTACAAATTAAAGATTGTAAATTGGCGCCCAAGGATAAAACATTGTAATTAAAACAATAATAACAAGTAAATTAATATAATAAAAGTGTAACAATCAATTAGAGAAAATATACCACATCATTATATATATATATATATATATATATATATATATATATATATATATATATATATATTAAAAGTTTTAAAAATGTCTGCATAACTCTGATTATCAGATTTTTCTAAAAAATTGTCAATAACTCTGCAAAACTTTGTACAAGTCAAGCATTCTCTGAAATTTCGGACTTTTTGGGAATCTTATTAACTCTGAATTACTCTTCCAAAAGGTACGAAATTTCACAGAATATTTGACTTGTTCAGGTTTCCCATAGTTAATAAGACTTTTTTATTTACATTTGTAAGTTTTTTTCACAAAAATATTTCCACCAGATTCTGACAAATGTAAATAAAAAATGTTAATAAGTCTTATTAACTTTGGGTAACCTGAACAAGTCAAATCTAATTATATATATATATATATATATATATATATATATATATATATATATATATATATGTTATATACATCGTAAACAATACCTAGAATATTAATATGACAGCACCGTGTAACCGGTCAAATGAGTCGTTCACATGGTGTTGTATTACACGATATAGCAATTCTCAGGAAATACGCAAATGCCCATCGCACGTGTAAAATTGCTGACTGCTGACAAAGCAACACAACTATAAATTTCACTGACATTAAACTTGAGCCTTTACAACAGTTCAGTGTGAATTCTATTTCACAAACCCAACCAATAGACAACAACATACTAGAACGACAAGACCAAATTTTCAATCAACTTCGACTTGACCACTTAAATGAAGAAGAATCCGACTTAATATCGCAACTATGTCTTGACTACTCTGACATATTTTATCTCGAAGGAGACAATCTGTCATTCACCAACGAAATTAAACATATCATCGAAACTAACAACTCTAGACCAGTTTTCACGAAATCTTATCGCTACCCTCAGATACCTAAAGAGGAAGTTAAATCCCAGGTAACGAAAGTGCTAGATGAAGGTATTATACGCCATTCAAACTCACCCTGGTCCTCCCCTGTATGGGTGGTACCGAAAAAACTGGACGCTTCAGGAAAACAAAAATGGCGCGTTGTAGTTGAATATCGAAAACTCCACGAATTAACGGTTGATGACAAATATCCTCTCCCTAACATTTCGGACTTATTTGATCAACTTGGCAAATGCCAATATTTCACAACACTCGACCTCGCCTCAGGATTCTATCAGATTGAGATTGACCCAAATGACATTTCCAAAACCGCGTTTACCGTTGAGAATGGGCACTACGAATTCGTAAGGATGCCCTTTGGTCTAAAGAATGCTCCTTCAACATTCAAGAGGGTTATGGACAACACTCTTTTAGGAATTCAAAACGAACGTTGTCTCGTCTATATGGACGACATAATCGTACACTCTCCCACTATCAACGAACACTTGTCTCGTCTTACTGATGTTTTTAAACGCCTACGAAAGGCAAACCTTAAAATCCAACCCGACAAGTGCGAATTTCTTCGCAAAGAAGTTGCCTATCTCGGAGATCTGATTACCAAAGATGGAGTTAAACCGAATCCATCAAAGGTAGAATGTATATTGAAATTTCAAAGCCCCAAAATCAAGAAGATATCAAATCCTTTCTGGGATTAGCCGGGTATTATCGTCGATTCATACCCAATTCTGCTAAAATATCAAAACCACTCACAAAATTGCCCCAAAAAGATATTTCATTCTATTTCGGTTCTGAATGCGTTAATTCTTTTAATGAATTAAAGCAAGCCCTCACTTCGACACCAATTTTAATTTATCCCGATTTCAATGAGCTCTTTATTTTGACAACTGACGCTAGCGCATTTGCAATCGGCGCTGTGCTTTCACAGGGACCAATAGGCAAAGATCTGCCAATCGGATACGCATCTAGGACCCTCTGCAAAGCGGAGACTCGATACTCCACTATAAAGCGTGAACTTCTGGCTATTGTTTGGGCCCTTAAACACTTCAGGCCAATAATTTTTGGACGAAAGTTTAAACTTCTGACCGATCACCGCCCGTTAACGTGGCTCTTTTCTATTAAAGATCCAGGGAGTCGACTTGCCAGATGGCGCCTCAAACTGGAGGAGTACTATTATGAAATTATGTACAAACCGGGAAAAGTAAACAAGAACGCAGACGCCCTTTCACGCATTCGAATCAATCATTTTGATGAATGTACGACTTTCCAATCAAACACCAAACTCCAACACTTCACGATAACTCCCTTAAACCAAAAAGAAGACAGTGATACAGAACAACCTGAAACCAACGACGAGGTCAACTCAATTTTTACAGAATTTCGGACATTCGTAGAACGGTATAAGACCGTCTCACTTATCGACTATAGTAAAATTCAGTACTCCAACTGTCAACTCCTTGATAGAGAAAACAAAAATATCTTAGTTTTCTTCCAATCCGGCAATTTAAAAGATTTTCATAACCAAGCAGAGAACGCCGACTTCGAGCAATTCAAAATCAATATTTTCAATAATAAAAGCGTTAAAAAAAGACGATATTACATTATTCCCCGACCAACTGATTTCGACACTGTGAACGAGGTATTATTTGCCTCAATTTACAAGAGCAAAGACCTTCTAACTGACTCTGAACTATACTGCGTTGAAAATAACTTAGACCTACCTATACTCGAAATGCTTTCGTTTATATTCGCAGAAACAGACATAAAGTGGAAAGTCTGTCAGAATATAACAAAAACAGTAGGAAGAGATCAAGTGCCAATAATACTAGATCAATTCCATAACGGTAAAAACAACATACACAGAGGGATCAACGAAACTAACTTCATTAGAAACTGTCAAATCTGTCAGACTACTAAAGCTTTCCGAAAAAACCTTGACAATCCCTTAGTAGTAACCGAAACTCCAAGAACACCTTTTGAAAGGATAAATATCGACATTCTCGAAGTTCCTAGCAAAAATGCCCTTACTATCCGAGACGAACTAACTAAATATTCCCAGGCCTACCCTATTAGCGACAAGTCCGTTAAAACTGACGTCAGTACCCTCTTGGTGTTTTTCCAACACTTCGGAACGCCTCTGAGAATACACTGCGACTACGGTCGTGAGTTCGACAATGCACTCCTTAAAGACCTTTGCAAATTGTTCGATGTCAAGCTTTCCTACTCTAGTGTGGGACACCCCCAATCTAACGGCTCATTAGAGCGTTTTCATTCAATATTGTTAGATATGATCCGTTTTCATAAGGCCGAGCACCCTGACGAACACCCCTTCCTGCCATACGCAATTATTACCTACAACAACTCCGCGAACAAAACTCATGGGTTGACACCCTATGAACTTGTTTTCGGGCACACGTCTAGCCGACCTCCTGAAACCCTCTATAACGGAAAGGACTTGATTACTAAATACATCAGAGACTTAAATAATCGTATTTCACAGTACTACAAAATAGCACGCGAAAGAACCGATACTCAAAAACAGAAAGCCAAAATTCAATTCGATAAACATGTTTCGGACAAAACTCCAAATTATCATGTAGGTGAAACGGTTTACGTACGCGAATCTCAGTTCAAAGATAAACTACAAAACAAATTTAATGACCCCTTACAAATAGTAGAACTACATAAAAACTCAGTTACTTTACTAAATTCTCGTTCTAACCAAAAAACCAAAGTAACCTTTGACCGTATGAAACCTTTCACAGAAGACTGATTTCTTTAAAGGGTCATCCTGCTGTTCGGATCGGCAGCATCCCAATTTGAAATAAAGCAAATCAATAACACCATAGGGATTTATTATCATGAAGAATCACGTATAGCCGTGTCAAATCACAAATGGACTCTTCTAGTTCATAGAAATCTCTCCGCTCTAGAACAAGCTTTCGCTACCAACGACAGAATTCTCGATGCACTAACTTTATCAGTAAAAACTAACGTCCACCCAACCAACGTATTCCGTGCTGACGTTCAATCACACCTCAACTTACTTAACCAAATCTCAAACTCTCAAATTCTCGCCGTCACCACGTGGAGGTGCCCCGGTCACTGCTTAAGGAACTAGGATAAATACTATGCATCTATTCCTGTAGCACATTCAGTGATATTATGATATAAGTCGGGACGTCCGGAGTCTTCAGCTGCTAGGATGGATAGATAGAATTTTTTAAGTCAATGTGCGTCTCAGAAAAATCTTTGAAATTCGCTAAGATATACTCTTTGCGGCTACCATCGATATAAGCACAGAACTGCGCCAAAATTCGCTTGTGGTTGGGCAGATGCCACCTAGCGGCGGCACGCGAACTAAATTTACTAAATTGCCGCAAGATTTTTCGGACGTATTTACAGGATTTGACCTTCAAATGACCTTGACCTTGACCTGATGAGGTAAAACGGACTGCGGGATCGGATTCAGCGACCCCAAAAACGTATGTATGAAAATTTTCAGATTTTTCGGACGTATTTACACGATTTGACTTTCAAATGACCTTGACCTTGACTTGATGAGATAGACAGACAGCGGGATGGATTCAGCGAGCTTAAAAACGTATGTATGTATTTTTTCAGATTTTTCGGACGTAGTTACACGATTCGAACCTTCAACTGACCTTGACCTTGACCTGATGAGGTAAAACGGACAGCGGGATCGGATTCAGCGACCTCCAAAACCCTTGAGTATATATATGAACCCTTTGGCACCCCATTTTTTTTTGTGGGGCTGTGTAATTGGCGCTGCATTTGTCCTCCAAACGCTTTGGCGTAAACACAATATAACCAGCAAAAGTCCATCACCCACAACCAGAATTTCACAATTGTTGCCAAGATTGAGACCGAACCTCCGACAGAACGAAACTGAAGACATCGAGATAAGTACCCCAAAATAATTTCAAAAATTGTTTTGTAAAACTTATTTAACGCTAAACAGTATTGTTTTAGGTTTTATTATTAAGGACCTTAATGCTAATTATATTTTTATTGTATACATTTATACAATTTAGGCTATTTTATTCATTTTTGCTTTTTACAAATGTCATATTTATACAATCCTTATACTTTATTATATTTAAAAATTCTGTTTTTAGAAAAGTTCCTGTAAAACAGCAACTTTTTCTTTGTGAGGGGAGTTGTTATATACGTCGTAAACAATACTTAGAATATTAATATGACAACACCGTGTAACCGGTCAAATGAGTCGTTCACATGGTGTCATATTACACGATATAGCAATTCCCAGGAAATACGCAAATGCCCATCGCACGTGTAAAACTGCTGACTGCTACCAAGCAACAAATAGCTTATAAATGCACAGGCGATGGCTGTGAGCGTCATTAAGTGTATCGCTTTCATTTATATATATAACTTAATAATAAATTATCCTTATTATGTTCAAACAAACGAGAAAATCAATTTGTATTGGTAATGTACCTGAATAGGTATTTAAAATATATTTAATATCAGCTATTATAGGCTGTCTGAGTTCAATTAAATTAAATAATGTAAACCAAATTCAAAAAAAAAGAAAGTTAATCATGTTAAGCTATTTTAAATATATTTTTTTATTGGGTAAATAATACTTGTTTATCCCGCTATGGCCCCAAAGTCAAAAGTGGCAGTTGAAGATGCAATTAAGGCATTAATAAAATACATGGATTATTTTGCATCTGCTCAGTTGCCTAATTGGTCTTCTGAAGTATGGAAACTGATGTCAGAAGAACCTGAATTTGCCAACAAATGGGACATTAATTGTATTCGGGTAAATGTTAGAAACGATCGGAGAGATATATTCTGGCGAAGGCTAGAGAGAAATGCAGATATTGTATCCCAAAAAGGAAAAAAATGCTCATTATGATAATTATGATGAAGAAGATGTGGATATAAATGAGGGTGATGATATAAGAAAAGATCCAGACTATTACAGTCATGTGTATTGTAATGAACAGAGAAACTCGAATGTTTTGATGTTAAACTTTCAAGACAGTTATGAGATTCGATTCAACAAAACGACGACAATCAAAATCAATCAATCAAAATGGACTTAGTTATCCGGGATTGCAACCCAGAGTTTGGACGGATGCAGTAGCTTTCGAATTTTCGGAACAATATCGATTTAATTTATTTTAGATTTTCTTGGGAATAATACCACATCAGAGTTCAAACTGTCCTGTCGGATTTTGAAACGTTTGGTTTTAAAATATATACAAGTTTGAACTCTGATGTGGTATTATTCCCAAGAAAATCTAAAATAAACTAGAAGATGCCACAAATAACATTCAGAAAACAATATCGATTTAAGTGTGCCTTTGTATTCAAGAAAGGGACTATACACCAATATGGGCATTACTATGCTACAATGATCGGTCGCTGCAAGAGTAAGAAGTGCCAAAACTTTTCATTTGGTTTCATTGAGAATGATCCAGGTGACGATGGTGACGTTGTCGTTAAAATTAACTGTAGAGACACTAGATTTGAAGAGCATGATGATTGCAAACGACTACTTCAAGCTCAAAGAAGACAAATAATAAAAAAATAATAATAAAAGAGAAAGGTGTGAAAGCAAGTATTAATGATGCAGCACGAAATCTTCTTAAACCAGGTGATACACAATGTCCAGTTATGTTTAGATCCAATGTTCTGTATCAGTTAAGGAAAGAAATCGTCGAAGATAATCTTGGTGTAAAAGAAGAAGATAAAAGAGATGTCATAAAAGCCCTTATGTGCATTAATGAAACACCTATTTTTCGAAATTCTATAAATATAGTAGGTGCTGTACCTTTTTGGGTTTTTTATGCAACACCATCTCAAACACATTGTTATCGTGAATTAAATATTTAAAGGTTCACATTGACAAATTTACCACTCACTATTAGATTGGTCAATAAAATTGAACAAAAAAGAATTAATGAAAACATATTACTATGAGTTGAACATTTATTGAAACAAGGGTTAGTAACAATTTAGATTAATTACAATCTTAATGTACATATCACTGCTAGGCAATCAAAATCTCGTAACTCCATCAATCACTGAAATCATCTTAACTCCATAATCAGCGCAGTAAAATTATGTTGTGTGATCTGATGAAATCGCGAAGTTCGCATTAGACACTAACTAGGCTTGCACTGTGCATTAAAAACTGCAGCAAAAAATTTTGTACATATTTTTAAAAGTTATTTGTTTCTCCTGTAAAACTTAACAAAAAGTTTTTCATTACCTAGCATCGATATAAGTATTAATTTATGTCATTAAAATTAACCTGACCTACAGGTAATCCTAATTTGAAACCAATTTGAAAAAAAAATCATGTGTGCAGCGTTTCTAACAATTTAGTATGAACATGGTAATATTGTAGGTACATGACTTGCAGATTTAAGCTCTTTTCTTACTAAAAAACCATGAGGTAACTTAAAACACTTCATTAAATTCTCTTAATGTTCTTGTTAAAACTTCTAACAATTTCAAATCTCTATTTCCAATATAATTTATATCAAAATCGAAATGAGTTGCTTTTCATCATAAACCCCAAAATTCCTGATTTGGTCCCCTTTCTAAATTTACACTACTCCTACTATAGTCCCATAAGATATACTTTTTCCTTGATACAGTGTAAATTTTACATTTATTGATATTTATCTCTATAATACAGTTATCAGGATGATCAATACGCTAGTAAAGTATCTTTCACAATAGGCATTTGCGCCATCTCGTGTTTTATTTGTGGAACGCTGGTTTTGTCAAGGCCGTAATTTATGTTTGCTGTGTTATAGATTTAAATTTAGTTATCCCTGGAAAGAAAAACATCAAACCGAAAGTGCGGTGTAGTTGATTGTGAAAATACACCAAGAAAAAACCCAAAATTAAAATTATACCATTTTCATTGATTTCCATATCAATTAGAGATGAAGAAAAAATGAATTGCAGCAGTTCGACATCATGGGTAAATAAATTTGATTTCCACGTTGTTAGTCATTATTGTATGTATAAAATTAATCATAATTGTTGTTCTATTAACAAAACTGAGTTTTTTTAATTACAGCAGTGGGGCAATCCATCTCAACTAGAATTCAACGATTTCCAGTGGTCAAATTGTTTGCGAAAAAAGTAAACAATGTACATAACAAAAGTTACAATCCAACTATATTTCCTGCAATAACTATATAAAAAAGCAAGATCTTCATGCTGGTTTGTGGGCTGAAAGATTACGAGTACATACGACAAGAAAAAATTGCATCTTCAAGAGTCGATGAAACTCCAATCGAGATTAACAATAATAAGTAAATATATATAAGAAAAAAAAAACAAATTAACTTTATTCATTATATATAATTTATTGGTAGATTTCACTGACGATGAAGTTTTAATGGATCAAGATAAAAATTTTGAAGTTGGAACAAGGATAATAAAGCAACAACAGATGCAAATATACATGTTAATTCACAAAGAAATGAATATTGATTATATATTATTTATAGCTTTTGTAATAACTAATAATAAATAAGCGCTCATAAAAAAATAAAAATAATGAGAATAAAAAGTGTTATTTATTTAAAAGAGTATATTCATATATTACAGGAAAGATAGTTGAATTGTAAACTTTGTTATGTATCTACATTGTTTGTTTTTTCTGCTCCATCGAAACATCGAAATGAGCACAGCAGATTCTTGAATATGTTCCTGGTTGCCTTGGCTTTTCATCCCTCCTGTAACTAAAAAGTTACTTTTTTCTTTATTCCTATAAGAAAATGTTATTATTTAATAAATTAAAAATTTCAATTTATTTTCGAAAGAAAAGTATTTACATGATTAACTTTTCTGATTACAAGAGTTTTGAATCTTATTTTTGTTAAGAGAACAACAATTCTGATTAATTTTATGTATTTATTAATGACTAAAAACGTGGAAATTTAATTTAATTGCCCTTGACGACAAACTGCTGTAATCCATTTTTTCCTTCCTCTCCGATTGCTATAGAAATCCAGGAAAACGGTATAATTGTAATTTTTGATCTTTTCTTGATGTATTTTCAAAATCAACTACACCGCACTTTCGGTTTGATGTTTTTCTTTCCATTTTATGGGATAACTAAATTTTAATCTATAACTCAGCAAACATAAATTACGGCCTTGACAGAACGTTCCACAAATAAAACACGAGATGGCGCAAATGCCTATTGTAAAAGCCAGCATAAAATAAATGTTCACAGTATTCAAACTGAGTAACCATATCATTCCAAAATATATTAAATAATAATGGTGGTGAGGTTCATCTACATGACAGCAATTTAATGAGAACATCACAATTTTCTTTTTACAACTTGTCTTCTATTAGACATGTAATCTTTAAACCAATGAATTCATGACCCGTAAACACCATAATTCACAATTTATGAATAAGTACATCATAACGGAATTATCAAATAAACATATTTAGATGGTCTTGAGAACGCAGCTATTCTTATGGCAATATCAGTCATTATTAACAAGTATATTACTAGAATAATCAATTTGTTCTTTATATTGCTTTACCTAGAAAAGCTTTATATGAATGACACAATGTTTTGTTACCAGCACAATGGTCAAGAGGTCTTCATTGCTTTAGTTAGAACCTCACAGATCATACAGAGAGAATGGAGCCCTTTACACGGTGTAATAAACAGGTGGTGTAACGCCTATCCTATCGCAATGCTACGACTTGGTTAAAAAAGACGTATTACTTGCGCTAATAACCGGCAGGGGCTCTGTGTGTCCGGTCCCATTTGCTCTCTTGTCATTGGTCATTGTGCCATTGTTGTCATCACAAAGCATCCTGAATAATTTGTGGTTGTCATTAATTGTTGTCTTTGGATATTTGATAGTATTTTTGGTTGCTTTAGTGCAGTGTTAGTATAATATATTTTACAGCACATTTTAAAAAATGGTTTGGCATTGTGCGGTACCGAATTGTAACATTCGAGAAATAAATAATCCAGATAAATTAGCGGGCTTTCGTGTCCCAAAAGACTTAAAAAGAAAAGCGGAAAAATATACGGAATTGTGACTTTAAAGGAGCAGCACGCATTTGCGAAAAACATTTTTCGCCACTTCATATTCGAAGTCGATGTTATCGTGAATACAATGGTGCGGGCGTTTTAAATGTGAGTATACATGTAATTTTTACATAAAAGTACCTTCACGATTATGTATGAATAATAAAAACGCTTATTTGAACGATGGAACAATCTGAATGACTGAAAATAGATGTATAACTGTATAAGATATATTTTGAGTCTTGAAAAACATTGAAAAGATGTATAAAGTTCATTAAAGTTTTTTTGTAGGAATTAATATGTATTACTAGATTACATTTTGGATATTAATTTAAAAATGCCACTGAATTATTTCATTGTCAATACAAAAGAAAAATATTTAAAAAGGAGCACTTCCAGCTTGTTAAAGTGAGGAAAGCAATGTACAGAATGAAGTCCCACATGAAATTACTAAAATGCAGCAGTACAGGTGTTGATGTTAGGATGCAAGGCAGTATTGAGGTATTTTACTTTATAATCCAATTTCACTTCATTCATTCCAAATTCCTGGTGTCATGTAAATGTATTCATATTCCTGTAGCTTTGAATTCAGTAACAAAATGTACCAAAACCAAATACTCTTTCAATTTAATAGAAACACTAAAGTGACAAAAGATTATTTACACCTAATAGATTAATATTTCATTATTATTTCAGTACTGAAGAAACTTAGGATATGGATGAGAGAGGTTTAGATATACAGTTAATAAAAATTTCCGTCTCATTAATGAAGATATGAGTCAAAGCACTTCAGAAACTAGAGATAATGAACATATGAACTCTGTTAATGAAGAAGATTTATACAAAATTTTAAGAACAAATCTTATGGAAGATAGTGCAACTATTGAGTTACCAAATATTGCATGGTGTATTAATCGTAATCCAAAGTCAGGTGCTCTCCTTGTCTTGTATGCAGATGAACTAACAAATCCTTTTGACGATAATAAGTTAAAGGGTTTTGCAACTAAAATAGTAAGCTTAAAAATATTACATACTAATACAATTTTTGTTGCTTAATGCATTATAGATATTACACTATTTAAATTGTAGGTACAATGAAGAGATGATAAATTAATTGTTTGTTTCCAAGAGAAAAATGTTCAGCTGGGATGTAATGTAAAACCAAGCCGTATTGAAGAATTGGAACAGATCTTGTGCAGAGTAGATACTTACATTATTTGTGCTGGAGGACCACCTGTTACTGTATAAGCAGATACAATTGTACATGCTGCTGTTAAGGATAAATATGTTTGGAGACATAGAAAGTGTGCGATATTTCTAGAAAACAGGAATGTGTGCATTAATTGTGTCAAAATATACAGAATTGAAAGGAATCTGTATATTTTAGTTTGGGGGAAATATGTAAGAAATAAAAAAGAACAATTTGGCTTCTTGCCCTTAAGCCCAAGAGCTAAATCAACTTTATCAAGATTGAAATCTGAAAATTATAATTAAGGTCGAACACATTATTATATCAAAATCCTGAAATCTATTGACTAAATACTATTTCAATATACTTATAGACTGACTCATTGTGATTGGTGCCACTCATCTTAAATCTTTACATATTGATTAATTTTTTATGTGACTTTTATAGATGTATAAACACAAAGTTTTGTACCTTAACACCAAACTTTTATTTTTGCACTTGATGCATATTTCAAGAGTGAAGCTGTCATCATCACCAAGTTTTGGTTTACTCAATGATGATGACAGCTTGATTTGAATGTTTCCTTATGAAAATAAAGGCCCACAGGATTGCATTTTTGAACAAATAATTTAAAAAGCTGTCCAAAATTTTTTTTATTCAAAATTTGAACAAAATGTTTATTGGACTTTGTGGACTCTAATGATGGGTTGTAGAAAAATGATTTAGTTTTATATCACCAATTTATTTATTTATTAATAAAATAAACATAAAAACATTACTAGTATCAGGAATACTATGTCATTTTCAAACAGAAAAAAATTCATGAATGCCAACAAACATTTTGAAACAGACCTGGGGGTCTTAATAGTAGGTACATATTGAATTCTTGGAAGGATTACATAAATATCGGATTTTTGTGTACAAAACTATTGAAATAGAAACAAAGTGAGAAACCAGTTAAGAAAATTTATAAATATCATTTTTTACTATTAGTTACTTAAAAATTTCAAATAGGGTGCTCTTTTGATGCTCTAATTCCGTTTCTTGTAATTTACTACTTAACAAGCAGATAGAGTTTCAAGAGTGCATCCCATTTGAAATTTTTAATTAATTAATTGTCAATGATATATTTAAATTTTCTCAAAGGATTTCCCACTTTATTTCTATTTCAACAGTCTTGTACACAAAACTCTGATATTTATGTAATCCTTTCAAGAAATCAACATGTACCTAGTGTTATAGACAAGACCCTCTGGTCTGTTTCAAAATGTTTTGTTGTCATTCATTAATTTGTTTCCACTTGAAAATGGCATATTGTTTTTGATACTGGTCAGGGTGTTTTATGTTTATTTAATTAATAAATAAATTAGTAATATAAAACAAAGTAATTTGTTTTTCTACAATCATAATGATAGTATATCAAAGTAATGGCATCCACCATCAACTATGTAATGATGGGATTTATTGACACATATACAAAACCATGATTAATTAGTAAGAATCAAATAATTTTCTGTGTGTACAGTTGTCCAAACATTGCAGGCAAAATTATTAGTTCTAAGTTTGTATCACGATTTTAAATTGCTATATCATATATGTCAAGATAGGGATGAGACAATATCACTGCAAGTATACAACTTTGTTAATTTAAGGATGAAGTTTGTAGTAATGTTTCTGTGATCTTGCATTTTGTTTCATGTTTCCAAACATGACATATCAAGTTTGTTTTTAAGTTGCTATTATACTATACATATACAATATTGTATGTACATAGCACATTTAAAGTTGTTAGGCTCAATTGATAGATAAGTACCTGCACACAAAGTAATGAAAGTAAACAATAAAAGGTCCACATTCTGCACAAATAAATTACCTACCAGTCTTGTATATTCCTGAATTTGGTACCAAGTAAAACTATTTCATCTTGATTGTGGCTTGGTACATATATATATATATATATATATATATATATATATATATATATATATATGTATCTGACAATGTGAATATGTGATTCATTCATTGCATAGTGTTATTTTTTTGCTAACAGTTTTCAGTATTTCAGTTGTATGGTTATTGTGCAGTTTGTTATTTATTTATTTTTTTATTTTCATGTTTAGCGTTTTAGTTCTAATTTGAAATTGGGCATAACTATTTTCTTTGTATAACCATAAGCTTGCAAAGTACATATACCCTAGTATAGGTGCATTGTGCATGTATGTATTTTTAAATTACATAACATTCAACAGGAAACTGCTTATGCCATCAAACACAATAAATCTTGCATTATAGAAAATTATATTTCCTGTAATTTTCTTTAATACAACGTAGTTTAAATCATCAAAATTGAGTAGGCCATTTTTGAGTAATCAATGAGCATAAATAAAAACAGATGCCTACAAATTAATAACATCCTCCTTTTCAGAAATAGAATAAAAAGGAGTAAGTTATCATTTCATGGGGTTTTATTTTTTATGGATGCTCATTGTTTACTTCAAAACAGTTAACCAATTTTGGTAATTTTAACTGCTATGTATTATAACAACACTTAACGTACAATTTATAATTTTCTCGAAAATCAGATAAAAGCTGTTATTAAGGGAATGAATTTCCACTCATTTATCCGAAACGACTTTATCAATTTCATTATTTTAAATTGTAATATATTTAAGTTAGCATCAGAGATGATTCCATTCCTTTTTCTAAAACACAATTGTTTTTTAGAAAATCGGAATAATAAAAGCAGGAATACGTACATTTAAATTATTTTTGTGCTCAGCATTTAATATCTCAGCCCAAAAGTCAAAATCTGGCCATTTACTTCCCGTGCCAAATGGGGTATACGACCATGCTTGGCACCAAATTGTATAGAAGTGTTAAATAATAAAATATTAAAACGATTTTACTTTTTAATTTTGGTCAATTTTTAATTCAAAAACTGAATCAACCATTCAAACCAAAAGACTTAAAACAAATATTTGAATATAAATTAACTTTATATAAACTGTATTTCTTTAAAAATTTCATTCTCATAATAACAAAAATCAATAATCAGTAAATAAAACACTGTTTTGCACATCGATGTAGTGTACGACTAATCCCAGCATCCAAATCAGAATACTCAGGGTGTTTGAACAGCTGTTTTTTAATTCATTTATTTGATTTCAGTAAATAGATATAGGAATTTTTTAACTAGTTATTCACTTTAACATCAATTATAAAAAAATATATTCTCACTGACTTTTCACCAGCACTAGAATAAGTAACATTAATCATTCTGCATATCATTGTTGGTTACTCCGTTATTATTTAACATTTTATGAAACAATTGTATCTGTTTTTTTAAACATTTCTGTAAGAACTTGTATCTAGTAAGCCTTTTCATTTTAGATTTAAACATTCATATCTTTCCTTAAAATAGACATCATTTAAAAAAAGTTACATCAAAATCGGTCAACCAACACAGATTTTGAAAGGATGGAATTAGTTGAAATGGGTCACACTGTGCATACCTACAAATAAGTCTAGTAGCAAATGTTAATGAGTGTTGCTAATGGTTAATAAATTGTTTCAAAAATTTCTTGCTTTATTTTATATCACTTTTATGTCACCTTATAGAGAATGGTCACAGATGAGATTCTGCGCACGAGTAAACTCAAACAATGTACAAGCCGTAGATACAGTTCCGAATGGCTTCTTAATTGTTTATTGTTGCATACTAAAAGTCCTACTACTTACCACCTATTAAGAAATCAAAATATCCTTCCTCTCCCTTGTCAATCCACAATAAAAAATACTTAAAAAATTCTAATGTTGGAGTAGGATTTGATGACAATTTTTTTGGTTATTTAAAAAAACAATATAGATATAATTTGCCAGGACACTCCAACAGCTCGGTGTGGAATTTTAGCTTTTGATGAAAAACAGGTCCGCCGAGGCTTAAGCGTTAATGTTGAAACAGTGAGACTGCTGGACTTTGGGAAGGACATTTCCTCCCACAAAAGAACATGTGAAAACGAAACTAGTGCGTTAATTTCCTCGGAGGATACACTGCAAAATTTAAAAGACAAGCAGGCAGATCATGCGCTTGTTTTTATGTTCCCATTTTTGTGAGGAAATTTCCACCAACCAATCGGGATAATTATATCAAAGAATACCACTCGATCATCATACCTGGCTGCTGGGAATGGGGTTGAGAGCTTACAGACTCATTTTGGTGCTACCGTTGACTCCACAACTTGTGGCTCAATGCTTGGACTGATGCAAAACTTGACAAAACCAAAATGACCAATGGGATGTCGTGTTTGAGTGCCAAATACAAATTTGTTAAAGTGGCTATATTGGACATATGAGGCTCAGACGATTTCGACGTGATAAGACGAAATTCAGATTTGGCTGTTGTATGGGAAGTAGATCACCTCTCACCTAGGGCAATCTTATGACTGTGCTCAATATGACTGCATAAAAAACCCTGGAGGAGCTACTCATTTTTTTAGATTAATATGCTAATTTGCTTAAAAATTCACTGATTACTACAAATATAATATATTTTTATATAATTCAATAATTTAAGAAATATTTGCTCTTCAACGTCTTGCACGTTTACATTCTCCAATATATATTGCACTCACGACTCTCAATATGGTCTTTTACTTTAGTTCTGCTGCAGAAAATTACATCCATTATTTGTTGCTCTGAATATTTATTGCCCAGAAAACGGGGAATACTTTCTGTTTGGGGTATGAAACTCTGAACTATGTGATAAAATAACTACTTACAGAATATCATTTAAACTGTTTTTGGTAATAAAATATTAACTTTCTGAATTCAATTATACACATTTCACTCTTCCGACACACCAATGCATAAACCCCCCCTTTGTTAATTTTAATATCTTGCACCAATATCCTGATTAATATTATAAACTTCATCTGCTATTTGAAATGGCTTGAATAAGTATAATATATAAATCTTTAAAATATTAAGCAATTATCTATACAAAATAATGCTTTAAAACTACTTTCCGCTCTTATTATGAAACTTCATTATATATATTAATTAATAGATCCATGAATTTGAGTTTACATTATGCTAAAATCACGGTGTAATAATTTTATTACACCGTGGCTAAAATTAAATGGACACAAATAAATTATAAATTAACATCGTAAATAAGCGCTGTCAAATTTAGGCATCTGATCTGACGTGATGTCGCTATTTTTTATCATTTAATGGAAAAATAGTTTTTATACATACTCATACATATTTATATGAAATTATTTTTTATTTCTTAATATTGTAAACATAAATTTATTAAGAGTCATGTAATACTATTTCAACATGAAAAATTTTGATCCCGGCATGATTCCGCTGTTGCTAAGGAACGGGACCAGCCAGTTGGAGGCCTCTTGCGGACGTTTAGTTTACTAATGCGACATTCTTAACCACTTCAACTGACTCTGTTGCATCACCTTTTTATTACACCGTGGCCCTTTAAGTTATTTTTATTTTTGCAGTCCTTAACTGATCTCCCCCGCAACAATGTACGAGTATTCATGCATTTTACACTGGTTAACCCATTAGAGCAATTTAAACCACATATTCAAATTAAAATACATTTTTCTATTAGACAGTGTTTTAGTATACGTTTAATAATTGCATAATTTATATTATTTATTTGTTTAAAAAAATACAAGTGTTGAATTAATCTTTAAATGACAGTTGATGTAGAAGTAGAAATGAGAAATCATGATCTGTGGAGAAATCTTATTATCATAACAATAACAAAATATATTTTGTTGGTTATACAACGAATAAGGAATCTCTTATTGCGCACGCGCAATAGAAATTAATTAACATATTAAGGAAATGTTTAAAAATATATTAAAAGTATAAGGAAGGTCTAACAAATGTTATTTTCGATCGAACAAAGAATAAATAGTTCTGATCTATTAATAAAAAACAAAAACAGGCCAAATAACTAAAGTTGGTGCCAACTTAAGGGTCAGCTTTTGAAAAAAAAATTTGAAGACAAACGAATAACGAACAAAAGTTAATTTTGATCGAACAATGAAGAACAAATGACCAACAATTGAATGAGACAAAAATATTTCTAAAAAATTGATTTATCTCCACCGACTTAAGGGTGCCCAACTTTTCACGCAAGAGCTGTCGTTTCTACTAATTATATGACACTCACTAGATATTTAGGGGGGATGTATGTGTGCATTATAACATACATTTTGTAACAAATATTAATTGCGTTCAATATTAATAAAAAATTAACAATGTTTATATTTTAATAAAATTAAGTAAGTTTGCAAGCAATTGGGTACAGATAAGGTGTACACCCTGGTACAGATGAAGATAATCATCAGTAATTGTCTTTTACTACTCAAGCAAGTTATAAACTCCAGCAATTTTTATGTATTGATTGTAACTTTAAAAAAAATGACTCCCAATTGATAGTTTCATTCTCTGGTAGATAAATCAGAGATTTTAGCGGGAATAAATAAAGAAATTGATTTTGATAATTTTTGATTAAACTATTTTCATATGTATATATGTCATCAAGAGATTGGCGCAACATTCGCACAGGTACTTGTTGTGTAAACAAATGTTTGAGATTTTTAAATTCTTTGTTAAGGGTGTTTTCTAGAATGCTTTTTTCAGTAAATTAATTTCAAATTGTTGACCACTTCCAGTTATACTAGTGATTGACTATAACTTTGTTGTTATTGAATTGCACAATTTTTAGGATGAATTCGTTTAAAACAAAAAAAAAAAAAAAAAATAAGGTATGCTTTATAACCACTTCTTATGTCTTATGTCAGTCTCAAATACAGCTGATAGAATTTCGAAATTTTATGAATTCATAGTTGCGGTTGCATTGGGATTTTTTTCTTATAAGTTCAATTATCTTCAATTAATCAATATCAGAACCGTTGCAAACACCCTGTAAATACATCAAAAACGGCAATTGCTTATTGTTAACTCCCTTTTCCGCATAATCAGTGAAGTATGCAAATTTTGTCACTGCAAAATCAATGTAATGGTATTGACGTTGGCCCACCTTCTTAATACACCCTGATACTATGTACCCAATCACCTCAATATTGCACAAGGGTGGAACAGTACACTTCTTATTGTCGGAATCGGTCAAATTTTGTCACTGGAACTTTATTACAAAATATAGAGCATATACACAAATATCGAGTTATCTCACTTGGTGGGAGGAAGCAGCCAAAGAATTACATACTGGGCGTATTTCATTGAGTAGATAAGCTATACCGGTACGAGCGCAAAATCGACCAAAAATACATGTAATTTCCCATAAGAGAATTTAAGGTCCCGAAACCACGAAATTGAACCAAATTTACCCCCTCCACTCCCACTTCGGCTGGGGGTGGTCTGCGGGTTCACTAACCTCAAGCTCGAACCTAACGGTAAGGGTGCTAACCTAACGGGACTTCCGGGAGAAGGCGTCAGGACACCTAACGGCAAAGGCGCTAACCTAACGGGAGGAGGCGTCAGGACTTCCGTCGGGTGGCGTCGGTTGGGAACGGGGACGGTCGTAGGTCGGGAGTGCGCGGGGTAGGGAACGCGGTGGCATGCGGTGTGTAGGGAACGCGGTGGTCTGCTCGCGGGTCCTTCGGGAGACTCGGCGGGCGTCGGGTCGGGGGTGCGCGGGGTCGGGAACGCGGTGGCCAACGATCGTGAATCGGCAGGGAGCTTCCATCGGGGTGGCGAACCGTGACGTCATTCGGGAAACGTACTGGCTCGTGTCGGGTGCTTGTTGCAGGGTGTATCACAGCAGGGTGCATTGGCCGCGGCAGGATACTGTATTAGTGGCGAAACACGTCTTAAGAACATATTCAATGGGATGAACGAAACGTATTTTGAACAACGAAATAAATTATCATATGCGCGAGAGCGGCAACTCTTTCGAGTCTCTGCTTTCGTCGGATAAACCAGGGCCACGAGGACGCCTAGTCCGGGCGTTAGATCTCTTAATATAGATAATTGGGCAATTTTAAGCAAAAAAAGTACCGAAAATGCATCGTAAATAATTAATAGGTTTCCAAATGTTTGGTAATTAGCATTTTATTACAAATAATAAAATAATTCAGATTCAACGAAGGCAATAACAAAAGATAAACGAAACCGCAACGGCATGTTGGTGAACTGATAAACAAGCGAAACTCGAGCACTGGTTGAAAGTGCAGTGGCTGGTTAATTGTAAACAAGGAAATCGTTAATTGTAAAAGTAGATGCGGTTTTCATTGAAAAGATAATGGTACCTAATAATGTAAAAAAATAAATACGTAAATGAGGAATAATAATTGCGACTTGAATCGTTGGATTTTGTATCGAGCGGCGGGTAATTCGGGAAGAATACCGTTGGAGAAATGGTTGGAACCACTACAAATGTTGAAAATGACTGGTCCGGGAACGTTGCGAATGACTAAAAAAGGCATAAATGGTAGAAATGGTAGCAAAGGGCTGGTAGAATGGTTGGAGCCACTACAAAAGCTAGAAATGTCCCGTAGAAACGACTAGAAACTTAGAAATGACTGGTTGAAGCCGCTACAATGGTAGAAACGTCCCGTAGAAACGACTGCGTCAGTAGAAACGGCTGGTAGAATGGTTGGAGACGCTACAAAAGCTACAAACGTCCCGTAGAAACGACAGGGACAGTAGAAATGCCTGCTGGAAATGGTTGGCGCCTCTATAAAAGTTAGAAACGGCCCGTAAAAACTACTGGAACCATACAAACGACTGAACCCGTTAGAAATTGAATGGTTGAAGTAAAGGCGTTGCAAAGGGTAGAAATGTTTGAAACCGTTACAAAGGCTAGGGCCGTAGAAACGTCAGGAACCGTAGAAATGACTGCTGAGTTTAAACAAAGTCACTACAAATGCTAGAAACTGTTGTTACAAATGGTTTGAAACAAATCCGTTACAAAAAGCAGAGAAGATGAAATCAGAAAGTGTAAGGGGCTCGCAAATGTTTACTTATATCTAACAGGTCCTTATAAATGCTAGAAATGATGTAACGGGACTCGTATTAGGAGAAAACTTATGAAAGTTTGCATGGAGACAGTTACTAGTAAAAAGGTATTCAATTGTCAGTTTTATCACTGAGAATTTGTCACTGGAGAAGGTTACTAGACGCAACAGTCACGGGCCAACCAAATCAGTGCTTTTGAAATGTCAGAGAAAAAATTGGTTCGTAGTGATGATGGGCATAGGAGGCCCCTTTTTGGTAGGATCATTACAAGATGGTAGAATTATTGTAGATAGGTTGTAATATTTTGGAAACACAAGGAAATAAACATAAATACCTTTCCGCTGATGTATCATATGTTGCTGTAATATAAAATTTTAAATACACTGTTTTACTACAATAATCAAAAGTACTTCTGATTAGAACCTTGTTATCTCTCCAGCTTCATATATTCAAGAAAGAGATCAGAAATCTGATAAGTAGGTTCAGTAAACCGTACCTTGTCTGTGACGTCATAAGTCCTGCTCTCATTGATTTATCACCTGTTAACTATGAGTATATGTAACTTATATGTTTATAAAGAATAAAGTTTCCTCAGACCGATTTCATATTTGACAAGTGTAATGTAATAGCTATGAATTAAAGCAGATAAACGGAACAACTCACCCATATAGAAATTTTCGGAAATAGAACAGGACCTGCTCCCCCCCTTACATGATGTCATAAGCTGCACTCTCGTTGGTTTATCAGCACACCTGCTAACCATCAGTATATGTAACTTATAAGCTTGTAAAGAATAAAGTGAAAATAATATCTTACAAATGATAAGCATTTGATGTTCTTTAGAAAGCTACTATGGATGTGAAGTGGTTGCAGTAGAAAATCACTCGACCTAAGAGAAAACAAATGTGTGCGTAAGATTTTATGATACTAACCATAAAGAGTTCTATTCCACACCGCCCAGAAGGCTGAACTCAAGGCGCGCTTGTTTTTTTATAGTGGAACATCTCCTAAAGGCCTATATTACCACTTTATAACAATATGAGCAGTGAAATCTAATCAAAATCAATAAAAGTAGTTCTTTAAGTAAATCGTACTATAAGGCTGCATGAATAGTGATCCTAATAAAGATAGTTCTTTAAGTCATCATGCTATAGGGTTGCACGAGCAGTGATCTCTAACTTAATAAAGATAGCTCATTAATTCACCCAGCATGTAATACATTGAAGCATAATCAATGAATATTAGATCAATAAGCGTAATTCTGTAAGTAATTATTCTATAAGGCTGCACCACAGTGATCCTTAACTTAATAAAGATAGTTCTTTAAGTCATCATGCTATAGGGTTGCACGAGCAGTGATCTCTAACTTAATAAGGATAGCTCATTAATTCACCCAGCATGTAATACATGGAAACATAATCAATGAATATTAGATTAATAAGCGTAATTCTGTAAGTAATCATTCTATAAGGCTGCACCACAGTGATCCTTAACCTAATAAAGGTAGTTCTTTAAGTCATCATGCTATAGGGTTGCATGAGCAGTGAACTCTAACTTAATAAAGATAGCTCATTAATTCACCCAGCATGTAATACATGGAAACATAATCAATGATTATTAGATTAACAAGATTAATTCTTTACGTCATCATGCTATAGGATTGCACGAGCAGTGATCTCTAACTTAATAAAGATAGCTCATTAATTCACCCAGCGTGTAATACATGGAATCATAATCAATGATTATTAGATTAACAAGATTAATTCTTTAAGTCATCATGCTATAGGGTTGCACGAGCAGCGATCTCTAACTTAATAAAGATAGCTCATTAATTCACCCAGCATGTTCAAGCATAGCTGAATATGAGAAGGTTATGATGGATATAGCTATAATGTATTCAAGTATAATGGAGTTTAAGTTTCCATAATAGAATAATGACCCCAAGCCAATGTTTCATAGGAGTCCGAAATCTGATATCGTTTATCATCCTCTGGACTTAGGGCAATTTTCTGTTGAGTAATTGAGTACACTGTATGTTTATTGGCTTTGATGAGATTTTGTTCGACTGATTTGTTTTTAAGTTTTTCCAAACACTCAATATAATCTTCAAATGTAATTTTAGTCTTAAGGGAGGATTTCTTTACTCCTTTAGCTTTCTTTGTGGGCTTGATATCTTCATCCAACTTGCTGGTATACATTTTAAATTTAAGCCCTATAAAATCTATCAATATCTTACCATTATTCTCATCTTTCCACATACCGAGCACTTTCTTATTTACTAGAGGGATTCCGAATCTGTTGTCTGGAGGATAATCTGAGGTATCAAATCGCTCATGACAGTCCCTTTTCACTATTTCATAAACATCTCTATACCTTATCTCTGTGAATAAGCTGTCAGTGTCCGTATATGCTACAGAGACATCATCACCGAATTCTTTCTTTAAATAATCATAATAGAAATCATATACTGTTGTTTTAGCCAAGTCCAAAACAGCCATGCCTACGTACATGGGTTTATTAAAGAGGATTTCCAACTTTGCGAGCTCAACTGCAACTAAATTTTCATTGAAGATTGTGCAAGACTTGAATTCTGGTTTGGATATCATTGCCTCTAACCCGTATCTACCCTGCCATTTGGAAATCAGTCGAACATTGACTCTTTTTCGTAAATTTTCTAAACATTTTCCAAATACGGCATTATTCATTAATTTGAATAGATTCTTTTCAAATTCAGTCTTCGCTTGACTCCTTAACCTGGTGTTTAAGTCTATGTATGACTTAAGCCAAGGTGATTGGTTAAATTTGAGAGCACGATGAATTTTCGTGAGCTTAAGACCATATTGCAGTGCCTGTTTTAAATTTCTATAATGAATGATGTATTTATGTTTATCATATAACGTAGCCAGTAGTTTTCTGTTTTTGGAACCGGGGGGAGTTATATGTTGCGGGCAGAAAGGCAAATTATTGTGCTCATCGTGGAGGTGTTGCGGATACTCCAGATCAACTTCTAAGAAGTACCCTTCAGATTAATCATCGGAAATATCAGTTACATCGATATTAGGGTCAACCCATTCGAACCCTCCATATGGTAAATATTGAGACATTGCGAATCCATATTGGTTATTGCAGTCGTAATATTTTAAGGTCACTGTAGGCTTTGTAGGGTTCATAAGCTGTCATATATTTATTATTAGCGACACATCGTCTCTTTGAACATTGTGATACTCCCCCTCGGATTCCTTTTTCAACAAATAATAATTGCTCAATGTCTGTAAGAAGCTCCAATTCCTGTCTGGTCTTGAAAAGCATACAATACATGTATAACCAGGTAATGTGAAATAATGGCCTGGATCTAGACCATAGCTTTCAAGACTACTGTTTCGAAACTTTTCAAAAACATCAGCCAGCAACATAAGATCAGTCTTCATATATAAACCAGTGTACTCGCCCAAGTTTTTGATTCCAAACTCAGTCCACACCCGTCCCGCATGGGCGTATTGTTCATCGGTGATGCCAGTATCTTCCAGTTTGTTATAAAATTTATCCTGACTTGGTAAAGATTCATCCGAAAATTTTTCAAAACAATCAAGATAATCATAGCAGAATACCCCCTTTTTAGTTAATAAATTGAATTGATTGTCATGTAAACCGGAAAATTGTGAACGTAGTTCAGGAAACTGTGGTAATGAGGAGGCAAGAGTGTCAAGTGATGCAGCAAGAAATCTAAATGAATCAATGAATCGGAATTTAATTAATGAGTCGTTGAAATGCTTGGTGAATGAGATGTACTTTTCCTTCGTAATAGGAAGTATATCTATCTTTCCTTCAGCACACTGCGCAATTTGATTGACAATGAAGTGGCTATCGTATCCTGATAAGTTGTGAAAAACAACGGGTACTATATGCGTGTCTTGATAATTAATATTACAAGATTCATGGGCTGGACCACGATAGTTTGAGTTTCTGCTATCACTATTATTAAATCCAGAGGCAACATGGAAATGGTCACGCACTTTCATGTCTTCAGGAGAGAACGGTTTCTCGCAGATATGACAATGAGTGGCTGTATCATACTGGTGCTGCTCTTCATGTGAAAGTGGATCGATGTCGTACGGACAGAGGAAAATGGTGTTTAGATCTTCTGATAGCTGTAGCATTTCTTTAGCAAACCAGTCTATGCAGGATGATCCTCTGTAGGAACGGTAGAAAGATAATGAATCGTCATAAGAACACTTCAGGTAATATCCTATAGCTGAAGGGATGTGCTCTTGATATCTGGTTTTATCACTGAGAGGCTTCAGGACACTTTCCAAATCAGCATAAATGATGAATGGGGATCTCTCTTTGTTTTTAAAGTTTCTAAACTTTAAAATCTTGTTGGTATCGTCTGGCAATCTCATCTTGCATTTGTTCAGCATACTGCAGTCCTCCATATGAATATTAAGTTTGTTTTCGGAACAAAAATAATGCAGGCAGCGGTCACAAAAGTATTTTTTATGCGTGTCTTTACTGAGTTGAGAAGATACCAGTCTGGACAAATCTTTGATCCATACAAAATGATAATTTACAGGAGTTGAATCATCCTTATCGTATCGGTCCTGAATCAGCAGAAGGTTTACATGACGATCCCGTTTATCTCTAGTGAGATATGTTGGTAGTACTATAAATTTTTTAGACTTCTTCAGTATGTATGCATTGACTGAGATGTTGTTTTGTTTTTCAAATCGTGGGATTTGCGGTGTTGTCATCGGAAACTGGATGCCTTTGAGATTCAGCAGCTGTGTGTAGTGAGGGTACTTAGAAGTTCGTTGTGGATCTTTTTCAACAGGATAAAGGGCGAACACAATGCTTCATGCAAAGCAGGCATTATCTTCGTTCTTAACATTGATGCATGCCTGCTTCCTCTTTATTTCATGGGGTAGATCAATATAAGATGATCCAAGTTGGGGAGTATACTTGTTGATGTTTACACCCAAGTTATGGATTCTTACTAATGCCCAACCACTTGAACCTTCTGAAAATTGGTCAACATCTTTCATAAATGGTTGTACTACACGTTCGTCCCACCACTCATTTAAATCGGTATCTTTCAGTATAGAAACATTCGATGTGTTGAAATACTTGATTTCTGAGACTACTTGTTCAGCCTTAGACATCTCAAATTCAGCAGCAAACACCGTATTCACTTTCACCGCCTCTTCAGTTTTCAAAACATTCTGGATACGCCTCATGAAAAGTGATTTGCAGTCGGAGAAAAAAGCTTGAATACTCTTGTGCTTGAGATTGGCTATCACTCCAGTCCTAACACGCCTTTTAAATGCAGATATACAGTCAAACCATTGCACTCTGTCACTAGTCCATTCTCTACGCGAGGACCCAACTCCAGATCCTTTCTTTTGCAAATATTTTATTTGGGTTCGGAAAGTCTTAATGTTGGCTAACGTTGCCTGGAGGTTCTGTTTTTCACCCACTGTTGTCACTTTCTTTATTTGATGATGAAGATGTCGGATTGCCTTGGTACATTGTCTAAGTCCATCCTCTGCGGTGGATCCATTAAATTTCTCACGCAGATTCACCAATAGAGCAGTTACTGCAAAGAGAATACTCTTCACCAGTGCAGAGAGAACCATGGTTTCTATAAGAGATTTAAATAAACTAATAAACTTTGAAATCACTCTTTTAGTTAATATGCACTATAAGCACGTCTTGACTCAATGAGTGAAACTCAAAGATTAATGTATTCTCTAGTATGAAAAACTACTTTTATAGTCATATATTCATCACCATCTTCATCTAAGGGTGTGTTCCGAATTAGGAGTGAGTTCAGAAACTACTATCATAATTTAATATATTAAGCCTGGAAATGAAATAATGGTAGAGTATGTGCGATGTCTAATAAGTAAATACTATATAATCCTTGAAATATACTTCCAGAACACGATCCATCTCCCATCAAATAAAAATAAAGGTCAATAGATTTAAATCATGTAGCTTGAAGTGAATAAACGGTAATAATTGAGACAACAGAAATGCAGAAACTTTAAGCAGCCAGAAAATATTCGATTCGAAAAACAAACTACAAATTTATAAAACATACGCTAACATTTTTTGAAAAGCACCCACAAAATACTAGAAGCAAATTGACAAAAAATGAAATTAAGTAAATACTCACATAATGTTTTTTGAACAACACACAATATCACTAGATACACTTAAGAAGCGATCTCTTTGAAAGTTGAATTAGCAGTTAATTTAACACAGCACAAACACAATCACTGTAGTTGATATGTGATCTCTTTGAGAGTCGAATTAATAATGAAATAAAAATTCGCAATTATTTTATTTATCAGTCATTTGCGTATAACGAAATTGCTGTTAGTTCTAGAAAAACAACTGCTTATCATATGGGAACTTCCTGCAAAACTTTATTGCTGCAAACAACATGATAACGTTATCAAACCACAGCTTCCTATAAATTTATTTGGCTCGGTTTGAATTAGCGTAAACAAGATATCACAGTTTCCTTTCACTGCGGTCATCATTTCCGTTGTGGTTTCGATATCTAAAATACCAGATATAATGTGAATTTATTATCAGGAATTTTTAAATAATTACGAATTCATGATTTATATTATTTTTCGATTTTATTAACACTATTTTTAAATAAATACAGATTTGAGAATTTATTATCAGGAATTTTTAAATACATTTATGATTTTATTGGCATGAATTTTTAAATAAATACAGATTTTTATTCATCCCTCAAGACGTAAAAAATTCCTGGTTCCACCACGAGTAAACTAATCGTATCTGGGAACCCTCCTATTGCTGGACGCTGAGTTCTACCTCCTCCACGGGCGAACTGAACCTCTATGAAATCAGTACGGCCACCCATACCTGCACGTTTCGTTTGGGGTTGTCTTACATCTATTTCGGTGGCTAGTATTTCCAAACGGATATTTAGCTTTTCCAGTAATAGCTATGATATCAATAAGATTTACGCTGGTTTCTCTACCATATCAACTTTAATCGTACACATTATCGTAGACGGGTTACAGTTTCAAAGGACTCAGGGTCTTTATCTGCTAATATTTTACAAGTCGCTACAGATGATTTAGAAGCATACCGAAAAGTGTTGGTAATGACATCAGCACACAAGAATGCAGCAGGTCGTTTAAAAGCTTCAAGTCTATATAAATATACTGAAATTATAAAGCCAATGTTTCCTCCTTTGACAAAGAAGCAACGTTTTGCCGGAACTGGTATGAAGTTAACTTACAATAACAAGCCAATGGAATACGTCTACTGGGATGATCCCATGAATTAGTTGAACTGATGATTAAGTTCTGGGACGCATGCAACACCTCTCACGACAACGACATAATTGCCATTTTAAATGAACTTAAGGAAGCTAATATTATACGAGATAAATAAATTTCGAAATTGAAAGTGTATATTATTCCGTATCCTATGGCAAACATGTCAGTTTCATGATGACTTTAAACAAGTTTGAGCGTAGTACCCATCAGCAACTAATGTCATCAGCATCACATAACCTAGCTTTTATGAAAGTGCCATTTTCCTTTACCACAGAGGGAAATATCGATGCTGGGAAGCTGAAAATTACCAATGTCGAAGTACCGACGAAGGCCATGGATGCCGCCAACAAGCAGTACGTTGATAAGAAAATAGCAAACGGACTTCAACAACTACGTAGTGATTTTCAAACAGCTTTCAGCAACTACACTGGTGAAGTTCAGCAAACTTTATCTGTGTTTAAGCAAAACGAAAAGGTTAGCGAGGAACGTGGAGCTCAAAACTTTGCTGCAATGAATACTCGCATGTTGAAAACCGAACAAGCTATGGAAACCCAACTACAAAATATATCGCTTCTCATTTCAAAATTCAATATATTAGAAGCTCAATTGGAATCTGCCCGGAAAGAATATAAGGAAACCATCACAAAATTTGAAGCCTCGTTTAATGACAACCGTATATTACAGGAAAAACGTATAAATGATGTGGAACTTTCTATGAAACAAGCTCCTAAAGGTGTTGTTGCAGCCTAAGTGTTAAATATTTTTCGAAAAGATAAGGCTAAAGATCTTTCTGATCTAACTGAACTTATAGACAAGATGACAAAAGTAGTGCCTGAGCTATACCGAGACATGCAAAAACTACATGATGATATTGCAAATCAAATGTTGGAACAAAATCAAAAACTTGAAGCAATCCCAGACAGTATTGCCGAAATTAAATTACGTCACTATTAAGTTGTCTACTGCCGTTATTTGTTAGCAACATGGTAGTGTTACATTTAATAGAAAAATTCTCATGGAAACTTTGGCCATTAAAAACAATGTTTTGTTTACTTTTAAAAATGTAATGTCTCCTATGGTGAAACACTCTAAGGAAAAGATCTTGGTTGTTAATGAACTGTGTGAGAAGAAAGTTTGCTCAACGTTGTGTAATAATCATGGGGTTTGATGAAGAGTCTGAATTGAATAAATGTATATAAATTAAATGATTAGATTTTGTTTCATCAGTTCAATACCATGGAGTGTCACGATTATTATCAGATATATGAAAATCGTAGTTTTGAAAATTGGCGGTCGGATTTCTCTTCTGAAAAGTTAGCCAGAGCGTGCTTCATTTACCAACAAGAAGCTGTGAGTCACAAAGAGGACGTTGTCATATGTTCGTTTTGTGAAATTGAAGGACCCAGCTGAGAAGATGGTGACGATCCTTTGACTGATCATTTAGACTGGAATTCGTATTGTCGCTTCTTTGATATACATGACACTTACCATATAAACAGACCAATCATTTACGAAAACATGGCAACGGTTGACAGCAGGCTTGCGACTTTTAAAAACTGACCCATCTGAGACTGAGAACAGATTGGGAATGCTGGATTCTTTTACACTATATTTGGCGACCACATAGCCTGCTATTGCTGGGATACAGAACTTAGGAATCTCTTATCTTACGATAATATCGAAGAGCTTCATGCAAAGGCGTTTGAGCAGTGTTTGCTCCTTAAAACCTGTACCCCTCACTGACTCCAACACATAAAATTTGCTTAAGTAATGGCTATTGCCTTATAGACACTTGGCTAGTTGCTTACATTATTCTATGAAATTAGATCACTGTTACTGTTGCTATATATATATATATATATATATATATGCTAAAAATAAAAATGCTTGAACATATTTTGTTTTATTTAAACATATAATAATTACTGTACAATAACAACAGTAACACCTATTGCTACGATAAATACGTAAACTGTTTTATTCTGGGTTGGTAGTTTGTTGGGCATCGTTATAATCAACCAGGTTGGAATTATTCCATGACTCAAGATAATGAAACTGATTTCCCAACCTCTAGCGAGCCATTTTAAGTTCCCAAGACATTTCTTTAACAAGTTGGGCATTAGGTTTTTGCTACAGCCCTTATAGTTGCATGGAAAGACTCCCGCTGCCTACGTATAAGGTACCATTCACTCTTACTCAGAGCCATACATCTCTGTTTTTTATGGTTGACGGACTTGGGAGCTACTCGATTGAGTACATAGTTCTTCAAGCGTGAACTTGTGTTACAACTCTGAAATACAGTGTTTTTTAAGTGACTACTGATAGAAATTTCTATATGTAAGCTAATTTTTATTCACCCATTTGTCTATGATTTAAGTCAAACCCAATTTTTGATTGCTTCAGCAAAGTCCGAAAACAACCAACATTGTTTTGTAATTTTTTCAAAGTTCGCACACATACATTTCCATGACGAATAGCTCAATTAAAAAGTCTCAGATGTCGCTAAGCCACAATGGTATCTCAGCAGACTGTTTACATTTTTCAACATAGCTCTGTACCAATTTGATTAGTCATCTTTTTTGAAAAATCTCTGCCACTGTAGTTATTTGTTGATTTTATTGCTTCTGTTTGCTAACAATTCTAAACATAAATTAACGTTTAATTTTTTAAATATTTTGCTTGTACTTATAGGATCATTTATTGACTATAGTATATGCAGATCATCATATGCAATTTGTTACTGTATCCGACTTATGACGTCGCCGCCAATAATCGCTGTTGAATTATTTAAGAAAGAAGAAATTCTTTAAAGCCACTGTAAAATTAATAGATGTCACTTTATCTTTTGGTAATGGGATTTGTTATCCATGTTTGACTTCACCATTACTGTATCATATTTCCAAAAAATTGGAAAACTTGTAGTGTGCTATCAGAGAGTAATTCTTCTCTGGTAGTTGCTTTGGCAGAATTAAACCGCGTTGAAAGACATCTTTTTCCGTAAAAACTGGGATGTATGTTCATTATTTCTCTCCCATTTGAACCACATAACAAAATCTAAAGATAGCTGTCGCCTCCTATTTATTAGCAACATTTATTAATTAAAACAATTATCACCTCTACAGGTTTGATTTCTAAAAACACGTCAAATCTAAACAACAATTTTTTAAGCCATTTTATGCAAACGGAAATTAAGATATTCCTGAATAAATATTTTTAACCTTTCTATAAAAATATGTAGTAAATTATTTGTTTTTGTAGGGTGTATCTAAATTAATTTAATGCTTGTACTTGATTATTTCTCTGATTCTACTATCTTATTACTAGTTATACATAAACCAAATATAAAGTCCAAAAACCATCTGATCACAGTATTATAAAGCCAAACAACTATCGCTTCTACAGGTTTGATTTCTAAAAACACGTCAAATCTAAAGACTCCAACAACAATTTTTTTTTAAGCCAAGCAAGCGAAAATGAAGGTTTTCCTGTATACATATTTTTAACATTTACCTATAAAATATACTATAATAAATTACTTCGAAGACATGTGTTTTTGCAGTATGTAACTAAATTAACATTATGCTTGTACTTGATTATTTCTTTGATTCCATTCTTTTACTTATTTATTTCAAATTGAACACTGCTAATAATTCCGATTCAATTACTATCATAAAAATAATATTCAATTTACCCCGTCTGAACTTTTTCGCGTAAAGATAAATAAATTCCACTGCATTGTTAACCGCAACTTCTTCCGGGTGATATATTATTAATAACTAAACGAATTACATTTTATTTTCCCATGTATATATGCAAAGTAAATTAATTTGAGAATTGGATGGTATTATTCTCGGGTATTTTGTCGCAATATTTGGTGGTGTTTCGGTATGAAAAATAAAATATTTTAATCATCAGTTATTAAGTAAATTAATTGGAGAATTATGTTTGGATAATGTTTAATTCTCGAGTATTGTTTGTTGCAATTATTGGTGGCGTTTTAGCGTGTAAAATAGTGAGCTGGTTGATAAATATTATTCGTAGAGGATCTGTGTTTGAATTAAAAAAAAATGGTATGGTATGTAAACGAACATTTTTTAAATATATATTTTTATTTCATTGCTATTGTTCATTCAACATTGAAACATTTGTATGTTACATATTTATGCCATAACTTCAAATTTTGATTGGATTTTCTTGGTTGTTTTCTCTTAGAAAAAGTTTATGGCTAAGTACTGAAATTAGTTTTGAAGTAAAAGCTATAAGTACCTGTCTTAGAAAAGATTTGTTTGGTCCGACTTTGTCTTAGAACAAATTATATAAAGGATCTTTATTGCAGTCATCACATTGCCAACTATCGAACCCTTTTCCTACATTCATCACTAAGTACAGTAATTAGTTTTAATACTAAAGTTTTTGAGTACCTGTCTTAGAAAAGATTTGTTTGAATGACCTATTTAGATTTAGCTGTTTCAATAATAGAATTACTTTGTACATTTTACTCTCGTATCAACAATTCGTTGGAGGAAACATTCCGTGATATATGATGATGAGCCATCAGTGTGTTCGAATCCCTGTGATGTCTTTTTTTCCGCTACCGTTGGTTTTTTGTTTTGCTTGTGACTGTGTCTAATACCGTTCTCCAGCAACAAATTCTCAGCCATTTCCTCTTGCAAGAAATAAAATTGCTTTTAGTTTGTAGGAATAATAAATATAACAGCCTTTCGTTCCAACTTTTTATAGAGCAACACTTGCAAGAAATATTAATTTTTTTCTGTATATTGGCTTGTATGATGAGATACGACCAGCAGTGTGTATCGAATTTCAACATGTCGATTTAAGAAACCTGTAATAACTTATGCAGATTTGTCAAGCGTTACATCCCATTATTTTTCAAAAGTTCTGGGCCTCTGAGGAAGCAAATTGTTACTACATTTCATATGCATTCTTTGTTATATCTTTTTTTTAATATAAACGTTTTGATGAGCCTATGGTGATGACGTAACTTTTTCTAGCATTTATAAGGACCTGTTAGATATAAGTAAACATTTGCGAGCCCCTTACACTTTCTGATTTCCTCTTCTCTGCTTTTTGCAACGGATTTGTTTCAAACCATTTGTAACAACAGTTTCAAGCATTTGTAGTGACTTTGCTTAAACTCAGCAGTCATTTCTACGGTTCCTGTGGTTTCTACGGCCCTAGCCTTTGTAACGGTTTCAAACATTTCTACCCTTTGCAACGCCTTTACTTCAACCATTCAATTTCTAACGGGTTCAGTCGTTTGTATGGTTCCAGTTGTTTTTACGGGCCGTTTCTAAATTTTATAGAGGCGCCAACCATTTCCAGCAGGCATTTCTACTGTCCCTGTCGTTTCTACGGGACGTTTGTAGCTTTTGTAGCGTCTCCAACCATTTCTACCAGATATTTCTATGTCCCAGTCGTTTCTACGGGACATTTCTAGCTTTTGTAGCGTGTCCAACCATTCTACCAGATATTTCTACTGTCCCAGTCGTTTCTACGGGACATTTCTAACTTTTGTAGCGGCTTCAACCATTCTACCAGATATTTCTAAGTTTCTAGGCGTTTCTACGGGACGTTTCTAGCTTTTGTAGCGGCTCCAACCATTCTACCAGCCCTTTGCTACCATTTCTACCATTTATGCCTTTTTTAGTCATTCGCAACGTTCCCGGACCAGTCATTTTCAACATTTGTAGTGGTTCCAACCATTTCTCCAACGGTATTCTTCCCGAATTACCCGCCGGTCGATACAAAATCCAACGATTCAAGTCGCAATTATCATTATCTTTTCTATGAAAACCGCATCTACTTTTACAATTAACGATTTCCTTGTTTACAATTAACCAGCCACTGCACTTTCAACCAGTGCTCGAGTTTCGCTTGTTTATCAGTTCACCAACATGCCGTTGCGGTTTCGTTTATCTTTTGTTATTGTCTTCGTTGAATCTGAATTATTTTATTATTTGTAATAAAATGTTAATTACCAAACATTTGGAAACCTATTAATTATTTACGATGCATTTTCGGTACATTTTTTTTTGCTTAAAATTGCCGAATTATCTATATTAAGAGATCTAACGCCCGGACTAGGCGTCCTCGTGGCCCTGGTTTATCCGACGAAAGCAGAGACTCGAAGGAGTTGCCGCTCTCGCGCATATGATAATTTATTTCGTTGTTCAAAATACGTTTCGTTCATCCCATTGAATATGTTCTTAAGACGTGTTTCGCCACTAATACAGTATCCTGCC
Organism: Octodonta nipae; assembly: GCA_034190945.1. NCBI lineage: Eukaryota > Metazoa > Arthropoda > Insecta > Coleoptera > Chrysomelidae > Octodonta > Octodonta nipae. The sequence continues at coordinate 110,924,425 of CM067217.1, forward strand.
GCGGCCAATGCACCCTGCTGTGATACACCCTGCAACAAGCACCCGACACGAGCCAGTACGTTTCCCGAATGACGTCACGGTTCGCCACCCCGATGGAAGCTCCCCGCCGATTCACGATCGTTGGCCACCGCGTTCCCGACCCCGCGCACCCTCGACCCGACGCCCGCCGAGTCTCCCGAAGGACCCGCGAGCAGACCACCGCGTTCCCTACACACCGCATGCCACCGCGTTCCCTACCCCGCGCACTCCCGACCTACGACCGTCCCCGTTCCCAACCGACGCCACCCGACGGAAATCCTGACGCCTCCTCCCGTTAGGTTAGCGCCCTTGCCGTTAGGTGTCCTGACGCCTTCTCCCGGAAGTCCCGTTAGGTTAGCACCCTTACCGTTAGTTTCGAGCTTGAGGTTAGTGACCCCGCAGACCACCCCCAGCCGAAGTGGGAGTGGAGGGGGTAAATTTGGTTCAATTTCGTGGTTTCGGGACCTTAAATTCTCTTATGGGAAATTACATGTATTTTTGGTCGATTTTGCGCTCGTACCGGTATAGCTTATCTACTTCATTGGAATCAGCTCCTATTCGACTGAAATACCCTCTTGCTCGCTTTGATTTGCTACGATATTTGTGCATTGCTGCTTACCTCCAGAAATATTAGCTCCAAAGCTCCAAAGCTCACAGCATACCATAGAGAGAATAGATGATAAAAACGACTAGTGAACTTATCGATTGTCAGGAGAGCTACTTCTATGATCCATTTTTTTTATCAAGTACGAAAAATTTCTCATCAGCAGGTATAAACAAAACCTAATTCCAATGTAATTTTTTTGGGAGAAAACAACGTTCCAGTAGCAAAATTAAAACTCTCAAATAACATTGATAACAATATTGCAACTTTAAAAAGTTGAATTACTTGCAATTTAAAATTTTCAACTTACAGTTGCTTTTATAACATTTCTTTATCTGGGTAAGCATTTAGTAACAATAACAACTCATCTAAAATAAAAAAAAAAAACAAAAAATGATAGTCTAGGTAAAGTCTCATATCCGACTTTACAAAAATATAAATAGGAAATTTTATAAGTAACATGAATTTGCAATGTCATAAAATTTCATAAAAAAATTACCAATAATTCAGTTGTTTTTGTTTAACATTTCCACACTTATATTTCGTAAACAAAAAGAAAAACTTCACCGTTGTTTCCTAAATGATAGTTATGGCACCTTTTAATTAATATGTATGCACTCTTTGGGAATAACACTACAATTGAAATAAAACAAACTCTCTTAGTTAACACTTTAAAATATTACATTCCAAAGAAATAAATATCACCTAAATTTGCAACAGGGAACCGTAATGTTAGTCTGAAGTTGGTAGACAATGTAACTCGTTCCTCGAAGTTTCCTTGGACTTCCATCGCCTTGAAGTGGTTGATCTCACAACGTTTCAATAGTTGTGTATCTGCTATCGTCATCAGGTGAATAATAGGAAATTCAGAGTATCCTTCGTATTTATATTATACCCTTAACCGGTCACGCGTCGCCGGTCATGGTCATTGGTTCTTCTCTGGTCCAATCAGCGTCGTCTTACCTGGAGGTTGGTTGCCGGTGATGCGTAGAGGCAGAGGCCGAAGAAGAGCTCTCCAAATATTTTTAATTTGGAGGCAAGGCTCGTTAATTATATTTTCATTCGAGATTATATATGCCGTCTCTATGAATTTTCTTTTGTACCAGTGCTCCTCCTTGTGAATTGCTCTAGCCTGGTCTCAGTTGATATGATGGTGTTCGGTCCATGCGTGATTAGCTAGCCCAGACTTCGTTACCTTGCCCTTTGAGTAGCTGTGCGGTGTTCCTTAATCCTGGTGTCCAGCGGTCGCTTGGTCTCTCCACAGTATACTGTATATACAGTTATTTGGTATTGCTGATGCGTCGGGCCTCGTTCTTCTTATCATGCTCCTTGCTTTTGAAGATCATTCTGATTCCATAGCTGTGTGCAATTCTTCTAAGTTTCTCCGACAAGCGTTTAGTATACGGTAATAGTAGAGTTGCTATCTTGGTGTCCTTTTCCTGCCTAGGTGGTTTGTCCAGCTCTTCAAACGCCTTGCTAATGATCGTTTCCGGATATCCCTTCTCTAAATTTCACATGTTCTTTTTAAGGGCTTCTGGAGTGCTGGAGATATTTTTGGCTCTATGGATTAGTGTTTTGATGATGCCAGTTTTCTCTGATGGGTGGTTGGAATTGTAGTGAAGGTATAAATTTCTGTAGACTGTTGTTTGGATTCCGGTCCTGTCCTTTGGCACTTTATATCAAGGAATGGTAGGCACCCACTCTCTTCCATCTCCATGGTGAATCTAATGGATGGTTGGGATTGGTTCAGGTGCTCCAGGAATGCCTGTAGTTCTGTCTCTCCATGTTGCCAAATAATAAAGGTGTTATCGACATACCTCAACCTTAGCTTAGGCTGCTTTTCGAAACTCCTCAGTGCATGTTCTTCGAACCATTCCATGTAGACGTTGGCGATGGTTGGTGATAACGGGGAACCCATAGGCAATCCGTCTTGTTGCATGAAGAACCGGTCCTTCTCCTGAAAGTAGCAGTTCTTGAGGCAACATTCAAGCAAGTCCATGATTGAGTCTATTTGGCAGCTCCGTCCTCTCCATCAGGGTTTCGTCTTAAGTAAATTTCTTTCTCACTGTGTTGAGAGATTCGGCTAGTGGTACGTTCGTGAAAAGGTTTCCAACGTCGAAACTTACTAAGCGATGTTCTTGCCCAAGTTCCATGGATCCGATGATTTCGATAAAGTGCTTTGAGTCCTTGACCTGCGATGATGTTTTGCCCTCCAAAGGTTGGATGATTGGTAGAAGGAATTTCGATAGTGCTGCTGTTGGTGACTTGCGCGACCTTGTAATCGGTCTGAGAGCCTTGTGTATCTTGGGTAGTCCATAAAGATGTGGTGGTTTGCTGTGATGTGGCGTCAATTTTCTCCTTGTTTCAGGTAGAATGTATTCAGCATGATATCTGAGAGTGTTTTAAGTTTACCGTTTTATTTTGGATGTTGGATAAGTAGGCAGTGGTTTGTGTTTTCCCTTCGACAGTACTTCATCGATTTTCTTGTTGTATTCCGTTCTGTCCATCACGATGGTGGCATTTCCTTTGTCAGCTGGTAGAATGATGATAGATTTGTTGTCCTTAAGTGTTTTTATGATTCTCCTTTTGGATTCGTTGATGTTTTGTTTGATGTGTTGTGTTTTCTCAATTGCGGTTCTGACTTTCCATCGGAATTCCTCCAGTTGCGGTGTCTCTTTGCTGCCTATTGCTGACTCCACGGAACTTATGATATCTAGTACTGGCATCTTTTTTGGAGCTACAGCGTAGTTTACTGGTACTCTTCTCCATAGTCTTCTCGTATCCTCTGAATTTTCCATTGATACCGGGTCCGTACCGGGCTTCCAATGTTACTCCAATGTTAGTAAACAATGTTCCTCGAGGAACGAGTTACATTGGATACGAGAAGACTATGAAGAAGATTACCAGAGAAGAGGATCACATCAAGTTCCTACGGTACGCCAGAGACCAACAGCTGCACTATCGAAATTCCTTCTACCAATCATCCAACCTTTGGAGGGCAAAACATAATCGCACGTCAAGGACTCAAAGCACTTTGTCGAAATCATCGGATTCATGGAACTTAGGCCAGAACATCGCTTAGTAAGTTTCGACGTTGAAAACCATTTCACGAACGTACCACTAGACGAATCTCTTAACATAGTGAGAAAGAAACTTACTGAAGACGAAACCTGATAGAGAGGACGGAGCTGCAAATAGACTCAATCATGGACTTGCTTGAATGTTGCCTCAAGAACTGCTACTTTCAAGAGAAGGACCGGTTCTTCATGCAAGAAGATGTATTGCCTATGGGTTCCCCGTTATCACCAACCATCGCCAACGTCTACATGGAATGGTTCGAAGAACATGCATTGAGGAGTTTCAAGAAGCAGCCTAAGGTATGGTTGAGGTATATCGATGACACCTTTATTATTTGGCAACATGGAGAGACAGAAATACAGGCATTCCTGGAGTACCTGAACCAATTCCAACCATCCATTAGATTCACCATGGAGATGGAAGAGAGTGGGTGCCTACCATTCCTTGATATAAAGTGTCAAAGGACCTGGACCTGAATCCAAACAACAGTCTACAGGAAGGCTACGCATACAGGATTATACCTTCACTACTATTCCAACCACCCATCAGCAACGAAAACTGGCATCATCAAAACACTAATCCATAGAGCCAGAAATATCTGCAGAACACCACAAGCCCTCAAAGAAGAACATGTGAAACTTAGAGAAGACCTTTTGACGAATGGATATCCGGAAACGATCATTACCAAGACGTTTGAAGAGCTGGACAAACCACCTAGGCAAGAAGAGGACACCACGGTAGCAACTCTACTATTACCGTATACTAAAGGCTTGTCGGAGAAACTTAGAAGAATTGCACACAGCTATGGAATCAGAATGATCTTCAAAAGCAACGACACCTTGAAGAGCATGATAACAAGAACGAGGCCCGACCCACCAGCAATACAAAATCACTGTATATACAGCATACCGTGTGAATGTGGCAATTTTTACATTGGAGAGACCAAGCGACCGCTGGACACTAGGATTAAGGAACACCGCACACCTACTCAAAGGCCAGAGGTAACGAAGTCTGGGCTAGCTAATCACGCATGGACCGAACACCATAATATCAACTGGGACCAGGCTAGAGCAATTCACAATGAGGAGCACTGGTACAAAAGAAAATTCATAGAGACGGCATATATAATCTCGAAAATATAATTAGCGAGCTCAGCGTTCAAATTAAAAATATTTGGAGAGCTCTTTTTCAGCCTCTGCCGCTACGCATTACAGGCAACCAGCCCCCAGGTACGAGGACGCTGATTGGACCAGATAAGACCCAATGACCATGACCGGCGACGCATGACCGGTTAAGGGTATAATATAAATACGACCGATACTCTGAATTTCATATCATTCACCTGATGACGATAGCAGATACACAGCTATTGAAACGTTGAGAGAACAACCACTCCAAGACGATGGAAGTCCAAGGAAACTTCGAGGAGGGAAGCGTAACCTTCTACAATAATTATTCCTTTATTATGGTGTGCCCTTAAAGAACGCAAGCAAATTAAATCCGATGTTGCCATGATTTCTGGTTTATAACCTCTGTTCAAAATTTTTGTTTTAAATATCACTTCATTTGATAAGAATATAAACGACGTCTGCTTTCGTAAAAATGTACATCGAGCAATCCTGTGTGTACTATTTGTGGTTTGTATCGGAAGCACGGCCATTATGCGCTCATTTTCCTCAAATAAGAATCAACTTTAAAATCGATAACATAGAGCTTTGTATGTTAAGCAACCCGTCCAGATTTTTAAAGCACAAGCAGGGTTGCCAGATTTTTTGAAGACAAAAATCCTGAAAAATTAATATCATTCTTTTACGCATTCGACCGTTTGGTTGTCATAGTCATAAATCTTTCTTTTTATATCTTATCTACGCTTAAACTAAAATGCCAGGGATTAAATTAAAAAATGCCTGCTTGTATTGCAAAGAATTGCTGAAATAGCTCGGGGGAAAATGACAAAATGAATTCAATTCCAAAAGATATAAATAGACGATTGCAGTTGGTGAAAAATACAGGATTAAAGGAAAATCTAAGTAAACACTGCTCTTTGTGCTTTCTGAACTGAACTGTATAGGTAACCAAAGTGCGTATAAGGAGAGTGGTGCCAAGCTCGGAAGGACGACCGCTCATTTTCTACGAATAAGAATCAACTTTAAATTCCTCATAACGACCATTTAAACTCGTGCAGATTATTATACCTCAACCATGGTTGCCAGATTGGTTGAAAAGAAAAATCTTGAAAAATCAATATTCTGTTACGCATTCCTCTCAATATGAAAAATATCAATCAAGAGATCAGCCATTGATATTGGAAGTAAATATTACAATATTTAAAATTTATTAGATTCAAAGTTAAAAAAAAGGTAATTATGAAATTTTGTACCTATCAATTTTATTTTTAAAAAGTAAGATATTAATAATAATTTTGTTTAAAAATTTCTAAAACCTAATTGGGGTACATAGTTTCATTTTTTAAATTCACCCACTATCGTAAGTACGCAACAGCAACTCTCAAAACTTAGAAATATGCAGTTTGTCAACTAAAGCCAGGTTGATGCTGCAATCGACCTATTTTCTTCTGATAATATTTTAATACTGTCTTCAGCATTCTATAATTCAAGTGCTTTAATTTTTACGGCTAAATTTAATAAAATTTAACTAAGAATAGCAAATGCTGAAATTATATAGACATCGTGAGATATACATTAAATCGTCAGAACTGACAATTCTGCAACTAACACTACACATATACTCCCTTCCTATAATAAACCTGAAATCAGTGAAAAAATGGCGGAATCAATTAGCATTTAGCCTCATATACTTAATACTAATATACTGCTATCGTCTATAAGTGGAAGGGTCACTGACTAAGAGAGACAGCAGGTTCTGTAGTTTCACTGTACTTGACCCGTTCTGCGCAAGCGTTGCGACTCTATTGTGAGAATGTTTGTGATGGGAAACCACTAACCGACTAACCACAGATCAGAAAGAGAGAAAACATAACACCAACGACAGAAATGAAAATTACAAATTACGCATTTTCGAACATGCTTGAATCTGCAAAATGAGGTGGCAGATAATTAATACAGAACATTTTTGTTTTCGAGGGCGTAGATTACGAATCTACAATTAATTTTTACCGCAAGCTTTTAAGAAAGGGGGAAAGCCCCAAAAACACCCCCAAAACAGGGTTTTTTGCATTATTCCCGAAAAGTACAATGATTATGAAAAAAGTAACTCGACCATCGTGTTCCTTGTAAAATTTTACGTCGAAATCATGTAGTAATTTATACAATATCAACGAATTGTTGTGCAATTATTTAAGTTTTCAATTTAATTTAATTTATGGAATGCACGCAAATTGTGCACAGACACTCCATTATGCGAATAGCAACGTCTAATGATTCATGTGTAATCATTGACAGAACTGTCTGCTTATGAAACATTTTCGGAATTGTTTTTTGTATTTGAAAAAATATCGGACTATAGAAAGGTAGCTTATTAGACGAATCAATAGAGATTTTTTCGTGTAAAAAATACTATCAGGATAGTGCCTGTGCCATCACATTAAGAATCATTTGTAGTGATGTTTTGCTACCTTTTCCACTCGCATCTATGGTTTTTTACATTATTATAACAGGTGAATTGTAAAGCATGGAAATGCCAATGAAATGAGCCCAGGATCGATCCGATAAGATCTTTAGTAACAGAGAAAAACAAAAAATACTGGAAAATTTGGCGGTTTTCTTTATATTATTATAACTCGGTCACTATCGAAGTTGTAGAACTGGGCTTGTGGGAATTGATAGTAATTGATATCTACCTTATGCGTGACTAAACCAGGCGCTATCGGTTTACTATTTTTGGAATAATTGCTATCTGAAGTTTTTAGTCCACTATTCTTGCAGTCTGTCTCCATGCGACATGGATCGTCAAATATCAATTCAGAATAGAGATGTTGAAAGTAGAGGTATCATTCTACAACGCCTCTATTTTCATTTTTCATTAAATGTCTGTGAAATATACGAAAAATTTTAGCAAAAATGACCAAAATTTGGTGAGCGTAGTGGGGGGAACACGGTTGTTGAGGGGAACTGTAACTCTGACAGATGGTGAAAGAATTTAATCGTTAAAAAAACTTCTATACAGAGTGGTTTGTTCGATTTTATTATATCAAATGAGAACTGTTTATTAATATATTTATATGTAAATGGTTTCTCGGAAACGTTTTTGCTTTAATTTGTGGATTTTGGGTTTACGGAACATCGAAGGAGAGGGGTCATTAAAAAAATTATTACTTGTGAGGATTTTAAATATTAAAACGATGTATGTATGTCCCTCTCTATATATTACTATACGCTTCCCTCAACAACCGTGTTTCCCCCACTTCTTGGATACATTCATACGCTCGCCCTTTTTTTGTCATGTATGCTAACATTTTTCCGATATTTCATAGACATTTAGTGAAAAATGAGAATAGAGGCTTTTTAGAATGACATCTCTACTTTCAACAACTTTTTTCAAAATTAAAATTTGATTATCTATGACGCATGGGGGCCCAATGCAAAAATAGTGAATATAAAACTTTATATCAGAATTGTTCAAAAACTAATAAACCGGTAGCGCCTGGTTTTGGTATACATAAAATAGATGTAAATTACTATCAGTTCCTACAAGCCCAGTTCTACAGCTTCTAAAGTGACGAAGATACGATTTTCTAAAAAAAATCCTAGATTTTTCAGTACTTTTTGTTTTTCCCTGTTACTAATTATCCAATCGGATCGAGTCTGGGCTCATTTCACTGGTATTTTCATGCTTTACAATTGACCTGTTGACACCATTGAGATTAGTTTATTAGTTTTGATTTTATAAACATGCTAAGAAAAAAAAACGTAAGTAAAAAATCATAGTTGCGAGTGGAAAACATAGCAAAATATCGCTAGGAATCTTTGTTAATGTGATGGCACAGTCGGTATCCTGATAGTATTTTTTACACATTATCAGTTAATTTTTGCTCTATTGATTGGTCTATATAGTAATACATCTGGATTGTCGGACTTGGCAATTGTGAAATTAATATTAATTTAATGTTAAGTAATAGTCACGTTTGTTTTTAAGGATAGTTGAAATAGTTGCAAATTTATTTACGGGGATTAGCTTTTACATATGAAGAATGAATGTAGAAAGGTTTTATCAAAATTTATATTTGACCTTACCCTTAATTACACCTCAAATTTAATATAAATAAAAAACTGAAATAAAATTGAATACCTTTTTGTTATATACATACTTAATATACTTCTCTTAAGTGCAGGTTGATGCAGTTGTCATTGTAAGAATGGGGTTGTGTAACCATAGATTAAATACAATACAAAAAACTTTTTTATATTCACACATATTATGGATTATAGGAGTTACGCTGCAATCATATTAGTTATAATTTAAGTAAAATTATGATCAAGGTGTTATTCGGATCGTAGTTTAATCTCGAAAGGTTTTGAAAAAATCCAATTACTGCAAATATTATAAACAATTTACTTAAAAATGTGTATTGTAGTTTTTCTCGAAAAGAAGCAGGACACTTCCTACAATAAGCCCTATCTAAAGGAACTCTTCCGCCAATATTTATAATTTTAAGTTAAAGGCGACCCTTTGATATAGAGTTTCATCATATATAATATTTTTTTCTTTTGATTTTTAACTGAATTTATCTAAACAAGAAACTTACACTTTTAGAAATCATTAATGAGGTTCGCTTTAAAATTTTGTAAATAATACAAATTTTGTTAAGATAACAACATTCACAATAATTGTCCTGAAGCAATGAAAAATTTTTGTTCCACGAAAAACCAATATTAAAAAAAAAGAAATATACCTATTGACTACCAATTGATACTACCGAAATGATTCAGTTAATTTCGTTCTACTCCTTTAATATTATTCTATTTAATACATATTTCAAATCCAGAATATGGATATTTTTTCTCTATAGCAATAATTCTCAATGTGAGTAATCTTCAGATATTTGATACTTCTTTGAAATAAAATGTTTTCATTTGGACCGTAAATTTATAATTTCGTCGACAATCTTCAATAACAAATGAATATAAAAAAAATATCCTTAGGAAAATATTCAAATAATAATACCTTCATAATGCACCATAGCTCAAACACGTTATTAAAATACTGTAGGCCATCCCTTAGAATTCTGAATAGAAGCAATTACGATTGACAAATCTTTATGATATATTGGAGTGTCTACACGCACAGGAGGTGTATTACAATAAAACATTTAAAAAAAATATAACCGACATTTAAAAATGTGTTATTTTCAACTTTTTAGTATTTTTGAAATCTGGTAGTTTTAATTCTTTACTTTTTATTTTGTATGTATAACCTTAATAGGTAAAATCGAAAGCCTCAACATTACACAATGATACTTTCCCATTTAAATTGACAAGTAAATCTTTACGAACAAAAATGTACTACTAAGCGTTGACTTAATAAGCCCAAAATATATTTATGCCTTATGGACTACGCCATGTAACCTTGTTTCAACTTTTTTGACAACCTTGTATAACTATAGATAATTCCACTCTAACCTATGTACCAACAATCCTGTACAGTGCATCCCATTTTGGTTGAGATTGCCAGGTTACTCGGTTGTTATTGAAAATAGAGTCTTGCGGTTTTCACATACCTCTTCTACTTTTTTGTGAAACTCAGGATGGCCATATCAGATTTTGCATAAGTGTTTCCATTTAAAAGATACAGGGCGATTTTGATAATTTATACTTTTTGGACCCCTTCTATATCTACGAAGTTATTAGAAATACTCTGCTCTAAGAACTACGTCTAATAGAAAATTTTGCATAGAATCCAGTGGAGTACTCAATTTTCTTTTCCGAGTATGGTTTTGAAGATACTACACAACATTATATATTTTTAAAAGGAACACCCTGTATTTTATTATTTCATTGAATTCGTTATTTTTTCCCTTTAAAATAATGTATAATACAATACACATGGTATTATTAGAAATGCTAAAAAACACTAAAAAGCTGAGTTTTTTGCTAGTATGCCATGTATTTTCCATTTAAAAGGAGAATCAAACAAATAATTCCATTTGAGATTTTTTATAGGAGTTTATCAGCAAAGAAAAATAATGTTAACAATAATTCAATAATATGAAACACGAAATTTAGGTACCTAAAAGCAACTAATAAATAGTTATACATCGTTCATTATGTATAACAAACAGAACAAGTATTACAAATCAAATATCTATCTTAAAATTAATTTTGGACATTATTTATTACCTTATTGATTTAACTGTTCAAATTGTTGTCCATTTTCCCTAACACATAATTGGCAAACCTTTTCAATACGCCTGAGTGCATTTTAAATTATAACAGGTCTTCTTTGTAAATCCTGAAAAGCTGCCTCCGTTGCGGCACGAAGTTCTTCGCGACTGTTGTGTCTGTTGGTATATATTTTATTTTTCAAATAACCCCACAAAAAAAGTCCAATATAGATAAATCGGGTGATCTTGGAGGCCACCTAATTGGTCCATGTGTTCCTATCCAACATCCTTGAACATTATTTTCTAAAAAGCGCCCAATTAATCTAGAATTGTGGTCAGGGGCGCCATCTTGTTGAAAGTGTATAGAATTGCGAAAGGCGAGGGGAACATCTTCCAATATTTCGGGTAATAAGTCTTTTAGGATTGTCAAGGTAAGGGTTCCTTCAAAAAAGCGGAACTTTATTTTTATCCCCAGTATGAAATAGGCTACATTAAAACCAAATCGACCCTCCTGTTGTCGCTCAAAAATTAAGTGCGGGTTCTCATCATACTAGTATCTTGTATTCTGCCTGTTAAATATACCGGCACTGCTTATATGAGATTCGTCTGACCAAATAACTTTCCTTACAAAATCATTGTTCCTTCGGGTTTGGTCTAAAAACCAATTGCAAAAATTTAACCGTCTTGCTGCATCGCCAGGATATAAGTGCTGAGAAACTCCAGTATAATTTTCTAATTTCGCACAAGAAGTCTGGGGATAGGCATGAACGCTAGCTAACACATTTATTTCATTCATTTTTCGATTTTCTTTGTTATACACCTTTGATCGAGGTTTAGAATATGCACCAAAACTTAGTAAATTATTCTTTATTCTAAATATAGTTGCTCGATGCCTCTCTGGATATCTGAAAGTTTTAAACACGCGATTTCATGAAATATCTTATGGTAAAATACTCGTACTTTATACCTGTGGAAATATAGTTCTAAAGCTTCTTCAACATTCTCATAACATTGATTTAAACATTGTATTTTTCGTATTTTTCGTTATTTTGAAAAACGAATTCTCTTCCAGCCATTATCAATTATCAACCAGCAAACTCACGAATAGTTATTAATATAATGATCTTGTAAACTCAAACACGATAAAACACAATAGTTACTAATAATGACAGCTTGATCAGATTTGCGTTTTTCTCTCCAGCGCTCACTAGATAAAATATTGTTCCGAAAGGCGGAATTCTATAATAATTTTAAATGGATTCATGCGAGATGGAAAGTTTTGCCAATTATGTGTTAGGGAAAATGGACAACAATTTGAACAGTTAAATCAATAAGGTAATAAATAATGTCCAAAATTAATTTTAAGATAGATATTTGATTTGTAATACTTGTTCTGTTTGTTATAAATAATGAACGATGTATAACTATTTATTAGTTGCTTTTAGGTACCTAAATTTCGTGTTTCATGTTATTGAATTATTGTTAACATTATTTTTCTTTGCTGATAAACTCCTATAAAAAATCTCAAATGGAATTATTTGTTTGATTCTCCTTTTAAATGGAAAATACATGACCTACTAGCAAAAACTCAGCTTTTTAGTGTTTTTTAGCATTTCTAATAATACCATGTGTATTGTATGATACATTATTTTAAAGGGAAAAAAATAACGAATTCAATGAAATAATAAAATACAGGGTGTTCCATTTAAAAATATATAATGTGTAGTATCTTCAAAACCATACTCGGAAAAAAAATTGAGTACTCCACTGGATTCTATGCAAAATTTTCTATTAGACGTAGTTCTTAGCGCAAGAGTATTTCTAATAACTTCGTAGATATAGAAGGGGTCCAAAAAGTATAAAGTATCAAAATCGCCCTGTATCTTATAAATGGAAACTGAGTTTCACAAAAAAGTAGAACAGGTATGTGAAAACCGCAAGACTCTATCTTCAATAACAACCGAGTAACCTGGCAATCTCAACCAAAATGGGATGCACTGTACATATGACTGCCCACGCACAAGCATACATTTGTTAGCTGCCTTCTATAGGACGGAGTAGAATCCATCCCATATTTACGGAGTCAAATCCGTCCTATATTTCACCCATAGTATATAAGTCCTTGTGGGCTAGCCCATAAATTAGTTAATTTTTTACATTTTATATTATCGTCCTGTGTAACATTAATTCCTCTCCACACTTTATGCAACTTCTTATGGGCTATAAAAGAAATAACTGTATAAATATAATTCAACTGCAGCATATATTTCAACCATTCTGTATATGATTTGCTTATGTCCATATCATATAACAGTTTTTTAATCACCCTATATAATTTTAATTTCACATTTTTCCATCATTTTTATACCACCAAACGTCCAGTCCACCCTATATTCCAACCATCCTGTATATACGGCTGCCTACGGACTACTATCATTCTAGTCCGTTTTATATTTCAATCTTCATATAAATGCAACTCCTTCTATCACTTTACTTTGTGATTTTGTTTGCTATAACTAAACACCCTGTCTATAAACGTACCAAATAGCAGTTTAAAGTTTGACATGTGTTTTCACTGAATTTTCTATTAGGCCGGGAGAATGTGACAACCAAAAGCATCGTCTTCGCAAAATGGAAAATTTTGCATTTAAATAGGTATTTGCCTGGAATACAAACAAAACGGGCTTGGTACTCATTGATTTAAGGAGCCAAAAATACTATGCTTTACTACCTATATGCTTGAGATGTACATAGGAAATTTTCAAATTTGCAATTAAAACTTCCAGTGCCTAAAATTACCGCACTATTACGTTGGAATTAAAATATTTATGAGGAAATGTCCGTTATGTCATTTCGATGAAATTTTTGATAAGAATTTTGGAATTTTCGGCGATTTTCTGCAAAGGATCATTCTTAATAGATTAAACGTTAAAAAACTATACACATCCATAAGGAATTATCGAAAAATCGACTAAAATATTAGGGATATTGGTCGATTTCCATGCACGCATGTGTTCATTCACAAATTTTATCACTTTACCAATAGAATTCTTTTCCAAAATTTGAAGTTTCACCAATCCGGATATATACTCTATTAAACAAGACCATATCTATATATAAATAGGCTAAGACAAAACGATTAGGTACCATTTTCTCCTCTGTTTCTCAACCGATTTTCTTCATTTTTGTTTTGTTTAGTAGCTACTGACGACCTTCAGTGCAGAATGCTAATCTTAATTTATAATATTGGTTCATTCATTAAATAAAATATAATAAAAATTCATTATTTACGTCAATAATGTCAATACCAAACAAATGAATGTGCCGCGTGCCGCTGCCGCCAGACTCAAACCATTGAGTAATTATATATAGACAGACCAATGCTATTATATACTTAGAGCATGTACTTCTGGAGGTGGCATGCAAGCGTTGTTATTGTTTAGTGGGTAAAGTAATCGTTGAATATCATAATTATACAGAGCGATTCCAGATATGTTAGAAATAATTTTTTTAATGGGTGGCACATAAGCAGTTGCATATTTAGGGTGTTTAAAATATAGAGTAGAGTGCAATTTTAACTAATAAAATAATTATATAGAGAAGCCCATTAGCGGTTGAATTTACAGGGTTCTTGGAATAGAAGGTGCAGTAAAATTACAGTTATACAGGGTGGTGCAAAAAATGTTATACATAGATGCATATACAGGGTGGCGTAAATGGAAATGCCACATTTCGTAACCCATAAGCAATTGTATATATAGTTAAGATGAAATATAGGGTAAGAGGAATTATAGATATACAGGATGGTGATAAAAAATGTTAGAATAGGAAATGATTTATAGAGTAGACCACGAAAAGTTCCATATATATAATGATTGAAATATAGGTCGGAGTAGAATTATAGTTACAGAAGATAATTAAAAATTTCATAAACAAAAAGAGTAAATATGGTGGGTCATAGACAGTGGCATATACAGAATGGTTTACCCGGTGGTTGAAAAATGTTAAAAAATATTATGCGTGGTCCATAAGCATTTGCATATGCAGGGTGGTGGAAATGTATAATGAGATGGAATTATTATAATGAGGATTTTAATAAATGTTAGAGAATTGAGAGCAATTATAGCTATACAGGGGTGTTAGAAAAAATAAATATGTAGGGTAGCCCATTAGCAGTTGAATTGTTGTCATATTAAATTAAGAATTACGAATTTGAACACAAATAAAGTTCTATGAATTATATCTGAAAAAAACTTGAATTTCGTTACTTATTTGTAGAAGCGAGATGTAAGACCGACATCTAGGATTTTCGAGGAAACTATCACACAGAGGTTCCGAATCTGGATCCGTTCTGTGTAATTGCTGTTCTCCCTAAAGTCCTAGGATAGAATGTCAAGATAAAATTTTCATGTTACTTAACCTGCCAGAGATATTGACACAATTGGTCGAATTTCGACCACTGGGCGACAGCTAGTTCATTCAAAACGGTGCACCACAGGAGAAGAAATCAGGTAACATACAGACAAAAAAAAAGCGAAAAAAAAATACGCGACGAATTGATAATCTCCTCCTTTTTGGAAGTCGGTTAAAAATACGCGACGAATTGATAACCTCCTTCTTTTTGGAAGTCGGTTAAAAATAATAAACTGAACTGATAATTTAAATAATTGCACAATTCGTTGATTTTGTATATTTTGTACAATTTACTACATGATTTCGATGTAAAATTTTACAAGGAACACGATGGTCGAGTTACTTTTTTCATAATCATTGGACTTTTCGGGAATAATGCAAAAAGTCTTGTTTTGGGGGTGTTTTTGGGGCTTTCCCCCCTTATTGCAAGCTTGCGGTAAAAATTAATTGCAGATTCGTAATCTACGCCCTCGAAAACATAAATTTTCTGCGATAATTATCTGCCACCTCATTTTGCAGATTCAGGCAAAATTTCAATGGACCATAAGACACGAAGTACAGTAAAACGATATGAACATACGTATGTTTGCACCGTGATGTTCACGCCTTTCTTTAGACTCCGCTAGTAGTATATTAGTATTAAATTATTGTTGTGCAGTGGTACAAATAATTATTTATTTGTAATTATTAAATTATATATTTAATAATAATTCAGACAAAACCTAAAGCCAACTTTACATTTTTATCTGACACTAATACATTTTTTTAAAAACAACTTTCAACTTTTTTTATCAAAAAAAAAACAGAATATCAGATTAATAAAGCATCAGTAATTAGTTTAAAATTGATTACTAGATGTCGTTACCCAACACTCTTCCTTAAGCAATTTTAAACGTGAATATTCAAAAATTCTTTTACATAATGCTTTTGTCAATATATCAGCAATCAAATTTTTAGTGTTAATGCTAATTAAATTCACTGTCTCTCCTACATGTAGATTAATAAATTTTCTTCGTATTTCAATATGCTTCTTTCCTTTTGTTATTTTTCCTTTTTCTAAATTTTCCAACATATGTTTAGCTGCTTGATTATCAATATACATATTTGTAGGTTCATTCAAATTAATAATTTTTAATTCTTCTATAAGTCTTCTAATCCAACTAATTTCTTGAATACCACTTACTGCAGCTCGATATTCAGATTCTGCTGATGATAAAGATGTTATTGTTTGTTTTTGCGACAACCAAACAATAGGTCCACCACATACAATTAATACTCCACTGGTTGAATTCAGTTCCTTCATGATTAGAATCAGTATATACTTTCAATTCTAATTGTCTGTCAAAGAATATACCATAATTTTATGTTCCGTTCAGATACTTAAAAATTCTTTCATTTTCTAGTGTCTCAACTTTGGATTACTAACTTGTCGACTTAAATAATTCACAGCAAAACTGATATCTGGTCTTGATATTGTAGATAAATACAATAAACTCCCAATTGCTTCTCGATATGGCATACCCTTCAATTGTTTGTCATTTTTATTATCTTCTGTCATCATTCCAGGTTCAACAGGTGTAATAACTGGATATGAATTTTCAAATCCAAATTTGAACAATATTTTCTTGGTATATTTTTCTTGTGTTACTAAAATTCCATTTTCTTTTAGATAATTTTCCATTTCAAGTAAAAATAATTTTCCATTCTCAGCTTTTGTAATTTTAATTTTAAATTTTTCATTTAATTTTAACAGTACTTGTTTCATTTTATCTTCATCTTCTCCAATCATTATACCGTCATCTACAAAAATTCCAATAATAATTCCTTCTTCATGATAATAAAATATACATGGATCATCATCAGTATCCACAAAACTAATATTCTTTAAATAATCTGTAAATATAGCATTCCATTTTTTGGACGCTTGTTTTAGACCATAAAGACGACAATTTTTTTCCTGAATTATCATCAAAACATTCAGGCTGCATCATAAATATTTCTTTTGACAATATTCCATTTAAAAATGCCGTATTTATGTCAAAAACAATAATTTTTAATCTTTTACTAGCTGCATGAGATAATAAAATCCTAATACTTGTATGTCTCGCTACTGGAGCAAATGTCTTGGTATAGTCAATCCCTCGTGTTTGATCAAAACCTCTTGCAACAATTCTTGCTCTTAATCTTCCATCAACCTTTTCTCGCAACCCATTTACATGTTAATGGCTTCTTCCCTTCTGGTAAATTTACTAGTTCCCAAACATCCATAGATTTCAAAACATCAATTTCCTCTTGCATTGCTCTTCTCCATCTTGTATCATTTAGTGCATCTTTCACAGAAATATCATCAATCTCTCCAATCATTGCATAATTATTAAATTTAATTAAATAATTTTATATTTCTTTTATTTCGTAAATTATATCTTGTAGTTTTAACTTCTGGTTCTGAATCATTACTTTCTCTGCAAAACTCCTCCTGACCTTCTTCATCTTTCATTTCAGACACAGAGTTTTCTTCATCAATTTCAACATTTGTTTCAATATTATTAATCATTTTACTATTAATTTCCATAACGCTATCCTCAGAAGTAACTTTTTCATTAAAAATTACATTACACGATACTTCAACTTGCCTTTCATTTTGTAAATAAATTCTATAACCATGTTCTTCCAAATCATAACCAACAAAAATACCTTTCCTACTCGTCTTATCTAATTTCTGACGTTGATGATCTGGTATTAATATGTAACATTCACATCCAAAACTTCTCGTAGTTTTTAAATTTATTCGACGACCAAACCACAAATCAGCAGCTGATTTGTCAATTACATTACTTGTTCCAGTTTGATTAATTGTAAATACTGAATAATTTAAAACTTCTGCCCACAATTCTGGATCAAGATTCTTGGCATAAATCTCTGATCTTGCTGCTTCTACTACTGTTCTCATTTCTCTTTCAATTCTTCCAATCTTTTGAGGTGTATAAGTTGCTGACCCTTCATTAAATATTCCTATTTTTTTAAAAATAGCTTTACTTTTAAAATTTTTAATTTCTGTTCCATTATCTGACATTAAAACTTTTACTTTCTTTCCAAATTGTTTACAAAAAATTTAAAAATATTTTTAGCTTTTCAATTGCTTCAGACTTCTTTTTCAGAAAATAAATTGTTCTAAACTTACTAAAATCATCTTTAAATAACAAAAAATATTTGGCTCCACCAAGAGATAAAACATTCATTTCTCCTAGATCAACATGAACTTTGTCAAGAACATCTTTAGCAATTTATCATTTCTTGGATGAGATATTTTGTGTTGCTTTTCATATAAACATCCTTCACAAACATTATTCCAGTCATCAATATATTTAATTTCATTTTTCAATAAAATTTCTTTAACATGACCAATATTTTGATGTGCTAACCTTTCATGCCACAGTTTTAAACCAACAACTGTCAGACTGTACTCTTCCTTATGACGAAAATACATTTTAAATAATCCTCCGATCCTTTCAACTATTAAGACAACTTTATTTCCTTTCATTATCATTGAATTTTCTGTTGTAGCTTTTTGTGTATATCCTTTATCAAGAACAGTTGTTACAGAAAATAAATTAAACTTGAGATCAGGAACATATAGTACATCACGCAATACAATAGGATACCATTTTTCATGATCATATGCGTTTAATTCTACATCACCAAATGCTATACCTTTCAATTTTGTTGAATCACCAACTAAAATTGGAGTCTCCAATGAACGTATATTTGATAACCATTTTAAATTCCCAGTTAAATGATGAGTTGCCCACTGTCTTGTATCCACACGTCACGATTACTTAATGACTCTTGAAAATACATTGATGATAAAGCAACTGATACAAAAGATTTTACTTTATAATTTTTTTCAATTGAATGATTTTTGTTCTTATCTTGACATTCATTTGCAAAATGACCCTTTTGATGACAAATGTTACAACCGTACGTTTTCTTACAATATTCTACATACTCAGCACAAGGTTTATTTGTACAGCCACTTTTCATATGACCAAGTCCTCCACACTTAAAACACTTAATTCGTCCTGACTTAAATTGACCAGTATTTTCGACTTTCCTCTGTGGTTTTATTTGATTTTTATTTTCTTTCTTGAATTTATTAAATTTACTGACAAGTGAATTTTCAACAATACTAGATTCACGATTTTGCAATCTTATTTCTTCTTGCTGTGGAAGATCACGAAGGTTTTGTAATGATTTGTCCGCTTCAGCTACTGATTCCCATGCTGCATGAAAATGATCAAATATGGATGGAAAATAATTTAATATTCTTGACATAATCCAACTTTCTTTTACTTCTTCACCATTTGATCGTAAATCTTGTGCATCAATTAACAAACAATTTTCAGCAACCGACTTCAATTCATCATAATTATTACTGAAAAACTGTTGTTGTACCATTGCTGTAGACTTCTGACTTTTCTGACGATACAATCCTACTAGTCTTGTAATCATTTCATGTGATGATTTACAGGTAGAAATTTTTACAGCAAACTTTTCATCAACGTTTAGCCCAATGATTGTCTGAACCTCAATATCTTTCTTGATCCAATTTCCATAGCTAACCAACCAAACCAGATGAAGCAAGCATCTGGTTTTGCAATATTACCAGCAACATATTCTGACAAATCTTTCATTTTTAATATCAAATCCAACTTGAACTTCCATGACACATAATTTGATTTTACATTTCTGTCACTATGATCAATCAGCTTGTCCAAGTTCAATTTAGTTAGCATCCATTGTACAGTTGGTGTAATTATTTTTGGGTTAAACTTTCTTTACTTTCAGACTTGAATTATTAAATTAATTATTTAATTACTTTCTGGATCCCATAACCTGTTGTGCAGTGGTACAAATAAGTATTTATTTGTAATTATTAAATCATATATTTAATAGTAATACAGACAAAACCTAAAGCCAACTTTACATTTTTATCTGACACTAATATATTTTTTTAAAAACAACTTTCAACTTTTTTTATCAAAAAAAAATAACAGAATATCAGATTAATAAAGCATCTGTAATTAGTTTAAAATTGATTACTAGATGTCGTTACCCAACAATAATGTAAATGTTTAGCCTATATCTTGGCAACACTCTCCTTATAGGCACTCTGAAATCGTTTTAAATGTCAGTTCGTTTCGTTTGAAAATGGTCATCTTGGAAACTGTTTACTTGTTTATTTCATAAAC
Organism: Octodonta nipae; assembly: GCA_034190945.1. Taxonomy (NCBI): domain Eukaryota; kingdom Metazoa; phylum Arthropoda; class Insecta; order Coleoptera; family Chrysomelidae; genus Octodonta; species Octodonta nipae. The sequence continues at coordinate 110,945,087 of CM067217.1, forward strand.
CACTTGATTGTTTTTATGAACCTTTAACGATGTGCACACTGATTGAAAAGGAATGGCTGCTGTCATAACACTGACCCCACACAGCATGAAATATTTCTAAAATATTTATGCGATATTTCTGGTTTGATTTGAAACATTTCAAAAAATTTCTTGAAATATTTCAGCAATATTGCTATGTCCGCGACAAAACCCCATTTGAAATAATTCATGAAACATTCCTGTAATATTTTATGAAATCTCTGTGTCATATTTCATGATATATTTCGAAAGATCTTTTGTTGTAAATATAAAAATAGTTTAAATGTATTTTAGTGAACTATTTAAAAATATTTATATAATATTTTATGTTTGTTCTGAAGTATCATAAAATATTTAAAAAATCTTCGTATTTTCGCTGCAAAAACCTTTTTAAATATTTCATGAAATATTCTGTAATATTTCATGATATGTTTCAAAAGATGTGTTTGTCGTGAGCATACGAATATTTCAGAAATATTAGAGTCAAATATTTTAAAATAGTGCTAAAATATTTGATGTTTGTTTTTTTCCAAAATATTACTATATTCAAGACTAAAATTCTCCTGAAATATTTCATGAAATATTGGTGTAATATTTCTCAAAATGTTTGTGTAAGATTTCATGAAATATTTCAGTAGATATTTTGTCGTGGACATAGGAATATTGCAGAAATATTTCTTCAGATATTTCATGCTGTGTGGGATAGGTATTTTATAACTTACGAATGAACAATTGCTAGGAACAAAATTACAGGACATTTTTCTAACTTTGACAATTTGGCAAGAATATAATTTTTATTAAACCTAATGTGTGTTACAAGGGCGTCGCCAGCTTATGACTAAGGGGGGGGGGCAAATGGGGCAATATTATGGAGGATAAAAAATATGAACGTCGAGAGCATAAAGCGTTACACTTTGGAAGTCTTTACCTTGATGACGATTGTAATAAGAACGGTTCCAATATCAATGTATAATACTTCACAAGCCCTCGACAGCACAATAACTAAATGAAACTTTTTAACACAGTAATAATTATTTATTTTTACAAAAATAATATTTAATTAAAACATAACCTGCGGGGATTTTTTGCAAAACTTTCAACCGCTTTATCATTAAAATTATTTAGGTTTTTATTATTTATTATAGCTCTGTGTAGACTCATCATGGCCAGACCATTAAAGCGAACTTCTGCCATGATGCTTCTTAGCCATGTTTTTAGTCTTCTGAGGCTGCTATAGGATCGCTCTACTGTACAGGTCGTGCATGGTAAACCGATCAAAATTTTCAATGCTTTTTCTTTTCTTTTAGGACATCAACAACTGTTAGATTTGTTAGATTAAGCCCTTTATGTTCGGTAAATCATAAAATTGGGCAATAGATTCACAAGTTTGTTTCAGATTTTCAGTTGTCATCTTATGCATCTGCGCCGGGTGTAACTTGATGGCGTGTTTTCTTCAGCAAAACGTACTTCAAGGGGGGTGATAATTGAATCCACGAATGGTATTCTAAAGACCTCTTCCAGTATTTTGAAGGGCTTTCAGCTGGATGATTGCTTTTATGATGTTGTTTCCCCGTAATACGCGGCATTGATGTAATGTCCTCCTCCAGTCCGACTTTCTCCACAACAGCAGTAGTTTCCTTTATAATTTCGTCTGTCACTTTTTCCGGATTTTAACGGTGGTTTTTAATTAAAAGTAAAATCCTTTTAACGTGTTCCAAGGCTTTGACCACGTCCAAAGCTACAAATTCGAGTACGTTGACAACGGGTTCCATCCAACCCGAGTATTTGGCTACCAACCTAATCCCGTTAATGAAAGAAATTCTGGAAGTAGCTGCATGCAGTTGGAAGGCACTTTTCCGAGTTGCACTATTTCCTACCTGAGATAATGTTTGTAAGGCTTCCACAATTATTGGAAGATGTTCTTTAAAAACCCTGATGGTTTTGTGTTTCTCACTCGATCTTGTCTCCCAAAGTCTGGAAATATTAGGTATCATCTTCCTCCTCAAAACTAACTGATTCCCTAAAAAAGTTTATGGTATGTTTCGTGGTTCCCATGGCATTTCTAATTTCAGGAAGTGAATTTAGATCATTGATAACTAGATTCAGTTTGTGGGACGAGCAATGAAAGTAGAGGGCTTTGGTGTACTTTTTGCGTAAGATCGCTTGTACCCCTCCGTCTTTTTCTGACATCGTTGAACAACCATCAAAACCAAAACCAACGCATTTATTTATATTCAGATCTTCTTTTGCCAAAAATTCATCTATGCTAAGTGCAATCGATTTCGCATCCAAATCTTTTAGCTCATTGAATCCGACAAACAGTTCTTGGTCTTCCTGTGTTTCTTCATCAAACTATCACATCCCAATCGATGGTTGTTCAGTGCCAAAAATATCAGCTGTTTCGTCTGTTAGCATACTATATGCTGCTGCTTTTTTCACTTGCTCAATGTGTTTCTTTAAAATCAAATCTCGCGCGTCAATTCGCAGTCTGTATAAATCCTCGAGAATACCTTCACCATAATGTTTACCTCTCTGTACTAAGTCGTGTGACCCGCAAAACGTAATGCAGGAAATAATAGATTTTATAATTTTGCGATTTTTTAAAATAATTCACTGGGAATATTTGTTCAGTTGCAAATCGACAGGCACACTTTCGAGAAAAGATTTAGCCGGTTTCAATACCTCCTTATGGAAGTGGGTTTCAATGTGCTTTTTGCACTGCTCGTGAATATCTTTGAACTTACGAAAGGGCCTTTAGTAAATGATCCCAATATGCCTTTAAATGAATTTGGATTTGGTGGGAACAACGTACAATATTTACAAAATGCTCCTTTTTGGCACCTGGAATAATCCAACCATGGGGAGTATGTTTCCAACCAAGAATAATTTAATTTTCTCTTTAAATGTTTTGCATCTTCCGTAAAGTTATAGGTCGCGGAAGGGGACCAACAGTTTTCAATCAATTCGTTCTTCTTTTCGGTTGATAACATGTGTGCCCGTCCAACATATCGCCCGATATCATTTTAATGCAGTCCTCTGAGTCATCCATCAATGAATTAGGATTCAACGCCAGATATCAAGAGGAACTTGGTCTAGTAGTTCCTGCGTCTGAATATAACCTGTTGTGGTTGTGGTGACCGATGAAGATACATGCGGTATTGTCGTTACTTTGTCCTGTTCATCGCTGTCGCTACTTGATCCACTAGTTTTTTTTTGTTTCAAACTTCCAGCAAAACAAACCGCTTTGATAAAACTTTATGTAATTGATTAAATTTTTACGGGAGAGCAGTTTTGTTCAATTACTTATAGATATTAAAATAAATACTCAGTTATATTTTTTAGCTTTATTTATATCAAGGATCTGATTTAATTTGTATTTAATTAAACCACAAATATAATTTATGTTTTGTTTTCATAATTAATTACTGAAAACGAAAACACTGTTTAGTTAACGTTAACTTCATAGAAATTGAATCAATAAACTCGTTTTTAATAAAATAATAGTTTTTCTTAACGTTTCCCGTCCACATAATCGATTCTTTCTTTTCACATCAAAAAGATGGCAGATAAAATAAAATAGAAATACTTAGTGAATAATTTGTGAGTGACTCGTTCGCAGCGGCTCACTACTTTATATACCGAAACGCCCAAACGAACATCATACTAGAATGTACAGGACCATTCTATCTGATCTATTAACTGTTACCAAATTCCAGAGAGTTCATTGAACAAGCGCCATCTAGCGTCGAGTAGTAATACTAGGTTTTACAAGGATTATAGTCCATTTATTCAACTGTAGGTGTTTCTTATGAACACTTACAGATGGCACTGTCCACAAAACCAATTAAAATTGTATCTTCGTTCGTATCAATAACTTCTAATTTATTTAGGTATGCCGCATACAAATTATACAACACTAACATTAATGCTGGTGAACGGCTGTCGTAGAAAGAAATGCAATGCACACACACACACCATCACACCATACCCACCTACATATTTTTACACTGTTTAATCTCTTTGCGTTTTGGCAAATCTGATATAGTCGTGAAGAAAATGGTGGCGATTTTAAAAACGGATGTAAAAATCTTAATGTTATTCTGAATATTTTAATACTTTCTACAATATACATCAAACCTTGTGAATTTATTTACGTTTTGTCATGCGATGCGGAATTTATTAATAGGTAAGTAAGTCAATTGCTCGCACTTTGGTTGCTTTGCGGCTCAAATGTAGCTATTTGATCTCTAGGGGCGTCGCCAAAGGAGGAGGGGGGGCGTCGCCAAAGGGGGGGGAAGCCCTCGGTGTGTTATATCATTTTAATCTAGAAGAACTGCTGGTTCTAACGCTATATTGCACTTATCTTACTTTCTGTATTTGGCTAGAAATTTCTAGGTTAATGATATCAAAATTTGAACTTTTTACATACCTCAGACAATTTCCTTTGCTACTGTGTCTAGAATTTTGAGCTTTTAATAATTCTTCATGTTTTTTATACTATTTTATCCTTCCTAAACCTTTCTATTTTATAAATAAACTCTAAACAAATTTCGACACACACATGAAACATTGTTTTATTTTATCCCAAATTTACTTTTACCTACTGAACTTCCACTGAACTATTTTTGACTAATTTTGACTTCTTATCCCCATTTAAATATTCTCCAAATCATTTCATATTCAGTTGCTTTTACATTGTTACAAATTTTAAGGTTCAATATAGTTTTGAAGTTTGAATTCGTCATTAGAATTTTCTAAGCCCTTATCTATACCTACTGTTATAAAATTGTAAGTTTGTCTGTTTGTTTGTTCGAGCATCACATAACAACTATTGAACTGATTTTGCTGAAACTTTTTTTTTGCGAAGCCTATAGTTTGACTTAAATCTGGTAAACATTTTATCTCCCTAAATTGACAGAAACGGTAGATATAGCGAAAAAACTTTTATTTATTCAAAATTCGGAATGTGCAAATGTAACATGTTTCGATTTAACAAACATCAACTGATATTATAAGCGTAATTTTACAGGGTATTCTGTATAAAGGAAACTATAGGAGCGGAGTAGAGTTACATGGATTTAAAAAATATTAAAAAAGTTATATTTGGTGTTCTATAAGCAGCTGGATATATACAATGTGGTGGAAATAAGGCGGAGTGGAATTAGATATACGAGGTGGTCCAACAAATTATATTGAGTGGGCCATAAACAGTTCCTTATACCAAGTGGTTGAAAAGGGTAGAATATTTATACAGTGAATAAAAAATCTTTAAAAAATGTATTAGGTAAGCAGTTAGGATCTTTGAATTATGTTCATAAGATAATATAGTTATGAAATGGGTTGAAGAAATGTTAGAAGCAGTTGTTTATACAGGGTGTTTGAAATATAAGAAGGAGTGGAATTATAGTTTATGTTGTGGTTAAAAACTTGTTTTATATCCACAAATAGTTGTATATATAGGATGGTTGAAATATGTAGGGGAGTATAATTACAGCAATACAGGTGGGTTTAAACAATATTATAAATAATGTTTAGAATTACAAGGATTTAAAAAATCTAAATAAAGATATATTTGGTGTCCCATAAGCAGCTGGATATATATAGTGTGGTGGAAATAAGGGGGTGGAATTAGTTATATGGGGTGATCCAAAAAATTATATTGAGTGGGCCATAAACAGTTCCTTATACCAAGTGGTTGAAAAAGGGTAGAATATTTATACAGTGAATAAAAAATCTTTAAAAAAAATGTGTTAGGTAAGCAGTTAGGATCTTTGAATTATGTTCATAAGATACTATAGTTATGAAATGGGTTGAAGAAATGTTAGAAGGAGTTGTTTATACAGGGTGTTTGAAATGTAAGATGTAGTGGAATTATAGTTTATGTTGTGGTTAAAAACTTGTTTTATATAAACAAATAGTTGAAATATGTAGCGGAGTATAATTACAGCTATACAGGTTTAAATTTTTTTATAAAGTAATGTTATGATCTACAAGCTGTTCCATTTACCGGGTGGTTGAAATATAGAGTAGGGTAGGATTCTAAGGATACAGGGTGGTACAAAAATGTGATATTTGGTGGCAAATAATTAGTTGCATATAAAAGGTTGTTGAAATATATGGTGGTGTACAGTTATAATTATACAGGGTGGATAAAAAAAATCTAGAAACATTTTGTTATATAGCAGTTGCATATGTGGAGTCCGTGAAATATGGTGCGCAGTAAAATTACAGTTATACAGTGTCATTCAAACAAGTAGAAAAAGTTGTAAATGAAGGGTGGTTTAAATGAAGAGTGGAGAGAAATTATATTTTAATTGTCTTGAAAAAATATGAGGAAAAATTGTGAAATAGCGTAGTTCATAATAAGTTGCAAAGATAGAATAGTTGAAATATAGGGTGTAAGTGTTATGATAATTATATAAAAAATGTTATATTGGTTGACTAATAAGCAGTAGCGTATACAGGGTAGTTGTAATACATACAAGGTGTAATATATACAAGGTGTAATATATTTGGCATTGATGGATTTATAGTTATACAGGTTGGTACAAAAAATGTTATACTGGGTGGCTGATAAATAACTGCAAATACAAGGTGATTGAAATATTTTTTTGTTGGATAGAACATGAGCTGTTGTATATATGCAATATCAGAAACATGGATCGAAGTAAAATTATAGTTCATACAGTGTGATTAAAACAATGTTAGAAAAAGCTGCATATAAGGTGTCGTTGAAATACAAGTTGGGGACAAATTATACTTTCAAGGGTGGTTCAAAATTGGTTATATAGCGTAATCCATAAGCAGTTGCGTATATAAGATAGTGAGTGGACCAGAGTTATAGTTAAGTATTTAAAGGTGGTTGAAATATTTTGTAGAGTAAAATTATTGTTATACAGGGTGGTTCAAAAATAATGTTTGACAAATTGGCAGCTGTTTATACAGGATGGTTTTAATATAGATGGAAGTAGAGTTAGTTATACAAAACGGTTAAAAATAATGTTGAATAAAATGTTATATAGGGTGGCCAATAAGCAGTTGCAGTTTGGGTGAGGGTTTAAATAAAAGTTTGGTGTTAGGGTGCAAAACTGTGTTTTTATCTTTGTGACACACCAAAGGTTCCACAGGCATTTCCATTAGGATGGATCAAAAAAGTTTTAAAAAACTTGTTATATAGGGTAGACCATAAACAGTTGCATTCGAATATGGAATATCTGAAATATGGATAGAAGCAAGATTATAGTTTTAGAATGTATTTAACACAATGTTAGAAAAAGCTGCATATAAAGGTTGATTAAAATATAGTGTATAAGAGAAATTTTACTTTAAAAGGTGGTTCAAAAATATCAGAAATAATTGTTATACAGCGTAGACCATAAGCAGTTGCAGAGAAGAGTTATAGTCAGGTGTTCAAAAAGTTATATTGGGTGAACAATAAACAGCAGCATGTACAGGATGGTTGTAATATAGGGTGAAGTAGAGTTACAGTTATTCAAGTTGATTTAAAAAATGTCCAATAAATTTGTTATATAGGGTGGCCCATAAGTACTTGCAGTTTGGGTAAAATATATTCGGGATTGGTGGATTTATAGTTAAGTAGGGTGGTTCAAACAAGTTAGAAATTTTTGTATATAGAATAACCCATATGTTTCATAAGTTATTTCTTTTTGCGAAGGCTTGACGATTCCGTACGCGGGTGAAACCGCGGGTACTGGCTAGTCCTTTATAAATCTTAATATAACATTATCTGCCTATTCATTCTATCATTAACTTTCTTATTTTCACCTATTTTCTATTATTAATGATGTTTATTTTCTATTATTTACATATATTTATTGATCATCAAAATTTTTATACAAGTCCCTCAAGCCATATTTGGACAGGTGAAATATTCCTCTCTTAGGAGTCCGGTTTTCACCTTTTCTCTGTCCCCTAAATCCGTCACGCCACGAACGACTATTTTTCTTGCGTTCCGGCCCCTAACTCCACCGAGTCCCGAGTCTCGATGAAGACTAACTTTTTCTTAATCTCTTGTTCCTGTGAAATCTCAGTTACCCCCGTATATCAATTAATTTAAACAAATTTCCTACTTTTCGATATCCCGCGCGCCTATTTGTTAGTTGTGAGAAGGTGTTTTAAAAAAATCCCTCTTTATAATATTTTCTTAACTCGATCCCAATAGACTGCTGACTAAGTTTTTGACCTTTAGGACATATTTGATTTTTGCTACTTTTCCGCATGTACAATATTACAAAACCTACTAACAACCTGAATAGACAAAATAAAAACGGCAACAGCAATGCATAAACTATTCAACATTGTTTAAAATAAGATATCATGTTTTTCGCCTAAGCGTTAAATTTCGAAATATGTATTTGATATTTACACTTCCTTTCTATTAAACAAGACCTATTTTATACAAAAACTGCTAATTTAGCGCATAGCAACAAGTTTCGGCTCTACGATTAATTTTCTAATGCAACGAAAGAATGCGATAATTATTTTTTCAGACTGATTAAATAATTACTAAAAAATGAATCTATCTAACACCACCGGGTGTTACACCACGATCACCAACTTTATAATGAGTCCCCACTGACCTTTTATAATAGGCTTCAAGTTTTGAGTGCATAGATGCACTCATACATTCAAAAACCATCTGGGCTAACGAATGAGTAACAACAGCTCACACTTTTAGATACTATAGTTCTAAATACGATTCTTACAGGATTAGAACCACGTCTAGGCCAAATATTTCGTGTCAGCAATCCCAGGATCTTCTGGGGCCACATTCTCGCATAAGAAGAGAACTTCAGTTGTCATACTTTGAAGAACAAAAAATACACAAATCTGCTCCTCCTAAACCCACATTTCAGGTCCGAAAACCATCACTACCACAGAAATGTTTAAATTGTGGACGATTAGGCCGCCTTGCTGTAGATTGTCGGTTGCGACAGCAAAATAACCCGCAGTCTTACAACCAAAATATAAGACCTAATTTTGTAGGGCCAAATCAATCTTCGAGGTCAAACCCAGTCCTAAATAATAGCAATCATCAAAGTCAACAATTTTTGCCGATGAATTTCCAAGGACCCCCCTTCAAGCCAATGCCATTCCGACCGTCTGTAATACATACCAATTCTCACTATCGTTCAGAAAGGACGCATCATTTCAGCGAACACCCGAATACTGATTATCAGGAATTTTCAGTAAGCAACTACTTTGAATAGTCTCTCCCGAGCCTAGATCAGCCCCCGATTCGACAACTACCATTTCCGAAGTCCAAACCCAAATATATAATTTAAATCTGGAAGATTTCGACCCAAATGCGAATTTCACGGAACAAGCATTTCTCTAAATCCCCTTCTACATTTAACTCCAAAAATGTATATTACATTTACGATGCTTCCGGAATATTCAAACTTCTCATTCATTATCTCGATTTTCAAAGAAAACACAGTTAAATATTTCCGTCAAAAATTTACCGAAAAATTACAATCCAAGGTATCACGCACGAGAAAAGCCCTTATTCCATTTGCCATAGGTATTCCTCATAAAGTTTTTATCTACGATCTAGATATTGTGCTTGATGGAACATAAGGTCTTGATTTTCTTGAACATTACGAATATATTGTTGACTTAAAATCAAAACAGTTAATTACAAACTTCAAAACTATTCTCCTTCATAAAGTTCCCGATCGCGATCAGCCTAAAACACAACCAACAGATACCCCCAATACTAAAATGTCAACTTGTACGCTTAACAATCAAATAACTGTCCAGGCACGTACCGAACAAATTTTGAAACCCAAGTCCTATCTTACAAATTCTGACGCAATTTTATCTATACATTCCATGTTAATTCAAAGGAAGACTGTCTGACTTTAATAATAAATGCGAACGCAATGCCCAAAACTGTAGACGATAAATATCCTCTGCCCAACATTTTTGATCTCCTGGACCAACTTGGAAAGCCTCAATACTTTTCGACATTGAATCTCGCGTCCGGGTTCCACCAGTTGGAAATCCTTGAGGAAGAGATTCGCATTACTCGTTTCTATGTTGACAATGGCCATTACGAATTCGTTCGAATGCCATTTGCTTTCAAAATGCACCTTCTACTTTTCAGATAGTCATGGACAACATTTTTTAGGTGTTAGTCTGAATCTGGTAGACAATGTCCCTCGTTCCTCGAAGTTTCCTTGGACTTCCATCGTCTTGAAAAGGTTGATCTCACAACGTTTCAATAGCTTTGTATCTGCTATCGTCATCAGGTGAATGATGGGAAATTCAGTTTATCCCTGGTATTTATACCTTTAATCGGTCATGCGTCGCCGGTCATGGTCATTGGGTCTCATCTGGTCCAATCAGTGTCGTCGTATCTGGCGGGTAGCTGTCGGAGATGCGTAGCGACAGTGGCCCAAGAAGGGGTTTCCAAATGTTTTTAATTTGGATGCTGGGCTCGCTAATTATATTCTCGTTCGAGATTATATATGCTGTCCCTATAAATTTTATTTTATACCAATGCTCCTCCTTGTGAATTACCCTGGCCTGGTACCAGTTGATGTTGTGGTGTTCGGACCACGCGTGGTTAGCTAGCCCAGACTTCGTTAGCTCCGCCCTTTGAGTAACTGTGCGGTGTTCTTTAACCCTGGTGTCCAACGGTCGCTTTGTCTCTCCAATGTAAAGATTGCCAGATTCACAAGGTATACTGTATATACAGTTATTTGGTATTGCTGGAGCGTTCGGACTCGTTCTTTTAATCATGCTCCTTAGAGTGTTTTTTCGACAAGTCTTTAGTATACGGTAATAATAGAGTTTCTATCGTGGTTTCCTCTTCCTGCCTAGGTGGTTTGTTGCCTTGTTAATAATGGTTTCCGGGTTTCCATTCGCCAAAAGGTCTTCTCTAAGTTTCACTTGTTCTTCTTTGAGGACTTCTGGAGTACTACAGATATTTTTGGCTATAAGGATTAGAGTTTTGATGATGCCAGTTTTCGTTGTTGATGGGTGGTTAGAATTATAATGTAGATACAGTCCTGTATGGGTACCCTGCCTGTAGACTGTTGTATGGATTCCAGTCATACTCCTTTGACACTTTACATCTAGGAATGGTAGGCACCCACCTTCTTCCATCTCCATGGTGAATTTAATGGATGGTTGGCATCGGTTTAGGTGCTCCAGGAATGCCTGTAGTTGTTGCAGTAAGTCCAAGATTGAATCTATTGGCACCTCCGTCCTCTCCATCAGGGTTTCGTCTACACTAAGTTTCTTTCTCAGTATATCGAGAGATGCGTCTAATGGTACCGTTCGTGAAGAGATTTTCAACGTCGAAACTTACAAGGCGATGTTCTGGTCCAAGCTCCATGGCACCGATGATTTTAACAAAATGCTTTGAATCCTTGACGTGCGATGATGTTTTGCCCTACAAAGGTTGGATGATTGGTAGAAGGAATTTTGATAGTGCTGCTGTTGGCGAGTTGCGTGAACTAGTAATCGGTCTGAGAGGTACTCCAGCCTTGTGTATCTTGGGTAGTCCATAAAGATGTGATCACAGCAAACGTGATGTGGTGCCAATTTTCTCCTTGTCTCGGGTGGAATGTATTCAACATAATCTCTGAGAGTGTTGTAAGTTTCCCTTTCTATCTTAGAAGTTGGATCTGCAGGCAATGGCTTGCATTTTCCCTTCGATTTTCTTGTACTCCGTTCTGTCCATCAGGATGGTGGCATTTTCTTTGTCAGCTGGTAGAATGATGATAGATTTGACGTCCTTAAGTGTTTTTATGATCCTCCTTTCGGATTCGTTGATGTTTTGTTTGATGTGCTATTACTATATACAGTATACCTTGTGAATCTGGCAATCTTTACATTGGAGAGACAAAGCGACCGCTGGACACCAGGGTTAAGGAACACCGCACAGCTAGTCAAAGGGCGGAGCTAACGAAGTCTGGGCTAGCTAACCACGCGTGGATCGAACACCACAACATCAACTGGGACCAGGCCAGGGTAATTCACAAGGAGGAGCATTGGTATAAAAGAAAATTTATAGGGACAGCATATATAATCTCGAACGAGAATATAATTAGCGAGCCCAACGTCCAAATTAAAAACATTTGGAAACTTCTTCTTCGGCTCTCGCCGGATATTACCGACGTTTTATGCCCAACTTCGCTTAGATCTCGAAACCTCTCACCAAACTCCTAGAAACAAACTTCCTTCAACGAACTGAAGCTTGATCTTACTCAAATGCTAATGCTTTTGCAATTGGAGCCGTTCTCTTACAAGGCCCCGTAGGAAAAGATCTCCTTGTAGCATATACTATCTGCTCTGCAGAAGCACGATATTCTACTATCGAACGGGAACTCCTAGTAATTGTTTGGGCAGTTAAACATTATAGGCCTTATCTTTTTTGGGAGAAAATTTTCTTTACTTTGCGATAACAGCCCGCTTACTTGACTCTTTTCCATCAAAGATCGTCCAGCTAGATGGCGCCTTAAGCTAGAGGTGTATAATTATAAGATCGAATTCAAGCCTGGCAAGGTACATCAAAACGCTGACGCTCTCTTCCGAATCAAAATTAACCATTTTAAAGAGTGGACAGACATTGTATTTTTTTCTGAATTTTTTGGGGATAAAACCACAGAAACTTGAATGTCTGTATATTTCATATAGTCCAAACGTTTTAAGGTCTAAATCAGACCCCGTTTTCAATGAAAATTAACTTAACACAAATGAACAAGAATATTAAAAATTAAAAGCATTTGTAATGACAAATTTAGTAAATCACAATTTGACATTAAGTTTACAATCAAACTGATGTAACTAAGGATATTTATTGCAAATGTGATATATACAGGTTAGCACTAAAAATGTTCAAAATCATGTGAAATAACAAAGCTTCTTTCAAATTGGAAGAATTTGAAAGAGTTACCTTCAAAATTTCATGTGGGGCTCCTAGGTACGATTTTGTTATAAGATGCATTCGCCAAAAATGAGACCAAAGAAATTCTGATGTTACGGAGATCTCATTAAAGTCATAAGGGAAAACCTAGGAAAAACCTTATGAACCATCCCGATATAGGGTTATTCAAAGGTTCCTTGATTATTGGTAACCAGGAACGGCTGAATTCTATAGAAGTACTAGCTATACAATCAGTAGATGAACAATGTTACTTCTGGCTCACAAGCGGGTTGCGGCGCGCGCAGGAAGTGGAAGTTTGAATTAACTAGTGTGGCGCTATCATGCCGCGGTTGTGGCAATTAAATAGAAAAAAACTAATTGCCTTGGTTGGGTTTCGAGCCCGAGACCGCCGCATGTGGGTTGTCGTTTCCATTATATGCTCTAGCAAGCAAGCTTGGTAGTGGTTGTCTTTTAGACGAGTTCTATCTGGGTGCTGTTTATAAGAATATGTTATTTGATATGAAAATTCGGGATATTAGAAGTCGGCCTGCGGGATATGGTATACGGGATCTAGGAATAAATTTTTTGGTGTATATATGAATATATATGATTGTTGGTTGGCATCGATTGCATTAGCAACAAGCGCGAACAGTTACTCCTGTGGTATTATTGTATTGAAATAATCTAATAGTAACAGCTTAAAAATATATATTTGTAAATGCACTGGAAATCTAATAATTTTAGAATAAAATATAGATCGGGGAGAAGAAGATCATAGTTTCTTGTCAACTATAGACGAATACAGGTCGTTTAAAAATGACTTCACATAAACCAAGCTTTGTAATATTCACATTAATTTTGGAAAACATTTTTTATGTTAATGGAACCAATGGTATGGCTATTTGTTCGGCAAGCAAAAAATGTTTAGATCCCTCTGACTATACGTTGATGCATCAGGAACGATTAAACGATGGGCACCTACCTGTATATTTTGCTCATCTGCCAAACAGCATTGAAAAGTTCAAGCTGAAGCTGATATTTTTAGACGACAATGAAGGTTACACTGATTGGATTTCAACAGAGGCACCTTGTGAAGATTGTATTTCATCATCGAATAGCTCGACTGCTATCCAGTTTGTTGATAAGAAACCCCCGTGCGTTTGCTTGTCTAGATTGCCAGTTCTTTGGAAAAGAATGTTCCTCGATTTCGAAACCTTGAATGTCGACAACTGCAATTTCCAAGGCGAACTGTCGAGAAGCTGAACTGAAACTGATTTTGCGAGGCAGCACACGCTCTTTGAGAAATCCAGCTGCATTCTTTCCATAGGCCAATAGTCGCTATTTAAAGTTAGACGAATATTGGAAATGTGAATATTATCGGATTCCGTTAGATCTTCTTTGATGTTGCTATCTCGGTCAATTTGCAAGGCTAGGATAACGTACCAGAGGCTCTCCAAGGCGGCAAACGTTTCACTGCCCAAATTTTACGAGTAGCTCCCGCTTTGAGAGCGGGCAACTCATGAAGCTCCTATTTACGAATCGGCATAATGATACTGAAATCCGCTTTGACAGGTTGCAGCAAAAGCGAGTTTAACGTCAGCGTTGGGGGAAATTTGCCGAACTTTAAATTGGATGTTGCTTATAGTCACTTTGCCCTTGGTAGCAGCATTATTGATTATAAGGCAATCGTCATCGCTACGGCTACGCACCAAGCGTATCGTTTGTTGACCCCACATCACTCGCTTGTAGTAGTTGAAAATCGAAAATAAATGCCCCAGCGGAATGTACATGTGAAAGGTGTTGTCGGCGGCATTCAGATAGGCTTTTTGGGTGAAATTCCAGCCGGCTATGCATAGGTCTGGAACTTTTGGGATCGTAGCACAAGTACCCTCGAATTGTGCTTAAGCAGCCGGGATCTCTCATGATTTCAATTTCCTTGCCGCACAACGTACTGGTGACAGGGAAACATCTCCATGGCCTGCTGTTTTAACTACTTGTCCTGGATTGAGATGCAGGAATCAGTCATGGAAAACCAGCAATCTGTTTGATTGACCGTGATCTCAACGTTTCATTGTTGCCGAATGACTTGACGTACGGATGGTAGGTTGCGTCGTACACTATCATCAAAATTTGGTTTGCGGAAGATATCGAACATTTGAGGAGTTGACATAGTAGACGAGTGTTTGTAGAAACAATCTGTTTGAGAGCGTGAGTAATCTCTTGAGAGGTTTCATGGAAACTGATGGCGGCCGAGGAGGAGCTGTCCTCTGATAATATGGTTCTTCATTATCAAATATAAGATATAAGATATAATTATTGCCGTTGTTTCAGCTTTTTATTTCGCTTGCGGGGCTAGCTGATTTTTCTACTTAGAAAATGTTGGGTTTAGCTGAAATTCTTGGAGGGGCTGTTCTGAGAATTATTATTTCGCTTGAGGAGCTAGCTGAAATTTCTATTTAGAAAATGTTGGGTTTAGCTGAAATTTTTGGAGGGGCTGCTTTTCTATTTTTTTTCTCGTTTGCGGGGTTATATAATTTTTTATTTAGGAAATAATGGGTTGTGGGTTATTTTTATCTTATTTATGTATATATATATATATATATATATATATATATATATATATATAAATCTTATTAATTGATTCCAGGGTTTGATTGAACTTTCAAATTGGCTTGAAATAAATGTATTTATTTGATTTATATACTAGTTTTTGTTTGTTGATTGTCATTGAGTAATAAAAATTATTAATTATTAAGTAATTTTTGAATTAGGAATCTAAAAATCAATTAACTAAATTTGTGCCAGCAGTATCGGATATACATATAATTTTTTATTTATTTTTTGGTTATAATAATTTTTTTGATTTTTTAATGTTTAAATTTAAGGTGACATTTAAATTAAATTTAATATGAGGATGATGTTATAAATATAATTTTGACTAGGATTAGATACCCTATTATTTTATCCTTGAATTAGTATACCTTATGATTAATGGTTATAGACTTTAAAGTAAAAATTTTTGGCGGTATATTAATCTTTTCAGAGGAACCTGTTCTGTAATTGATAATCCACGATTTAATATACTATTTAAAAATTTACATATTGTTGTGAAAAATAAATTTAAATGTAGTATTTAAGATTCTTTTAGAAAGATTTCAGATCAAGGTGTAGTTTTAAGAAGGAGAAATGGGTTACATTGTTTTTAAATTGATAAATAAAATTTTAAGTTATATTGTATCTTGGATTTGAAAGTAAATAAAAATAAATATTTTTGTTGATTTAAGCTCTAAAATATGTACATATCGCCCGTCGCTTTCAAATAATTTGAAATAAGTCCTAAAAAGGAGATGTACCCGAAGGTGTATCTGGAGGGCAAAAAAGAGCTTTAATAAGTGTTTTGCTTACAACAAAAAGGTTTGCCTTATAGGTGTTTCTTGATTAATAATTTTTATTGGTATTTAATGTTTTATTATTTTTATAAAAGTGGTTAATATTTATTAATTTAAAAGAAAAATTTAATTTGAGAATTAATGAATAATAAAAGAAGAATTAAAGTTAAGTACCTTGTGTATCAGGGTTTATTAAAGTGGGTTAATAATAAAAGTATCTCGAATTAAAAAGTTTTATAATTATATGAAATTTAATGTTAAATAATTATTTTTAAAATAATTATGGTAATGAAATGTTATTCGTTTTTTAATTTATCTAGTTTCTTAAGAAATTAATTAAATTAATTAAATAAGAATATGGTTTAAATTTTAATTGATATTATTATTTAAAAATATCTAGAGATTAGCTTAGACTTATAATTTTATTAAAAGGATGTGATTTATAGGATTAAGATTTTTCAATGTTAATTTTTTTTTATAAAAGAAATAAAAAATAATTTTTAATAAATTTTTTATTAAGATATAATATTTATTTTTTTTATAATTAGAAATGATGATAAAATTAGTAGAAGATGATTTAAAATATTAAATAGATGGCAGATATTGAAAAGGAATTTGGCAAAATTAATTTTCACCTGTTTATTAAAAACATGTCTTCTTGAATATAATTTGAAGTTTAACCTGCCCACTGAAAATTAAATGACCGCAGTATTTTGACTGTGCTAAGGTAGCATAATCAGTAGTTTCTTAATTAGACGCTTGTATGAAGGGTTGGATGAAAAATTAGCTGTCTTTTTATTATTTTTTGAATTTGATTTGTTAGTTAAAAAGCTAAAATAATTTTATGGGACGAGAAGACCCTATAGAGGTTAATAGTTTTTTTTATAATTGGAGTTTAGAATTTAAATTTATTATAAAGAGCACTATTTGGTTGGGGTGATTAGAAAATTGGGATAACTTTTCTTTTTCAAAAACATAGATTATTGATTTTTTGATCCTTATAAAAGATTAAAAGAAAAAATTACCTTAGGGATAACAGCGTAATTTTTTTGCAGAGTTCTGATCGATAAAAGAGATTGCGACCTTGATGTTGGATTAGAATAAATTTTTAGTGCAGAAGCTAAATAATTAGGTCTGTTCCACCTTTAAAATCCTACATGATCTGAGTTTAAACCGGTGTACGCCAGGTTGGTTACTATCTATAATTAGTTTATTTATTATAGTACGAGAGGATTTCATAAATCATTAAAAAAATTTTATTTGATCGTTGATGTTATTTTGGCAGAATAGTGCGTTAGATTTAGAATCTTTTCCTGTAATTTTACAAATAATACTTGGTGTTTTATAAGATCAATTATTTTATTTATTATATTTTAGTTATTGTTTTATTATTAATTAGGGTTGCGTTTTTAACATTATTTGAGCGTAAGATTTTAGGGTATATTCAAATTCGTAAGGGGCCTAATAAAGTGGGGTTTATCGGTGTTTTGCAGCCATTTAGGGATGCTATTAAATTATTTAGAAAAGAGCAGACTTTACCAATTATATCAAATTTTGTTTTGTACTATTTTTCTTCAGTTTTTAGAATGTTAATTTCTTTGTTAAGTTGAGTTGTTTTTGCTGTTAAGTTCAATTTGTTGATGTTTAATTTGGGGATAATTTTTAATTTTTGTTATCTAGATTAAGTGTTTAGGGGTAATAATGGCTGGTTGATCATCTAATAGGAATTATTCTTTGTTAGGTAGGTAACGTTCAGTAGCTGAAACAATTTCTTATGAAGTGAGTTTGGTTTTACTTATTTTGAGGTTTTCAGTATTAATTAATGGATTTAATTTCTTGAATTTGGTAGTTTATCAATCAGATATTATATTCTTATTTTTATTGATCCCTATTAGATTTATTAAATTAATTAATTTTTGGCTGAGACTAATCGAACTCCCTTTAATTTAGCTGAGGGAGAGTCCTAACTTCTTTTTGGATTTAATGTTGAGTATAGGGGGGTTTGCAATAAATTTTTTGGCTGAATATGCAAGAATTTTGTTTATAAGGAATCTATTATGTTTAGTTTTTTTAGGCGGGAATTATTTTTCTTTCTATTTTTATTTGGAGGTGATTATTTTAAGATTTTTATGAATTTTGGTTCGTGGGACTGTTCCATGAATACGTTATGATAGTCTAATGAATTTGACATGAACGAGATATTTACCTGTTTCTTTGGGGTTTCTTCTTTTTATATATAATATTATTTATTACATGGTAATCCTGTCAAATTAGTTGATAAAAATTAGTAATAAGATAATAGAAATTATCTATCTTATGTTTTCAAAACATATGTTTAATCAAGCTCATTACCTATTTAAAAATGATTTTATCTCACATATTAAAAAAATAAGTGTTTAAGGGAATAAAGAAGAAGTATACCACAGTGAGGATTATCCCAATATTAATAAAGGGGTCTTCTACTGGTCGAGCTCCAATTCATGTTAATAATACAGCAATTATTAGAAATGTTCAGAATAATAATTTATTTAAGGGATAAAATTGATTGGTTAATTTTTTTTTAAACGAATGGTATTAGATAAAATATAGCAATTGAAAGGACTAAGGCAATTACTCCTCCAATTTTATTGGTAGGTGTAACAAGAGGATTAGCTGGTATAAAATTGTCAGGGTCTCCTAAAAGGTAGGGTTCCATTAATACAATGAGAGTTAAAAATAATATCAATAATATTACTCCTACAATGTCTTTAATAGAAAAGAATGGGTGGAATGGAATTTTATCAATACTTATTGGAGTTCCCAAGGGATTTAAGGAGCCTGATTGATGTAAATAAATTAAATGAACTATTACGAGGGCGGTTAAATAAAAGTTAAAATGAAATGAAGGTTGAAAAATCGAGTTAAGGTGAGGTTTCTTACTTTAAATCCATCTCAAATTCATGTAACAACTGTTTGACCTAAGTATGGGATTGCTGAAAGTAGGTTAGTAATTACAGTCGCCCCTCAAAATGATATTTGTCCTCAAGGATGGACATATTCTAGAAATGCAGTTCCTATATTAGGGCAAAAAGAATAGTAATTCCAGTTAATCATATACAGGCACTGTCGGCATGAAGGGTTCGGAGTAATCAACCGTAATTTATATTACGAAATATGAGCAATCCTATTTAATGCTAAGTCTGTATTGGGACAATAATGTATTGCTAGGAATAAACCTGTTAAAATTTAAATTATTAAACACAAACCTAATAATGAACCAAAATTTCATATAGTACTGATATTGGAGGGGGTGGGTAAATTAATTAGTGATTTGTTTATTATTATTGTTAACGGGGATAAATTAAGAATTTTTATTTGCATAAATTGTGACGGAGAGGGCCTGATTTTATGTTAGTTAATTTTACCCTTATAATTAAAGTATTAAAAGGTAGATTATTGTTAATACGATTAATTTAAAAGATGATTGGGTATAAAATTTTCTTAATGAGATAGAGTAAATAAATGAATTATTTAGCTCTAGTTCTATATAATTTCAGAATTTTTCAAAGTTGATTATTATTCATAGTGTGATAATTAGGATTATTAATGCCGAAAATGAGAAGCTTGAATATTTAGGAAATTTTTCATTAGAAGCTACATTAGTTATATATATAAATAATTATTATTCTAATCTAAACTACTTTAGTAGCCCTTATTTCTTCATTATTAACAAAAATCTCATGATTTTCTTAAATTTTATTCCTAATTATAATTGGAGCAATGCAATTATAATTAGGAATAAAATTTAGTATTGATTATTTAGGTTTGTTTTTTTAATTTCTTCTAGAGACATTTCATATAGTTTAGAATATATGCAGATAGAAAAGTTTCTTAGGCGTTTTATTTTTCTTGTTATTTTATTTGTATTTTCAATGATGCTATTATTTTGAGGCCTAATTTATTAAGAATTTTATTAGGTTGAGATGGTTTAGGGTTAGTATCGAATTGTTTAGTTATTTATTATCAGAATGAAAAGTCTTTTAATTCAGGGATATTAACTATTCTTAGTAATCGTTTAGGGGAATTTTGGAAGTTGATTTTTTTTTATTTTAATGTTTTAGAGGTTGCCAGGAAGTTAAATTGTTTTTTCTTTGGTTTTAATAGCTGTTTTTACTAAAAGGGCCCAAATTCCTTTTTCTTCTTGACTACCCGCTGCCATAGCAGCCCCGACTCTTGTTTCTTCTTGGGTTCATTATGCAACTTTGGTTACTGCTGGGGTCTATTTAATATTACTGTTTCTTGGGGGTTTAAGGTTTAATTTCTTAATAGTTATTTTATATGTTGCTTTAATAACTATATTTATGGCTGGGTTAGGGGCAAATTTTGAATTTGAATTAAAGAAGATTATTGCTTTATCAACCTTGAGGCAGTTAGGATTAATATTTTGTTCTTTTTGTTTAATGCATGGAAATTTAATTTTTTTTCACCTTTTGACACATGCCTTGTTTAAGGCTTTACTTTTTATATCTGCAGGTTTAATTATTCATTCTTTTTCTGATTGTCAAGATATTTGTTATATGGGTGGACTAATTAATTATGTTCCTCTTACAAGGATGTATTTTTTTATTTTTCGGGTTGCTTTATGCCGAATTCCTTTTTTCTCAGGATTTTATTCTAAAGACTTAATTGTTGAAGTTTATTCAATGCATTATGTAAATTTATATATTTATTGGGTTTTTCTTTTGTCTATTGGATTAACAGTCAGTTATTCAGTTCGTTTAATAATATATTTAACAGGGGATGGGTTACATTATTTTTCTTTAAATATTATTTTTGAAGAGTGGGGAGCTATACTTTATGGAATAAGGATTTTAATTTTTAGGGTTATTGTTATGGGGAGAGTCTTGACGTGATTAATTTTTGATCCTTACTTTATTTTTTTACCTTTTATAATTACAACTTAATACATTAATTTTTATTTTGAGGGGGGCTTTTTAGGGTATTTTTTAAGATTATGAATATTTTTATGTTTCCAAATCAAATATGGTATCTTCTTATTCTCTAGTTTCTTGGGCCCCTAATTCTTTAGGATTAAAATTTTACAAGACGTTTGATCAGGGCTGATTTGAATATTATGGTTCATGCGGAATTATGAAGGTTTTGTTTTGAATTGTTAATATTTTTCAACTTTTTTCTAAAAATTTAATTAATCATTTTTAGGTATAATTATTTTAGGGTTTATATTTTTTATACTTTTTTATTTACCCAGCTTATTAGAGCGTGACATTGAAGATGTTAAGAAATCCTAGGTTTACATTCATCGCTTAAGATTTAAGTTAGAAGCTTAATCTTAATTTACTTTTTTCTTGGAAAATATTCATTATTATTATTAACAGTGATATACCTCTTTTTGGTTTCAATTAAACATGGATGTTGATCAAATTTTTAGGTGGAAACTAAATGCAATAGTTTGCTTCATGTTTAAGATAAACTGAAGATCAGTTCCTTTTAATTGGAAATTAACTGTTATTTTAAACTATTATCCTATTTTAATCATTTTAGTGCTCTCTGTTTTCACTCATGATGTAGGCCGATGATTTAAATTAATATAAAGAAATTTATTGTAAAGACTAGTCTTATAGGGGTGATTTTATTAAGAAGTTCAATCATTGGAAGAATTAGGGTAATTTCAACATCAAAGATTAGAAAGATCATAGCAATAAGGAAGAATTGAAGGGAGAATGGTAACCGTGAGTGAGTTTTAGGGTCAAACTCGCATTCAAAGGGTGATTTTTTTTTAAACGAAATTTACTAAAATTAATAAAATTTTTAAAATGACTAAAATGGTTCTTGACATAAATGAGATTAAAAAGATTATTTATACTATTAGATAGATTTATTGATTGGAAGTCAATTATAATTTTTATATTATATAAATATCTACCTCATCAATAAATTGAGATATAAAGGAATAGTCAAACTACATCAACAAAATGTCAATACCAGGCTGCTGTTTCGAATCCAAAGTGATGTATTATTGAAAAGTGATTTTTTAATTGCCGAATTAAACAAACAAGGAGAAACGTTGTTCCAATAATGACATGAAGTTCGTGCAATCCTGTTGCTATAAAGAATGATGAGCCGTAGCCTGAATCAGAAATAGTAAAAGAGGCTTCATAATATTCTAATTCTTGAAGGGCTGTAAAATATAATCCTAATATAACGGTTAAAAATAATCTTATATTAGTGTGTTTAAAATCGTTTTCTATCAAGCTGTGGTGGGCTCAAGTTACAGTAAGGCCTGATGCTGTTAAGGGTTATCGTCCCGAACTGAACCGTTTTAATATACCTCAATTACAGTGCGGGTGTTGCAATAAAACCGGAGAAGAATCCAAGTTTGTTAGCTGCTCATTATGCAAAAAGAAGTATTTTTATACATGCCCTGAATTGTCGACCACTGGACTTAAATCAGTTAAAAATAAGCCTAATATAAGGTTTACTTGTGTTAACTGTATTTCGCTGGGAGATGATATAAACGCATTGAAAACCATAATATTATTAAACACTAGTGAATAATACTAATACCTAGTGAACCCATGATAATAACATAAATGTAGTACCCCTAGACTTAAACTTTATTAGGAACGAATTTTTGACAATCGACATTGTAGGTGTTAAATGTTCCCTCACTACAGGTTCTCTATTTATATATGTCTTATAAGTACCACCTAGTATTTCAGGAATTGATTTTGAACTATTTCTAGAACAGCTAAGGCAAATTATTGTTCGGCAGACTAAAATTATTGTAGTAGGTGATTTTAACATTAGTAATTACGTTTACAAAATTAATAATGATTCTCACTACAAAAGTTTAAATAACTTTTTAGATTTGACTAATACTATCCAGTCAAATTTAGTTTTGAACTCACTGGGTCGTATTTTAGACTTAGTCATGTCAAATCTTACATGGGTGACCTCTCAAGAACAAGTACCGCAGACATATAATTTTAAAAAAGCTTTGTTTACAGGTCTATATAATGAACTTATCTACACTGATTGGTCACTTTTGGAACAACAGAATGACATCAATACAACTTGTAAAGCATTCTATGAAAAACTGTACAATATTGTTGACAAATACGATCCCAAATATAAGTCTTCCAGATACCAGTACCCACCTTGGTATTCTAACGAAATTAAATCTAATATTAAAATTAAAGCGAACTATCAAAGAAAATATCTTCTCCACAAAAGTGATTACTATTACAGCGAGTTTTCTAGGCTAAGACGTCTCGTTAAATCACAGATAAGTCAAGGTTATCAACTCTACATTCTCTCCATTGAAAATAATTTAATTTCAGATCCAAGGAAATTTTGATCTTATATCCAGTTTAAGAAAATATCTACTAGTATTCCTGGAACAATGTCTCTTAATAATGTCCCGCGTGATAGCCCGGATCAAATAGTTAATGGTTTCACAGAATACTTCAAAAGCGTATTTGTCGACACTCTCCCTAATCAACCTCTAGAAGCTTCTGAAATTAATTCCACACTTATTCAATTACCTAAATTTACGGAACAAGATATTCTAAAGGCAATCAAAAAACTTCCAAACAAACTGACATCGGGCAGTGACAAAATACCAAGTTTTTTAATTAAAGATAGTGCTCACGTCCTAGCTTATCCACTTTTAGTTATCTCCAATAAAATACTTGAATCACATACTTTTCCTATCTGTTGGAAAGTGGCTCGTGTATGCTATTCTGAGCAACTTTGCAAAAGTTTTTCAGATTTCTGTATACAATGTTATCTACCCCCAAATACAGAACCGTATTTCTCCATTTCAGCATGGCTTCATGAATAATCGCTCTACAACGACTAACCTTATTGAATTTACTCAATTCGTTGCGGAAGAAATGGACGTGCGTGACCAGGTGGATGTAGTGTACACAGACTCTTCAAAGACCTTCGATAAAATTGATCACTCTATTTTGGTAGCAAAATTAAGATATTTTGCTTTTAGCAACGAACAATGAGCACTACTAACGTCGTATTTATCGAACAGAGAACACTATGTGTAATACAACGGTTTTAAATCAATTAATTTTATTGCTATTTCAGGCGTCCCGCAAGGGTCCAACCTAGGACCGTTGTTGTTTCTTATTTTCATTAACGATATTTTACTGAGCTGGACTGTAAGAGATTAGCTTTCGCAGATGACCTAAAGTTATACCTAGCAATAAATTCTGCTGACGATTGTCAGTTATTACAAACACAATTAAATAAATTAGATTCATGGTGTAATTCAAACTTGTTATTCTTGAACATATCAGAATGCAAAGTCTGCTCATATACTCGTAAGATTGAACCCATTTACTTTGTTTACCAACTCAAAGGGATTCCACTACTTGGATGGAATGAAGTCAAAGACCTTCGTGTCCTATATAGCAGTAAATTGGATTTTTCTAATCACTTTTCTGTCGCAAACTCCTCATCCATGAAAGTCTTGGGTTGTGTAATCAGAAACTGTGGAGTTTTTACAAACATAGAAGCAATAAAAACACTTTTCTTTAGTCTCATTCGAACCAAACTGGAATGTGCGTCTTTAGTCTGGAGCCCCTTTTATAGCAATCACAAGAACACATTGGAAAGCGTGCTAAGAAAGTTTTTGAAATCTCAGTCTTTCAGGTCTAGTACCTATCCACAACAGGGTATTGATAAAAAATATCTACTTATGAACTTAGGTGTTCAGTCCCTCGAACATCGAAGAATTAATACCAGCATAAGTTTTTTATACAAGTTACTACAAAACCGAGTTGATGCACCAACCTTGTTGGAAAGAATTAATTTTGCGGTACCAAGTCATAACTCTTGCAGAGGTCATGCTTTCTATATAAATCAATCCCGGACAAATCTTATGCTGAATTCACCTATTCATAATATGTGCAGAAACTTTAATAGGATTAGCTCAAGCTGTGATATCCACTATAACAATCTCTCCTATATACTTACTAAATATGATGAAATGTTTTTGTCTAAATGATTAAGATGACCTTTGTTACCTAATTATTACTATATTTAAATAAATGTTTTGTATTTGTACCGATATACCTCATGAAATATTAGTTATCACACTAGTAAAGATATGTTAATCATTTTATTTTATTTATTTTATTTATTTACTATTTACAATAGTAAATATATATTTAATTTAATTTCTATAAATATGTATAATTATAAGTAATTATAAGTAATCATATTTACCTTGTAATTGGGATTTTCCTATTGGGTAATAAAGCTGTTCCCGACTTGACCATACAATGTATGGCAGCACACTCCCTCTAAGGCACGCATAGCGTGCCTTTAGGGGAAAATTCACTAAACCCCAGATATCCTACATATCAAAAGGGTTTAGCTCTGTTGGAGCCCTTGCCAGGTTTTCAGGCCCGTGGTTAGAGTCGTGGCAGCAGTTTCCCATAAACTTCCTGACCGTCCGGGCTGTTCCTAACAGGACGCCTTTTTGCATTTGATGTTCGTCCAGACCGAGGTATTATAAATTGTTTAGTAGATGTTTTGGAACTAATCCTGTCGTTGACATAACAATTGGTACAGTTCGTGTGTTGTTCATGTGCCACTGAGTCTTTATTTGAAATTCCAAATCCCTATATTTGGTTATTTTCTCAGCCTGCTTGATATTTATATTATTGTTGTTAGGAATTGCTATGTCAATTAAAATTGTTTTCCGAGCGACTTTATCTACCAAAACTATATCTGGTCTATTGTGAGCAACTGTCCGATCAGTCACTATTGTGCAGTCCCAGTACAGCTTGTAGTTGTTATTTTCTAAGACAGATTCTGGTTTGTATTTATAGTATGGTAATCTTACCGACTGTGATAGTTCAAGTTTCAGTGCTAGTTCCTGGTGCAGTATTTTAGCCACAGCATCGTGTCGCCCTTTGTATTTAGTTGTGCGAACGCTTGACAACCTCCTGTGATATGCTGGATAGATTCAGATGTTTGGCAACCGTACCTGCATCTGTCGTTGTTAATAGAAGGGTCTTTAACGATGTACTTTATGTAGTTCTTAGTTGGGATTACTTGATCTTGGATTGTCAATATAAAGCCTTCCGTTTCAGGAAACATATGACCAGAGATCAACCAGTAGTTCGACGCTGCACTGTCGACATAATCTTGGTTGACGTCATTTATATGTCTTTCATGAAGGGGCTTCTCTTTCCATTTTAGCAGTTTCTGATCAGTGTAGATCAGAAAATTCTGCGAGTTTCTGGAAATGACAACGCAAAATAGAAATTTGTTGATCTAATAGTTTGCTTAGATCTGCCAATCCTCTTCTTCCTTCATACCGTGACAAAGTTGTACGTTCAACAGAGCTCTTTGGATGGTGATCCTGAGCTTTTGTTAGTAAAACTCGAACTATTCGTTGCAATTTTTCAATGTCAGTCTTGCACCACTGAACATGCATAGGTGTTAATAGCCTGAAACAGATTTTTAGTATTTAGTTTGGTTTTCAACAGTCGTCGTACCCTTCTATAAAACTCTGCTGTTAGGTCCTTTTTCATAGTCAAGTGATCAATACGGTGAGCCTGCTTTATTCCAAGATATTTATAAGTATGACCTTCCCCCATAGATTCAATTGAGGTGTCATCTCCCATTTCGAAGTGCCTTTAACTATATTAATAATTCGGCATTTGTATAGGCCAAATTTAATATGGATGTCACTAGAGAACCCTTCTACTATTTTAAGCATATCATGCAGCTGTTGTTTCGTAGCTGCCATCAACTCTACGTCGTCCATGTATAACAAATGGTTTATCTTTAATGCTTGTACGTTGTTGTGTTTGAGACTGAACCCAAAATTAGTCGAGTTCAGTTTGTTCGAGAGAGGGTTCATGGCAAGGCAGAACCACAGCGGGCTAAGAGAGTCTCCCTGGAATATACCCCTTCTGATTGGAATGGGGTCAGTTTGTATCGAACAGTTGGCTTCATTCAGTGAGATTTTGGTTTGCCAGGTGGACATGGCATGACAATTATTCACTTTATAGAGTTTCAGCACCTTAATGAGCCAATCATGTGGAACTGAATCAAAGGCCTTTTTGTAGTCCACATATGCCATGTAGAGATTTCGTTGTTTGGCGTGGGCTTGATTGCAGACAACGGAATCAATTATCAGTTGTTCTTTGCAGCCCATCGAATTTTTCGCGCATCCCTTTTGTTGTTGAGTAATTATGTTGTTCAGCTCACAATGTTTGAAAATTTGATGATTAATGCACGATATTATAAGTTTGTATAAGGTTGGAAGGCAAGTGATTGGTCGGTACTTTGCTGGGTCCTGTGTGCATAGGTTGTCCTTTAGTAAGAGGTATGTAGCACCGTGCCTAAGGAAACTAGGCATCTTGTGTGGGTGGGTAATTACGTCATTTATAAGGGGTTTCGTGGGTTGCGTAGAGTTTCTTGATCCAGTAATCTTGCACACCATCTGGTCCTGGTGCTTTCCAGTTATGGAGGTACTTCATTATGGTGGATGTGTCTTCCGTTGTAAATGGTTGGTGTTGCATGGCATCACAGTTCTGAAATGCAGCCTCCTCCTCATTAATCCAACTGGCTCTGGAGTTATAGGAGATTATTGTGGAAAGCTGTATTTTCCAGAATTCCTCGATGTCTGTTTTACTGGGGTAACTAGGGGCTTCATTATTATTCATGTTGCTAAGTTTTCTATAAATCCCTTTTTCTGATTGTCGGATAAGTGTGTTGTCTAGTTTCCGTTGGTTACTGGTTTTGTACCTTCTCAATCGGCTTGTGTAGACGGAGAGCTTTTGTGGTAGACTGTCCAGACACTGCTGAGATGTGATGTTTTCTCGATCCCACTGGGAGTGAATTCTGTTATTCCTGACTCCTCATTGGTATGCGGTCAGTCTTCCAACGTCTTTCCGAAGAGAATTGATTTTTCCTTCAAGTCTTCTTTGCCAAGGTGGTATTCGAGGTGTTTGTCTAAATTGGGGAGGGTCTTGCTTCGGTCTTATTTCTGCAGATGGAAGTTGCAGCACAGTAGATGATTGTGTGTAGCGACTCTAACGTATTACCACCTAAAACATAATTTGGCAAGTTAAATTTGTTCGTAGCCTGCAAGACGATACCCAGTTTCTTAGAAGATCTTAGTTTGGGAAGAGCTGGTCTAGTCAGTGGATCTGTTCCACTATACTCTATAACAGCTCCTGCCATTTCTGCTTGGATCTTCTCAAGCAGGTCAGCGTTGGTTGGCTGTTCTTGTTGTAGTTCTTGAGTCTCGTCCGCTCTTTGTGTCATAGTTGTTTCAGGCTCTGGGTCAATTGTATTTCGACCAAATAGTTCGCGCTCCACTTCGCTCTTTATTTCATCCAGTTGATCAGGCGAAATAAGGCCATTTCTCAAGATGACACGATATTGATCTGCGACTCTCTGTTCAGTAACTTGCAGCTCTGTGTACTCACGACAGAACTCTTGATGGAGTATTTGGCAATATCCAGTCTTGTCCTGGCTAAGGTTCGTAATTTTGTAAAACGTCCGCATTATAAATTCATTCATGGCTCCAGTCCATTTCATGCGCTGTCTTTTCAGTCCCGCTTGAGTGAGCGCTGGCTGTTGATCCTGCGCAACACTTTCTGCGGGTGGAGTTCTCGTTCTCATTTGACTCCGTTGGTGATGGTCACTTTGTTGTTGTGACTGTATTGGTTGTGGTTCTTGTGGTTCTTCTGGTTCTTGGGCTGAAGCTCTTTGGATGGCAGGGGCCCGCCTCCTCAGAACCCTGCCACCGACGTCCCACATGCTGTCATGTCCAGCGCCGGCTCCAGACGATAAAGCTTATTCCCCGACTTGACCATACAATGTATGGCATCACACTCCCTCTAAGGCACGCTAAGAGTGTCTTTAGGGGAAAATTCACTAAACCCCAGATATCCTAGATATCAAAAGGGTTTAGCTCTGTGGGAGTCCTTGCCAGGTTTTCAGACCCGTGATTGGAGTCGTGGCGGCAGTTTCCCATGAATTTCCTGACCGTCCGGGCTGTGCCTAACAGGACGGCTTTTTGCATTTGTTTGTAAAGATGTTCGTTCAGACCGAGGTATTTTAGATTGTTTAAAAGATGTTTTGGGACTAGTCCTGTCGTTGACATAACAATTGGTACAGTTCGTGTGTTGTTCATGTCCCACTGAGTCTTTATTTGAAATTCCAAATCTCTATATTTGGTTATTTCTCAGCCTGCTTGATATTTATATTATTGTTGTTAGAAATTGCTATGTCAATTAAAATTGTTTTCCGAGAGCCTTTTCTACCAAAACTATATCTGGTCTATTGTGAGCAACAGTCCGATGGGTCAGTATCGTGCGGTCCCAGTACAGCTTGTAGTTGTTATTTTCTAAAACAGATTCTGGTTTGTATTCATAGTATGGTAATCTTACCGAATGTGATAATTCAAGTTTCAGTGCTAGTTCCTGGTGAAGTATTTTTGCCACAGCATCGTGTCGTTCTTTTATATTTAGTTGCAGCGAATGCTTGACAACCTCCTGTGATATGCTGGATAGATTCAGATGTTTGGCAACCGTACCTGCATCTGTCGTTGTTAATAGAAGGGTCTTTAACGATGTTCTTTAGGTAGTTCTTAGTTGGAATTACTTGTTCTTGGATTGCCAATATAAAGCCTTCCGTTTCAGGAAACATATGACCAGAGATCAACCAGTAGTTCGACGCTGCACTGTCGACATAATCTTGGTTGACGTCATTTATATCTCTTCCATGAAGGGGCTTCACTTTCCATTTCAGCAGTTTCTGATCTGTGGTTTGGTGGTGTAATTGGACATGTTGTTGTGTCAGTCGCAGTGGTATTGAGTCATCAACCTGGCACATGACTCTGTGTAGATCAGAAAATTCTGCGAGTTTCTGGAAATGACTACGCAAACTAGAAATTTGTTGATCTAATAGTTTGCTTAGATCTGTCAATCCTCTTCCTCCTTGATACCGTGGCAAAGTTGTACGTTCGACAGAGCTCTTTGGATGGTGATTTTGAGCTTTTGTTAGTAAAACTCGAACTTCTCCTTGTAATTGTTCAATGTCAGTCTTGCACCAATTAACTTTACCGAAAGAGTAACTGAGGACTGAACACGCATAGGTGTTAATAGCCTGAAACAGATTTTTACTGTTTAGTTTGGTTTTCAACAGTCGTTCTACCCTTCTATAAAACTCTGCTGTTAGGTCCTTTTTCATAGTCACGTGATCAATACGTTGAGCCTGCTTTATTCCAAGGTATTTATAAGTATGACCTTTCCCTTTATTATTATTATTATCCGACTTGACCATACAATGTATGGCACCACATTCCCTCTAAGGCACACATAGTGTGCCCTTAGGGAAAACTCACTAAACCCCAGATATACTACATATCAAAAGGGTTTAGCTCTGTGGGAGCCCTTGCCAGGTTATCAGGCCCGTGGTTGGCGTCGTGGGTGCAGTTCCCCATGAATTTTCTAACCGTCCGGGCTGTTCCTAACAGGACGGCGTTTTGCATCAGTTGGTAAAGATGTTCGTCCAGACCGAGGTATTTCAAATTGTTTATTAGATATTTTGGGACTACTCCTGTTGTTGACATAACAATTGGTACTGTTCGACTGTTGTTCATGTCCCATTGTCTCTGTATTTGAAATTCTAAATCCCTGCTTAATATTTATATTCTTGTTGTTAGGGATTGCTGTGTCAATTAAGGTTGTTTTTCTAGAGACTTTATCTACCAAAACTATATCTGGTCTATTGTGAGCAACAGTCCGATCGGTCAATATCGTCCGGACCCAGTACAGTTTGTAGTTGTTATTTTCTAAAATAGATTCTGGTTTGTATATATAGTAGGGTGTTCTTACCGACTGTGATAGCTCGAGTTTCAGCGCTAGTTCCTGGTGCAGTATTTTTGCCACAGCATCGTGTCGTTCTTTGTATTCAGTTGCAGCGAACGCTTGGCAACCTCCTGTGATATGCTGGATAGATTCAGATGCTTGGCAACCATATCTGCATCTGTCGTTGTTGATAAAAGGGTCTTTGACGATGTACTTTAGATAGTTCTTAGTTGGAATTACTTGATCTTGGATTGCCAATATAAAGCCTTCCGTTTTAGGAAACATATGACCAGAGATCAACCAGTAGTTCGACGCTGAACTGTCGACATAATCTTGGTTGACGTCATTTATATGCCTTCCATGAAGCGGCTTCTCTTTCCATTTCAGCAGTTTCTGATCAGTTGTCTGGTGGTATACTTGAACTTGTTGTTCTGTCAGTCGCAGAGGTGTTGAGTCATCAACCTGACATATGACTCTGTGTAGATCAGAAAATTCTCCGAGTTTCTGTAAATGATTACGCAAATTGGAAATTTGTTGATCACGTAACTTGCCTATATCTGCCAATCCTCTTCCTCCTTCATACCGTGGCAACATTGTACGTTCGACGGAGCTCTTTGGATGGTGATTTTGAGCTTTTGTTAGTAGAACTCGTACTTTCCGTTGTAGTTGTTCAATGTCCGTCTTGCACCATTTAACTATTCCAAATGAATAACTGAGTACTGAGCAAGCGTAAGTGTTAGTAGCCTGAAACAGATTTTTATTGTTAAGCTTAGTTTTCAACAGTCGTCTTACCCTTCTATAGAACTCTGTTGATAGGTCCTTTTTCATGGTGGAGTGATCAATTCGTTGAGCCTGCTTTATTCCAAGGTATTTGTAAGTATGGCCTTCCTCCATGGATTCAATTGAGGTGCCATCTCTCATTTCGTAGGGGCCCTGCTGTATTTTGCCTTTCACTATATTGATAATCCGGCATTTGTCTAGGCCAAATTGCATATAGATGTCATGCAGCTGTTGTTTCGTAGCTGCCATCAACTTTAAGTCGTCCATGTATAACAAATGATTTATCTTTAGTGCTTGTACGTTGTTGTGTTTGAGACTGAATCCAAAGTTAGTCGCGTTCAGTTTGCGTGAGAGTGGGTTAATGGCAAGGCAGAACCACAGCGGGCTAAGAGAGTCTCCCTGGAATATACTCCTTCTGATTGGGATAGAGTCGGTTTGTATCGAACAGTTGGCTTCATTCAGAAAGATTTTGGTTTGCCAGGTAGTCATGACATATTCTAAAAAGTTAACAATACAATTATTTACTTTATAGAGTTTCAGCACCTGAATGAGCCAATCATGTGGAACTGAATCAAAGGCCTTTTTGTAGTCCACATATGCCATGTAGAGATTTCGTCGTTTGGCGTGGGCTTGTTTGCAGACAACGGAATCAATTATTAGTTGTTCTTTGCATCCCATGGAGTTTTTCGCGCATCCCTTTTGTTGTTCGGTAATTATGTTGTTTAGCTCACAATGTCTGAAAAGGCGATGATTAATGCACGACGTTATAAGTTTGTATAAGGTTGGGAGGCAAGTGATTGGTCTGTACTTTGCTGGGTCCTGTGTACATAGGTTATCCTTTGGTAAGAGGTATGTAGCACCATGTGTAAGGAAA
Organism: Octodonta nipae; assembly: GCA_034190945.1. Lineage (NCBI taxonomy): Eukaryota > Metazoa > Arthropoda > Insecta > Coleoptera > Chrysomelidae > Octodonta > Octodonta nipae. Next base: position 110,977,901 of record CM067217.1, read on the forward strand.
CTAGGCATCTTCTGTTGATGGATAATTATGCCATTAATGAGTACTGTTAATTTATCGTGGGTGGCGTAAAGTTTCTTTATCCAGTAATTCTGCACACCATCTGGCCCTGGTGCTTTCCAGTTATGGAGGTGTTTCATTATGTTGGACGTGTCTTCCGTTGTAAATGGTTGGTGTTGTATCTTATCACAATTCTGAAATGCAGCCTCTTCCTCATTAATCGAGCTCGCTCTGAAGTTATGGGAAACTGTTGTGGAAAGTTGTGTTTTCCAGAACTGCTCGATCGCCGTTTTACTGGGATAACAGGGGTCTCATTATTATTGGTGTTGTTGAGTTTTCTATAAAACCCTTTTTCTGATTTTCGGAATAGTGCGTCGTCTAGTTTCCGTTGGTTACTGGTTTTGTACCTTCTCAATCGACTTGTGTATACGGATAGCTTTTGTCGTAGACTATCCAGACACTGCTGAGATGTGATGTTTTCTCCATCCCACTGGGAGTGTATTCGGTTATTGTCCATGATCGTCTTGACAAGTCTTTCTATTCTGTTGTTTCTGACCCCTCGTTGGTACTCGGTCAGTCTTCCAATATCTTTCCGAAGAGAATTAATTTTCCCTTCTAGCCTTCTTTGCTAAGGTGATATTCGAGGTGTTTGTCTAAATTGGGGGGTCTTGCTTTGGTCTTATTGCGACCCCAATTGTTCTGCAGATGGAAATTGCAGCACAGTAGATGATTGTGTGTAGCGACTGTATTAACACCTAAAACATAGCGTGGCAAGATAAATTTGTTCATAGCCTTCAAGACGATTCCCAGTTTCTTAGAAGATCTTAGTTTGGGAAGAGTTGGTCTAATCAATGGATCTGTTCCACTATACTCTATAAGAGCTCTTTCCATTTCTGCTTGGATTTTCTCAAGCAGGTCAGCGTTGGCTGGCTGTTCTTGTTGAAGTTCTTGAATCTCGTTTGCTCTTTGCGCCAAAGGTGTTTCAGGCTCTGGATCTGTTGTATTTCGACCAAATAATTCGCGCTCAACTTAGCTCTTTATTTCGTCCAGTTGATCAGGCGAAATAAGGCCATTTCTCAAGATGACACGATATTGATCTGCGACTCTCTGTTCCGTAACTTGAAGCTCTGGGTACTCACGACAGAACTCTTGATGCAGTATTTGGCGATATCCAGTCTTGTCCTGGCCAAGGTTAGTCACTCTGTAAAACGTGCGCATTATAAATTTATTCATGGCGCTAGTCCATTTCATGCGCTGTCTTATCAGTCCCGCTTGAGTGAGCGCTGGCTGTTGATCCTGCGCAACACTTTCTGCGGGTGGAGTTCTCGTTCTCGTTTGACTCCGTTGGTGATGGTCACGTTGTTGCTGTGACTGTATTGGTGAATGTTGTTGTGGTTCTTGGGCTGTAGCTCTATGGACGACAGGGGCCCGCCTCCTCAGCACCCTGCCACCGACGTCCCGCATGCTGTCATGTCTAGCGCCGGCTCCAGACATGCCCTGGCGATCCCCAGGCAGCGGCTCTTTTCCGAGGCCTCTACTCCGTAGCTCCATTTTCATGGGTGGTGCCACCAATTGACCCTGGTGACCCGGGTAACTCGGAACCGCGGGGTTGTCAGTTCCCAGATGAAATGATTTAAACCAGATCATCCCGTGCGGGTTTTGGGGAAGGGAGGAAGGCTAGGTAGTAGGTCAGCGGACAGCTGCCCCTTTAGTCGCCTCATACGACAGGCGGTAGATACCATGGTGCTATTCTAACCCGGACACCACACGGGATTTTTATTATTATTATTATTATTCCTACTCCTTAGCTCCATTTTCATGGGTGTTGTCACCAATTGAACCTGGTGACCCAGGTAACTCGGACCCGTGGGGTTGTCACTTCCCAGATGAAATGATTAAAACCAGACCATCCCGTGCGGGTTGTGGAGAAGGAAGGAAAGCTAGGTAGTAGGTCAGCGGACAGCTGCCCCTTTAGTCGCCTCATACGACAGACAGGCATGGATACCATGGTGCTATTCTAACCCGGCCACCACACGGGGTGGTATTATTATTATTATTCCGACTTGACCATACAATGTATGGCATCACACTCCCTCTAAGGCACACGTGGTGTGCCTTTAGGGGAAAATTCACTAAACCCCAGATATACTACATATCAAAAGGGTTTAGCTCTGTGGGAGCCCTTGCCAGGTTATCAGGCCCGTGGTTGGCGTCGTGGCTGCAGTTTCCCCATAAATTTTCTGACCGTCCGGGCTGTTCCTAACAGGACGGCTTTTTGCATTTTTTTGTAAAGGTGTTCGTCCAGACCGAGGTATTTTAAATTGTTTAAGAGATGTTTTGGGACTAGTCCTGTCGTTGACATAACAATTGGTACAGTTCGTGTGTTGTTCATGTTCCACTGAGTCTTTATTTGAAATTCCAAATCTCTATATTTGGTTATTTTCTCAGCCTGCTTGATATTTATATTATTGTTGTTAGGAATTGCTATGTCAATTAAAGTTGTTTTCCGAGAGACTTTATCTACCAAAACTATATCTGGTCTATTGTGAGCAACACACCGATCGGTCAGTATCGTGCGGTCCCAGTACAGCTTATAGTTGTTATTTTCTAAAACAGATTCTGGTTTATATTTATAGTATGGTAATCTTACCGACTGTGATAATTCATGTTTCAGTGCTAGTTCCTGGTGAAGTATTTTTGCCACAGCGTCGTGTCGTTCTTTGTATTCAGTTGCAGCGAACGCTTGACAACCTCCTGTGATATGCTGGATAGATTCAGATGTTTGGCAACCGTACCTGCATCTGTCGTTGTTAATAGAAGGGTCTTTAACGATGTACTTTAGGTAGTTCTTAGTTGGAATTACTTGATCTTGGATTGCCAATATAAAGCCTTCCGTTTCAGGGAACATATGACCAGAGATCAACCAGTAGTTCGACGCTGCACTGTCGACATAATCTTGGTTGACGTCATTTATATGTCTTCCATGAAGGGGCTTCTCTTTCCATTTCAGCAGTTTCTGATCTGTGGTCTGGTGGTGTAATTGGACATGTTGTTGTGTCAGTCGCAGTGGTGTTGAGTCATCAACCTGGCACATGACTCTATGTAGATCAGAAAATTCTGCGAGTTTCTGGAAATGACTACGCAAAATAGAAATTTGTTGATCTAATAGCTTACTTAGATCTGTCAATCCTCTTCCTCCTTCATACCGTGGCAAAGTTGTACGTTCGACAGAGCTCTTTGGATGGTGATTTTGAGCTTTTGTTAGTAAAACTCGAACTTTTCGTTGTAATTGTTCAATGTCAGTCTTGCACCAATTAACTATACCGAAAGAGTAACTGAGCACTGAACATGCATAGGTGTTAATAGCCTGAAACAGATTTTTACTGTTTAATTTAGTTTTCAACAGTCGTCTTACCCTTCTATAAAACTCTGCTGTTAGGTCCTTTTTCATAGTCATGTGATCAATACGTTGAGCCTGCTTTATTCCAAGGTATTTATAAGTATGACCTTCCCCCATAGATTCAATTGAGGTGCCATCTCCCATTTCGAAGTGCCCCTGCTGTATTTTGCCTTTAACTATATTAATAATTCGGCATTTGTCTAGGCCAAATTTCATATGGATGTCACTAGAGAACCCTTCTACTATTTTAAGCATGTCATGCAGCTGTTGTTTTGTAGCTGCCATCAACTTTAAGTCGTCCATGTATAACAAATGGTTTATCTTCAATGCTTGTACGTTGTTGTGTTTGAGACTGAACCCAAAATTAGTCGAGTTCAGTTTGTTCGAGAGAGGGTTCATGGCAAGGCAGAACCACAGCGGGCTAAGAGAGTCTCCCTGGAATATACCCCTTCTGATTGGAATAGGATCTGTTTGTATCGAACAGTTGGCTTCATTCAGTGAGATTTTGGTTTGCCAGGTGGCCATGGCATGTTCTAAAAAGTTAATAATACAATTATTCACTTTATAGAGTTTCAGCACCTTAATGAGCCAATCATGTGGAACTGAATCAAAGGCCTTTTTGTAGTCCACATATGCCATGTAGAGATTACGTCGTTTGGCGTGGGCTTGATTGCAGACAACGGAATCAATTATCAGTTGTTCTTTGCAACCCATCGAATTTTTCGCGCATCCCTTTTGTTGTTGAGTAATTATGTTGTTCAGTTCACAATGTTTGAAAATGTGATGATTAATGCATGATGTTATGAGTTTGTATAAGGTTGGAAGGCAAGTGATTGGTCGGTACTTTGCTGGGTCCTGTGCACCTAGGTCGTCCTTTGGTAAGAGGTATGTAGCACCATGCGTTAGGAAACTAGGCATCTTGTGTGGGTGGGCAATTACGTCATTTATAAGGGTTGTTAGTGTTTCGTGGGTTGCGTACAGTTTCTTTATCCAGTAATTTTGTACACCATCTGGTCCTGGTGCTTTCCAGTTATGGAGGTTCTTCATTATGTTGGATGTATCTTCCGTTGTAAATGGTTGGTGTTGCATGGCCTCACAGTTCTGAGATGCAGCCTCCTCCTCATTAATCCAGCTGGCTCCGGAGTTATAGGAGGTTGTTGTGGAAAGCTGTGTTTTCCAGAATTCCTCGATGTCTGTTTTACTGGGGTAACTAGGGGCTTCATTATTATTCTTGTTGTTAAGTTTTCTATAAAACCCTTTTTCTGATTGTCGGAAGAGTGTGTTGTCTAGTTTCCGTTGGTTACTGGTTTTGTACCTTCTCAATCGACTTGTGTAGACGGAGAGCTTTTGTCGTAGACTGTCCAGACACTGGTGAGATGTGATGTTTTCTCCATCCCACTGGGAGTGTATTCGGTTATTGTCCATGATAGTCTTGACAAGCCTTTCTATTCTGTTGTTCCTGACTCCTCGTTGGTACTCGGTCAGTCTTCCAACGTCTTTCCGAAGAGAATTGATTTTCCCTTCAAGTCTTCTTTGCCAAGGTGGTATTCGAGGGGTTTGTCTAAATTGGGGAGGGTCTTGCTTTGGTCTTACTGCGACCCCAATTATTTTGCAGATGGCAGTTGCAGCACAGTAGATGATTGTGTGTAGCGACTCTAACGTATTAGCACCTAAAACATAGGTTGGCAAGATAAATTTGTTCATAGCCTGCAACACGATACCCAGTTTCTTAGATGATCTTAGTTTGGGAAGAGCTGGTCTAGTCAGTGGATCTGTTCCATTATACTCTCTAAGAGCTCCTTCCATTCCTGCTTGGATCTTCTCAAGCAGGTCAGCGTTGGTTGGCTGTTCTTGCTGTAGTTCTTGAGTCTCGTCCGCTCTTTGTGCCAAAGGTGTTTCCGGCTCTGGATCGATTGTATTTCGACCAAATAGTTCGCGCTCCACTTCGCTCTTTATTATGTCCAGTTGTTCAGGCGAAATAAGGCCATTTTTCAAGATGACACGATATTGATCTGCGACTCTCTGTTCAGTAACTTGAAGCTCTGGGTACTCACGACAGAACTCTTGATAGAGTATTTGGCGATATCCAGTCTTGTCCTGGCCAAGGTTCGTGATTCTGTAAAACGTGCGCATTATAAATTCATTCATGGCGCCAGTCCATTTCATGCGCTGTCTTTTCAGTCCCGCTTGAGTGAGCGCTGGCTGTTGATCCTGCGCAACACTTTCTGCGGGTGGAGTTCTCGTTCTCGTTTGACTCCGTTGGTGATGGTCACGTTGGTGTTGTGACTGTGTTGGTGAGTGTTCTGTGGTTCTTCTGGTTCTTGGGCTGTTCTTTGGACGGCAGGGGGTCCTCAGCTTATTATTATTATTATTATTATTATATTTATGTTAAATTGTTTCTCAGTTGTTTACTGGATTTTTTCACGTAGGTGGGTTGGTACCAAGCCTGCGTGCGTTCTATTTCATATTGAGGAAGCTTCTGGTGATAATACATGTGTGGAGTATAACTGCTTTTTGTATTTGTGTATGGTAGTTTTAGTTGTTCTAAGTGTTGTATAAATGAATGTGGTGTTACGCCTGTTACTGACATTATTAGTGGAATGACTATGACTTTTTGATCTGAAGGAATGGCTATGTCAATTATATATGTGATGTTTTGGGTCTTCAGTTGAACAGTTATATCGGGTCTATTGTGCATGACTGTTTTATCTGTGCGTATGTAAGGTCCCAGTATATTTTGTATTCTCTGCTTTCCAGGACTGTGACAGGTATAATAAGGTATAATAAGGTTGTTCTTCTGTTATTAAATTGTAAAGCATTGCAAGTGATTGATGTATAATTTTAGCCGCTGTGTTATGTCGATTTGTGTATTCAGTTCCAGCTAAAAGTTTGCAACCTGATATAATACGATCAATTGTTTCGGGGAACTGGTGACATTTCCTACATTTATCATTTTCTATGGTTTGATCTTCCATATGAACATTTTGTAATTGTTTGTTGCTATAACCTGATCCTGTATTGCCAGTATGTTACCCTTCAGTCTCTGGGAATAGTTGGCCCGTTTGTAAAAATTTGTATGAGAGTTCTCTATTAACGTTTTGATTATTATATTTTTGATTGTAATGGCGTCCATGTAGCGCTTTCGCAGCCCATTTATGATTTTTTTTGCTGGCATCACTTTCCGTTGGGTTTGTTTGATTTGGTGTTGATAGATTAAGTGGACTGTGATTTTTATCTATTTGTACTCGATGTAATGGATGTTGTTTATTATGGAAACATTTTGTGAGTGTGTTTACTTGTTTATCATGAAGTTGATATAAATCTAACATTCCTCTACCTCCTTCTTTCCTACTTAAGGTGATTCGTTCCTTGCATGATTTAGGATGTAGTTTTCTTTTGCTAGTTAGTTTGGTTCTTGTTAGGATATTAATGTTTTCTAAGTCAGTGTTAGTCCATTTTATGATACCAAACGAATACGTCAGTATGGGTGTAGCAAACGTATTGATAGCTTTAAACATGTTTTTGGAACTTAGGCTAGAATTTAGAATATTTTCTAGTCTTATTTTATACTCGTGACGAATTGTTTTTTTATTTCTGTGTGATTGATTTTTCTATTCTGACTGAATCCGAGGTATTTATAGGTTTCATATTGTCCCATTTGTTGCAAGATTTCCGTATTCAGTGTTTGATCTGTTAATGTGTTAGTCCATTTTCCCTTGTTAATGTGAAGTATTTTGCACTTGTTAACCCCGAATTCCATTCTCATATCATTAGTTATTGTCTCGGTTAGTTTTAACAATTGCTGCATTTGACTTGTTGATGAATATATTTTAATATCGTCCATATACATCAGATGGCTTATTGTATGTAGTGTAGTTCTTTGATGGTTTATTTTGAAACCATAATTGGTACTGTTGAGTTCATTAGATAGTGGGTTCAGACACAAACAAAACCACAGAGCACTTAGTGCTTCTCCTTGACAAATACCTCTCTTAATAGAAATATAGTCTGTATGCAAACATTAGGTGTTCGTCTTTAATTCTACCCTTGTCTTCCAAGTTTTCATTGGCCTGGCCAGGAATGCTTGTATGACAGGATGTATCTTATAAATTTCAAGAACTTTTAATAGCCAACTATGTGGTACCATGTCAAATGCCTTTTTGTAATCTATATAGGTTGTATGCAAATTGTTAAATTCTTTTTCTACTTGTTTCATGATAACATTGTCTATTGTTAGCTGTTACTTACATCCTTGACTGTATTTCCGACATCCTTTCTGTTCTTCTGTTATTATATTCTGATCGATTAGATGTTTATTTATTTTATTACACAGGGTAGAAGTGATAATTTTGTATATCGTTGGAAGGCAGTTTTCGGGATTTTGGGTGTTTTCGTTTTTTGGTTTAATGAGTGTCTTTCCTTCAGTTATAAAACTGGGTTTTCCAGTATTCTGTTTATTTGTATAGTTAAGTGTCTATGTGTCGCTGTAAATTGTTTATACCAATAGTTCTGTATACTCTCTGATCCAGGACATTTCCAATTATGAGTTTTGTTTATAACTCTTGATAGTTCCTCCTCTGTAATAGTATACTCCTGTTGTTCAGGTGTCTTTTGTAATCCCTTTATTTCATTTTCTATCCATGGGGCTTTAATGTTATGTTCTACTGGATGTGACCATATGCCACTCCAGAATTCGGTAATTTGTTTCTTTGTTGGTGGTATTATGTTTGTCGTTTGTTTAGATGTAATTTTCTGATAAAACAGTTTTTCTTGGTTGGCAAAGAGGGTGTTCTCATATTTTCTTTTATTGGATTCTTTGTATCTTTTTAGCCTAGCTGCATAAACGGTAAGTTTTTGTTTTAGTATTTCAAGATGTCCTGTAACCGTATTTGTTCTATTTTTTATTATATTACTGATGTGTTTTATTACTTTTTTATTGCGATTCCCTTGGACATATTGTGTAGTTCTACCAATTTCAACTCTAAATTGTTCAATTCTTTTTTCTAACCTTATTTGCCATTTTGGTTTTTTGTATTCTTTGACTCTATATTCGGTGTTGTTTATAATTCTTTGTTTGTTTAATGTGATGGTTGCTGCTGCACATGCATATATAACTAAGTGGATTTCTTCAATTTCTGTGTTATCTTGAATATATGTGCAGATTATATTATTGTTAATTTTTTTAATTATATCATTTGTTGTTCTATTAATTCTTAGTTTGGGTAGGAATGGTCTAGATGTTGGATTGCTACCTCTCCGTTTAATTAAATTTGTTTCAATTTCTTGTTTTATTTGCTGTATCTTGGGGAATATGGCTAGTGAGGTGACTATTTCTTGTAAATTTACTTGTTGTTTTGCATGTCTAGAAATCGGATAATGGGGTATTTGATTTTCTTGTGATAACTGTCGTTGCAGTTGGTTTCCAATGTCGGTATTATTAGGGTTTTCAGCATTTGGCTCTTGTGATGTATTAAATTCATTTAGTTCTTTGGCTACTTGCTCTTTTATGGTTTGTATTTCCAAATGTGATAGTCGATTGTTGTTAATTATAACTCTTTTCTGATCTATAAGTCCTTGTTCAGTTACTACGCCACTCAGGTGAGGATATTCTATAATGAAAAGTTGATGAAGATTATGCTTGTAACCTGTTGATAACCTTTCTAATTGTGTTGCTTTGAAAAGGCAACGTGTTCATTTCATTGGTCCATGTCATTCGTTGCCGTGTGCGTCCTGCCTTGGTGGTTGTCGGTTGCTCCGGCAAAGCACTTCGGGTATGGTCCATGTCTTGCTCTATATCATGCTCATTTTGGCCAGGCTCCATATTCCCGCGACCTCCCTGACCGTGAGATCGCTCGTCCGAGGCAATTGTCCTTGACGTAACCGTTTTCACATTAACCAGGTGGTTGGCCTTAGTTAACGGTTTGTGCTTTTTTTTACGACAGGTAGCACGTACCGAGAGTGTATTCTTTATCCACCCGCACTCTCACGGGGTGGATATATTATTATATATTAATAATAATAATAATAATAATAACCCGTGTGGTGGCCAGGTTAGAATAGCACCACGGTACCCACCGCCTGTCGTATGAGGCGACTAAAGGGGCAGCTGTCCGCTGACCTACTACCTAGCTTTCCTTCCTTCTCCACAACCCGCACGGGATGGTCTGGTTTAAATCATTTCATCTGGGAAGTGACAACCCCACGGGTCCGAGTTACCTGGGTCACCAGGGTCAATTGGTGACAACAGCCATGAAAATGGAGTTAAGAAATAGATGCCTCGGAAAAGAGCCGCTGCCTGGGGATCGCCAGGGCATGTCTGGAGCCGGCGCTGGACATGACAGCATGCGGGACGTCGGTGGCAGGGTGCTGAGGAGGCGGGCCCCTGCCGTCCAAAGAGCTACAGCCCAAGAACCAGAAGAACCACAAGAACACTCACCAACACAGTCACAACAACAACGTGACCATCACCAACGGAGTCAAACGAGAACGAGAACTCCACCCGCAGAAAGTGTTGCGCAGGATCAACAGCCAGCGCTCACTCAAGCGGGACTGAAAAGACAGCGCATGAAATGGACTGGCGCCATGAATGCATTTATAATGCGCACGTTTTACAGAATCACGAACCTTGGCCAGGACAAGACTGGATATCGCCAAATACTCTATCAAGAGTTCTGTCGTGAGTACCCAGAGCTTCAAGTTACTGAATAGAGAGTTGCAGATCAATATCGTGTCATCTTGAGAAATGGCCTTATTTCGCCTGAACAACTGGACACAATAAAGAGCGAAGTGGAGCGCGAACTATTTGGTCGAAATACAATCGATCCAGAGCCGGAAACACCTTTGGAACAAAGAGCGGACGAGACTCAAGAACTACAGCAAGAACAGCCAACCAACGCTGACCTGCTTGAGAAGATCCATGCAGGAATGGAAGGAGCTCTTAGAGAGTATAATGGAACAGATCCACTGACTAGACCAGCTCTTCCCAAACTAAGATCATCTAAGAAACTGGGTATCGTCTTGCAGGCTATGAACAAATTTATCTTGCCAACCTATGTTTTAGGTGCTAATACGTTAGAGTCGCTACACACAATCATCTACTGTGCTGCAACTGCCATCTGCAGAATAATTGGGGTCGCAGTAAGACCAAAGCAAGACCCTCCCCAATTTAGACAAACCCCTCGAATACCACCTTGGCAAAGAAGACTTGAAGGGAAAATCAATTCTCTTCGGAAAGACGTTGGAAGACTGACCGAGTACCAACGAGGAGTCAGGAACAACAGAATAGAAAGGCTTGTCAAGACTATCATGGACAATAACCGAATACACTCCCACTGGGATGGAGAAAACATCACATCTCAGCAGTGTCTGGACAGTCTACGACAAAAGCTCTCCGTCTACACAAGTCGATTGAGAAGGTACAAAACCAGTAACCAACGGAAACTAGACAACACACTCTTCCGACAATCAGAAAAAGGGTTTTATAGAAAACTTAACAACAAGAATAATAATGAAGCCCCTAGTTACCCCAGTAAAACAGACATCGAGGAATTCTGGAAAACACAGCTTTCCACAACAATCTCCTATAACTCCGGAGCCAGCTGGATTAATGAGGAGGAGGCTGCATCTCAGAACTGTGAGGCCATGCAACACCAACCATTTACAACGGAAGATACATCCAACATAATGAAGAACCTCCATAACTGGAAAGCACCAGGACCAGATGGTGTACAAAATTACTGGATAAAGAAACTGTACGCAACCCACGAAACACTAACAGCCCTTATAAATGACGTAATTGCCCACCCACACAAGATGCCTAGTTTCCTAATGCATAGTGCTACATACCTCTTACCAAAGAACGACCTAGGTGCACAGGACCCAGCAAAGTACCGACCAATCACTTGCCTTCCAACCTTATACAAACTCATAACATCATGCATTAATCATCGCATTTTCAAACATTGTGAACTGAACAACATAATTACTCAACAACAAAAGGGATGCGCGAAAAATTCGATGGGTTGCAAAGAACAACTGATAATTGATTCCGTTGTCTGCAATCAAGCCCACGCCAAACGACGTAATCTCTACATGGCATATGTGGACTACAAAAAGGCCTTTGATTCAGTTCCACATGATTGGCTCATTAAGGTGCTGAAACTCTATAAACTGAATAATTGTATTATTAACTTTTTAGAACATGCCATGGGCACCTGGCAAACCAAAATCTCACTAAATGAAGCCAACTGTTCGATACAAACTGACCCTATTCCAATCAGAAGTGGTATATTCCAGGGAGACTCTCTTAGCCCGCTGTGGTTCTGCCTTGCCATGAACCCTCTCTCAAACAAACTGAACTCAACTAATTTTGGGTTCAGTCTCAAACACAACAACGTACAAGAATTAAAGATAAACCATTTGTTATACATGGACGACTTAAAGTTGATGGCAGCTACAAAACAACAGCTGCATGATATGCTTAAAATAGTAGAAGGGTTCTCTAGTGACATCCATATGAAATTTGGCCTAGACAAATGCCGAATTATTAATATAGTTAAAGGCAAAATACAGCAGGGGCACTTCGAAATGGGAGATGGCACCTCAATTGAATCTATGGGGGAAGGTCAAACTTATAAATACCTTGGAATAAAGCAGGCTCAACGTATTGATCACATGATTATGAAAAAGGACCTAACAGCAGAGTTTTATAGAAGGGTAAGACGACTGTTGAAAACCAAACTAAACAGTAAAAATCTGTTTCAGGCTATTAACACCTATGCGTGTTCAGTGCTCAGTTACTCTTTCGGTATAGTTAATTGGTGCAAGACTGACATTGAACAATTACAACGAAAAGTTCGAGTTTTACTAACAAAAGCTCAAAATCACCATCCAAAGAGCTCTGTCGAACGTACAACTTTGCCACGGTATGAAGGAGGAAGAGGACTGACAGATCTAAGTAAACTATTAGATCAACAAATTTCTATTTTGCGTAGTCATTTCCAGAAACTCGCAGAATTTTCTGATCTACATAGAGTCATGTGCCGGGTTGATGACTCAACACCACTGCGACTGACACAACATCATGTCCAATTACACCACCAGACCACAGATCAGAAACTGCTGAAATGGAAAGAGAAGCCCCTTCATGGAAAACATATAAATGACATCAACCAAGATTATGTCGACAGTGCAGCGTCGAACTACTGGTTGATCTCTGGTCATATGTTCCCTGAAACGGAAGGCTTTATGTTGGCAATCCAAGATCAAGTAATTCCAACTAAGAACTACCTAAAGTACATCGTTAAAGACCCTTCCATTAACAACGATAGATGCAGGTACGGTTGCCAAACATCTGAATCTATCCAGCATATCACAGGAGGTTGTCAAGCGTTCGCTGCAACTGAATACAAAGAACGACACGATGCTGTGGCAAAAATACTTCACCAGGAACTAGCAATGAAACATGAATTATCACAGTCGGTAAGATTACCATACTATAAATATAAACCAGAATCTGTTTTAGAAAATAACAACTACAAGCTGTACTGGGACCGCACGATACTGACCGATCGGTCTGTTGCTCACAATAGACCAGATATAGTTTTGGTAGATAAAGTCTCTCGGAAAACAACTTTAATTGACATAGCAATTCCCAACAACAATAATATAAATATCAAGCAGGCTGAGAAAATAACCAAATATAGAGATTTGGAATTTCGAATAAAGACTCAGTGGAACATGAACAACACACGAACTGTACCAATTGTTATGTCAACAACAGGGCTAGTCCCAAAACATCTATTAAACAATTTAAAATACCTCGGTCTGGACGAACATCTTTACAAACAAATGCAAAAAGCCGTCTTGTTAGGGACAGCCCGGACGGTCAGGAAATTCATGGGAAACTGCCGTCACGACTCCAACCACGGGCCTGAAAACCTGGCAAGGGCTCCCACAGAGCTAAACCCTTTTGATATCTAGGATATCTGGGGGTTTAGTGAATTTTCCCCTAAAGGCACTCATAGAGTGCCTTAGAGGGAGTGTGATGCCATACATTGTATGGTCAAGTCGGGATAATAATAATAATAATAAGAACCAGAAGAACCACAACCAATACAGTCACAACAACAACGTGACCATCACCAACGGAGTCAAATGAGAACGAGAACTCCACCCGCAGAAAGTGTTGCGCAGGATCAACAGCCAGCGCTCACTCAAGCGGGACTGAAAAGACAGCGCATGAAATGGACTGGTGCCATGAATGAATTTATAATGCGCACGTTTTACAGAAATACGAACCTTGGCCAGGACAAGACTGGATATCGCCAAATACTGCATCAAGAGTTCTGTCGTGAGTACCCAGAGCTTCAAGTTACTGAACAGAGAGTCGCAGATCAATATCGTGTTATCTTGAGAAATGGCCTTATTTCGCCTGAACAACTGGATAGAATAAAGAGCGAAGTGGAGCGAGAACTATTTGGTAGAAATACAATCGATCCAGAGCCTGAAACACCTTTGGCACAAAGAGCGGACGAGACTCAAGAACTACAACAAAAACAGCCAACCAACGCTGACCTGCTTGAGAAGATCCAAGCAGAAATGGAAGGAGCTCTTAAAGAGTATAGTGGAACAGATCCACTGACTAGACCAGCTCTTCCCAAACTAAGATCGTCTAAGAAACTGGGTATCGTCTTGCAGGCTATGAACAAATTTATCTTGCCAAACTATGTTTTAAGTGCTAATACGTTAGAGTCGCTACACACAATCATCTACTGTGCTGCAACTTCCATCTGCAGAACTATTGGGGTCGCAGTAAGACCAAAGCAAGACACTCCCCAATTTAGACAAGCACCTCGAATACCGCCTTGGCAAAGAAGACTCGAAGGGAAAATCAATTCTCTTCGGAAAGACGTTGGAAGGCTGACCGAGTACCAACGAGGAGTCAGGAACAACAGAATAGAAAGGCTTGTCAAGACTATCATGGACAATAACCGAATACACTCCCAGTGGGATGGAGAAAACATCACATCTCAGCAGTGTCTGGACAGTCTACGACAAAAGCTTTCCGTCTACACAAGTCGATTGAGAAGGTACAAAACCAGTAACCAACGGAAACTCTTCCGACAATCAGAAAAAGGGTTTTATAGAAAACTTAACCACAACAATAATAATGAAGCGCCTAGTTACCCCAGTAAAACAGACATCGAGGAATTCTGGAAAACACAGCTTTCCACAACGATCTCCTATAACTCCAGAGCCAGCTGGATTAATGAGGAGGAGGCTGCATCTCAGAACTGTGAGGCCATGCAACACCAACCATTTACAACGGAAGATACATCCAACATAATGAAGAACCTCCATAACTGGAAAGCACCAGGACCAGATGGTGTACAAAATTACTGGTTAAAGAAACTGTACGCAACCCACGAAACACTAACAGCACTTATAAATGACATAATTACCCACCCATACAAGATGCCTAGTTTCCTTACGCATGGTGCTACATACCTCTTACCAAAGGACAACCTATGTGCACAGGACCCAGCAAAGTACCGACCAATCACTTGCCTTCCAACCTTATACAAACTCATAACATCGTGCATTAATCATCGCATTTTCAAACATTGTGAGTTGAACAACATAATTACTCAACAACAAAAGGTATGCGCGAAAAATTCGATGGGTTGCAAAGAGCAACTGATAATTGATTCCGTTGTCTGCAATCAAGCCCACGCCAAACGGCGAAATCTCTACATGGCATATGTGGACTACAAAAAGGCCTTTGATTCAGTTCCACATGATTGGCTCATTAAGGTGCTGAAACTCTATAAAGTGAATAATTGTATTATTAACTTTTTAGAATATGCCATGTCCACCTGGCAAACCAAAATCTCACTGAATGAAGCCAACTGTTCGATACAAACTGACCCCATTCCAATCAGAAGGGGTATATTCCAGGGAGACTCTCTTAGCCCGCTGTGGTTCTGCCTTGCCATGAACCCTCTCTCGAACAAACTGAACTCGACTAATTTTGGGTTCAGTCTCAAACACGACAACGTACAAGCATTGAAGATAAACCATTTGTTATACATGGACGACTTAAAGTTGATGGCAGCTACAAAACAACAGCTGCATGACATGCTTAAAATAGTAGAAGGGTTCTCTAGTGACATCCATATGAAATTTGGCCTAGACAAATGCCGAATTATTAATATAGTTAAAGGCAAAATACAGCAGGGGCACTTCGAAATGGGAGATGGCACCTCAATTGAATCTATGGGGAAGGTCATACTTATAAATACCTTGGAATAAAGCAGGCTCAACGTATTGATCACATGACTATGAAAAAGGACCTAACAGCAGAGTTTTATAGAAGGGTAAGACGACTATTGAAAACCAAACTAAACAGTAAAAATCTGTTTCAGGCTATTAACACCTATGCGTGTTCAGTGCTCAGTTACTCTTTCGGTATAGTTAATTGGTGCAAGACTGACATTGAACAATTACAACGAAAAGTTCGAGTTTTACTAACAAAAGCTCAAAATCACCATCCAAAGAGCTCTGTCGAACGTACAACTTTGCCACGGTATGAAGGAGGAAGAGGATTGACAGATCTAAGTAAGCTATTAGATCAACAAATTTCTATTTTGCATAGTCATTTCCAGAAACTCGCAGAATTTTCTGATCTACATAGAGTCATGTGCCAGGTTGATGACTCAACACCACTGCGACTGACACAACAACATGTCCAAGTACACCACCAGACCACAGATCAGAAACTGCTGAAATGGAAAGAGAAGCCCCTTCATGGAAGACATATAAATGACGTCAACCAAGATTATGTCGACAGTGCAGCGTCGAACTACTGGTTGATCTCTGGTCATATGTTCCCTGAAACGGAAGGCTTTATATTGGCAATCCAAGATCAAGTAATTCCAACTAAGAACTACCTAAAGTACATCGTTAAAGACCCTTCTATTAACAATGACAGATGCAGGTACGGTTGCCAAACATCTGAATCTATCCAGCATATCACAGGAGGTTGTCAAGCGTTCGCTGCAACTGAATACAAAGAACGACACGATGCCGTGGCAAAAATACTTCACCAGGAACTAGCACTGAAACATGAATTATCACAGTCGGTAAGATTACCATACTATAAATATAAACCAGAATCTGTTTTAGAAAATAACAACTATAAGCTGTACTGGGACCGCACGATACTGACCGATCGGCCTGTTGCTCACAATAGACCAGATATAGTTTTGGTAGATAAAGTCTCTCGGAAAACAACTTTAATTGACATAGCAATTCCTAACAACAATAATATAAATATCAAGCAGGCTGAGAAAATAACCAAATATAGAGATTTGGAATTTCAAATAAAGACTCAGTGGAACATGAACAACACACGAACTGTACCAATTGTTATGTCAACGACAGGACTAGTCCCAAAACATCTCTTAAACAATTTAAAATACCTCGGTCTGGACGAACACCTTTACAAACAAATGCAAAAAGCCGTCCTGTTAGGAACAGCCCGGACGGTCAGAAAATTTATGGGGAACTGCAGCCACGACGCCAACCACGGCCCTGATAACCTGGCAAGGGCTCCCACAGAGCTAAACCCTTTTGATATGTAGTATATCTGGGGTTTAGTGAATTTTCCCCTTTAGAGGGAGTGTGATGCCATACATTGTATGGTCAAGTCGATAATAATTATAATAAGATCCAAGCAGGAATGGAAGGAGCTCTTAGAGAGTATAATGGAACAGATCCACTGACTAGACCAGCTCTTCCCAAACTAAGATCATCTAAGAAACTGGGTATCGTCTTGCAGGCTATGAACAAATTTATCTTGCCAACCTATGTTTTAGGTGCTAATACGTTAGAGTCGCTACACAC
This sequence comes from Octodonta nipae, assembly GCA_034190945.1. Lineage (NCBI taxonomy): Eukaryota > Metazoa > Arthropoda > Insecta > Coleoptera > Chrysomelidae > Octodonta > Octodonta nipae. Next base: position 110,995,203 of record CM067217.1, read on the forward strand.
AATCATCTACTGTGCTGCAACTGCCATCTGCAGAATAATTGGGGTCGCAGTAAGACCAAAGCAAGACCCTCCCCAATTTAGACAAACCCCTCGAATACCACCTTGGCAAAGAAGACTTGAAGGGAAAATCAATTCTCTTCGGAAAGACGTTGGAAGACTGACCGAGTACCAACGAGGAGTCAGGAACAACAGAATAGAAAGGCTTGTCAAGACTATCATGGACAATAACCGAATACACTCCCAGTGGGATGGAGAAAACATCACATCTCAGCAGTGTCTGGACAGTCTACGACAAAAGCTCTCCGTCTACACAAGTCGATTGAGAAGGTACAAAACCAGTAACCAACGGAAACTAGACAACACACTCTTCCGACAATCAGAAAAACGGTTTTATAGAAAACTTAACAACAAGAATAATAATGAAGCCCCTAGTTACCCCAGTAAAACAGACATCGAGGAATTCTGGAAAACACAGCTTTCCACAACAATCTCCTATAACTCCGGAGCCAGCTGGATTAATGAGGAGGAGGCTGCATCTCAGAACTGTGAGGCCATGCAACACCAACCATTTACAACGGAAGATACATCCAACATAATGAAGAATCTCCATAACTGGAAAGCACCAGGACCAGATGGTGTACAAAATTACTGGATAAAGAAACTGTACGCAACCCACGAAACACTAACAGCCCTTATAAATGACGTAATTGCCCACCCACACAAGATGCCTAGTTTCCTAACGCATGGTGCTACATACCTCTTACCAAAGGACGACCTAGGTGCACAGGACCCAGCAAAGTACCGACCAATCACTTGCCTTCCAACCTTATACAAACTCATAACATCATGCATTAATCATCGCATTTTCAAACATTGTGAACTGAACAACATAATTACTCAACAACAAAAGGGATGCGCGAAAAATTCGATGGGTTGCAAAGAGCAACTGATAATTGATCCCGTTGTCTGCAATCAAGCCCACGCCAAACGGCGTAATCTCTACATGGCATATGTGGACTACAAAAAGGCCTTTGATTCAGTTCCACATGATTGGCTCATTAAGGTGCTGAAACTCTATAAAGTGAATAATTGTATTATTAACTTTTTAGAACATGCCATGGCCACCTGGCAAACCAAAATCTCACTGAATGAAGCCAACTGTTCGATACAAACAGATCCTATTCCAATCAGAAGGGGTATATTCCAGGGAGACTCTCTTAGCCCGCTGTGGTTCTGCCTTGCCACTACGTGTGCCTTAGAGGGAGTGTGATGCCATACATTGTATGGTCAAGTCGGGATAATAATAATAATAATAATAATAATAATATAGCAACCCACGAAACACTAACAGCCCTTATATAGCACAAAAAAATACAAACTATAAAAGGTATAAGTGCTGATGGAGTTCCTTGAGGAACTAGGTGGGCTAGAATTTTCAATTCATTCTTTAATTATAAATGATAATCATAGGGGGAGGGCGATTCTTAGAGTAATTATTATATGACTTGTTCTAGTAAAAATATATGGGAATAATACTATAAAATTATTGAAAATAATTATTCAAAAGAGACTAATAAAAATTAGAGTTCTTCCTTTTATAGAATTAGATGAGATTAAAATTTTAAATTCGTTATGAAGAGTTAAGGTTAATTTAATTCAAAATATGTGTAGTCGTGAAGGAATAAGTCAAAATGAAAGTGGGGCTATAAATAATATTAATCTTAATCTTATTCAATTTAATGATAAGTATATGGTTGAGGGATCAAATGATGAGAATAATCTACTTATCATTTTCAAAGTTTAATTTTTCTAGACTATTTTTTTTATGGGAGCAGGGTATGTCAGAAAGGAGAAGTATCAAATTGATCTGTAAATTGTTAGGATTGAACAAATTGTTAATATTATTGTTAATCAGTTTAGAGGGTCTATTTGAGGAATAGGAAGATATAATTTTTATAATTTTAACTTGAGAAATTAATGTTATTATTTAACTAAACTTCCCGACAGAAGTAGTAGTGTTACTATTTATAGGTTAACATTCCATTGCGTACTTTCAGGCACCTGGCGATATGGATTTTACTCAATTAATAAAGTTTATAGGGGCAATTCTTTCAATAACAATAGGTATAAATCTGTGGTTGGCACCGCAAATTTCAGAACATTGACCAAAAATTAGACCTGGTCGTGTTGAGGAAACATTAATTTGATTTAGTCGACCGGGTGTTGCATCGATTTTTACTCCAAATGATGGACCAGTTCATGAGTGAATTACGTCCCTTGAGGTCACTAGTAATCGATTTTGGGTTTTGAAGGGGATAACTAATCGATTATCAATATCTAAGAGACGGAATGAAAAATTGCTTAATTCTTTAGTGGGAATTATGTAAGAGTCAAATTCAATGTTTTTAAAATCTGAATATTCATGGGATCAATATCATTGGTGACCAATAGTTTTAATGGAGATTGAGGGATTATTATTATTATATTATTATATATCATCAATAATATAAATTAGGCGAAGAGATGGGATAGCAATAAAGATTAGAGTTATAGCAGGAAGGATTCTTCAAATTAACTCAATTTTTTGACCTTCCAAAATGAGACGATGTGTAAATTTATTAAATATAAGGTTTATTAAAAGCTGCGCTACTATAATGGTAATAATTAAGAGAATTAAAAGGGTGTGATCATGAAAGAAAATTAGTTGTACTATTAAAGGAGATGGTCTGTCTTGAAGAGAAATTATTTTTCATGTTATAATTTCTAAAGAAAGGTACTTTATTTTTGGGGTTTAAATCCAATACATTATTCTGCCACATTAGAATAATGTTGAAATTAGAGGAAGTTCAGAAAATCTATGTTCTGCTGGTGGAGTATTTTGAGCTCATAATATTGATGTAGATATATTTAAGTTGATTCTTTTTCGTTGTGCTGTAAAACTTTCTCAAATTACAAACACCAAGTAGATAATTGCAATAAGGGAAATTAAAGAACCAATTGATGAAACAGCGTTTCATAAGGTAAAAGAGTCTGGATAATCCGAATATCGTCGAGGCATACCTCTTAATCCTAGAAAATGTTGAGGGAAAAAAGTTAAATTTACTCCAATAAATATCACGATGATTTGAATTTTCATAAATTTTTCATTTAGGGTTGTTCCTGTAATCAGAGGAAATCATTGTCTGAATCCTGCTATAATTGCGAATACTGCGCCTATCGATAATACATACTGGAAATGAGCTACTACATAAGTGTCATGGAGGATGATGTCAATTGCTGAATTTGCTAATACAATACCAATTAGACCACCTACTGTGAAAAGGAACACACATCCTAGAGATCACAGAGTTAGGGCGTTAAATTGGAGTTTTACGCCATGATATGTTGCTATTCAACTAAAAATTTTAATACCAGTAGGGACCGCAATAATTATCGTGGCTGAAGTGCAATATGCTCGTGTGTCTACATCTATTCCTGCTGTAAATATGTGATGTGCTCAAACTTCAAAGCCGAGTAATCCAATAGCTATTATTGCGTAAATTATTCCTAATACCCCAAAGGTTTCTTTTTTTCCACTTTCTTGACTAATGATGTGGGAGATTATTCCGAACTCCGGTAGAATCAAAATGTAAAGTTCAGTATGTCCAAAAAATCAAAATAAGTGTTGGTGGAGGATTGGGTGACCTCCCCCAGCAGGGTCAAAAAATGATGTATTGATGTTACGGTCAGTTAAGAGTATGGTAATAGCTCATGCTAAAACAGGGAGAGAAAGAAGAAGAACTGCAGTAATGATAACAGCTCAGGGAAAAAGGGGTGTTTCATCTAAATCTATAACTTGTGGTCGTATATTTAATTTTCTTGAAATAAAGTTAACTCCTTCAAGAATTGAAGAAATTCTCGCAAGGTGGAGGCTGAAGACTGCTAGATCAACTGAGGCAATATTTGCTGATAGAGGTGGGTAAACAGTTCACCCTGTTCCTGCGCCTCTTTCACTTATTCTTCTTAACAATACGAAATAAATTAATGGGGAACAATCAAAATCTTTATACTGTTTAGTCGAGGGAAGGCTATATCAGGGGCTCCGATTATTAAAGGAACTAGTCAATTTCCGAAACCTCCAATAACTAACAGTTATTTAAACTGTTAGTTATTGGTTAGTAGAAAATAACCATTTATTCAGTAGAATGGCTGAACTATAGGCGGTAAACTGTAAATTTACTTATGATTAAATATTTTCTACTAGTCTTATATTCAAAAATGATTTTAAATTGCACATTTAAAGGTAAATAAATTTTAAGGCTTAGGTTTATCCTATTTTTAACTTTGAAGGTTAACAGTTTTGTTAACTTAAAGGAAGAAAACAATGCACAGAAGTAAATGGACAAATTAGTAAAATTTCTAACATTAATGTTGGAGAAGCACAAGGATCAGTATTAGGACATAGTCTGAAATATCCTAGATACAGGCATATTCTGGACCAAATGTAGAAAGCCTACAAATAACAGTGAATAATGATCTTAAAAAATATTCTGATTGGATATGCTACAACAAATTAACCATTAATGTAGAAAAAACTGTGTATATGGTTATTAATCAGGTTGGAAAAAATATATTAATCCAGTGATTAAACTAAATGACAACAATATAAATATTTAGGCTTAATAATTACAGATAAACTAAATTGGAATGTTCATATAGATAATATAGTGGATAAAGTAGCTCCAATGCTCGGAGAGATAAGAAGATGTAGACATATGCTAAATAAAAATACTAAATACTTATTATATGTTAGCTTTGTAGAAACTCATCTAAGACATTTATTACCATGCTATGGCAATACTAGTCTTATTAAATACAATACAAACACTCCAGAATAAGAGTATAAAAACTATATTTTCAATTGATTATAATATTGCTAGTGAAATATTATACAGAGACTATCCTTTCTTAAGAATAAAACAATTAAAAAATTTCGAACAAGTAAAGATGATATATAAGATGCAGAATAATTTAATCAAAATTAAAGAGAAATTACAGTCAAAGGAAGATCAACATTATTACAATTTAAGAGAGCAGGTAAGAAATAACTATTACCGAACAAAAAAGTCCCAGAATTCTCCCATTTATAAAAGTATAAAACATTTAAAAAAATAGAGACTAATGTTTTATTGTTATTTGTGTTAAGCTTCTGATGTTAAAGTAATTAAGTAATTCTGTTGTAATAATCATAAAAATGAAGGCCTTGGTGCCAGTTCCTTTGTAACTGATTTAAGGTCTGTAATAAATTGTAATTAAAAAAATCCAAGGATTAAAGTGCATATAGGAAGATTTAAAATCAGTGAGAATGAAATTGTTCTGATTAGAAAGTTGATTTTTTCATTTAAAGGGTATTTAATTTTTCTGTTTGAAAGAGTAAATGTAGGGATAAGAATCCGTAAATATATAAAAAGAGAAATTAATGTGATAATAATTAAGAATGTGGGTAGCATGTATATATATATATATATATATATATATATATATATATATATATACATGTGGGACCCATAGTTTGAGGACAAAATTTCAGATTATTATATACTTCGGGGACATTTGTGTACTTTGGGGACGGTCCTCAAACTGTTACATGTCCAACGCATACTTTCGGGACATTTCAGAAGTTGTTAATTACGCATATCTTGAGGACATTAATATGTAATATAAATAGGAATAACAGATGGCGATAACATGTCATATTCATTAAATAAAAATCTTAGTTTGTAAAAGGCGAATTTGAGAACTTGGAATTTGTATTACTTCGCAGTTGTTGTCTTTGTAATTTAAAACTAATACAAATATATAAATTATTAATTTACAGATTTATTGCATAATAGATAAATAAAAATATAGTTTTGAGCATATAGAATAAATTTTGCCATACCAAAGTATTGTTAAGTAGTAAAAGTTATATAAATTTTTAATTTTTTAATTAGACAAAAATTTAATGAATGAGATTTAAGTTAATACTATAAATTAGTTTCAAAGATACTTTAATGCAATGCCGTAATAGTTAGCTGGGGTAGTAGATACTTACATGCTGAGGTATTGGCCGGTTATAATTAGGTAATTGTGAAATAAAACGCATTTAGAAGTTCTCGGAAAGGGTATCTCCAAGAAGGACTTCGTAAAAACAGATTTGAATAAATATGTCGTCAAGGCAATCATTTCGTGAAATTGTGTACTTGGAAAGGTGTAAATAAAAATCGTCAATCGAGATGTATAATTTGTTTTAAATATTTGGATATGGATATGTTTCTCATTCATTTAACAGAAATTACGAAATATGAAGCAGTATTTTTTTTCAAATTAAGTACTGCCGTAAAATAGTCTATAAAAATAATTATTTTGCTATTTAAATGAATTCAGTGTTTAGCAGTATGTAGTTTTTATGAAGAATTACTTAATTACATTTTGCTAATGAGGAAAGGCTACTTACTAAATTTTGAATTCAGTAGGAACTTGGTTTCAGAGATATATATTAATTGAAATAATGAATACATGAAGTAGGCATATGGAGTACTTTTGGAGACGAGTTTATTAATTCGCGGAAGGACTGTTTCAAAGAAGGGCGTCGTAAGAAGAACTCTTTTTGCTAAAAATGTTGTAAAAACATATTTTTATTTGATATTAATATCTGGGAACATAAATCGTTTAATAACAAAATGAGAAACTCTTTTTTTTTGTAAATGCGTATTGTAGTGAGCTCTATTTGTTATTTAACCAATTTAGTGACTGTACCATTTATCAAAAATTAATACAAATACAATAGCTGGACAATATGAAAAGTATCTGTTGATTAGCAAACAAATGTTTGAACGAAGCTTTCTGCAGATTGAGATTCATTGACTGAGTGAAATATAGGTAGGTATCTGGTTGCGATATATGGTGTTTTTTATGGAGACTTAGAAATTTGGTCTGTTATTTTTTTTATAATCGGCAAAATAGGTTACATTTACCTACATTCAATTTATGTTCGATGCCTTGACAAAACACTTTTCATATATTATCGTGAAGCAAAAATAAATGAATTTATTAGCCACATTTTGCATTTTTAGTTATACTCGTATTAATTACACTTCTATCTAATTTTGTTTTTGTGGCTGCATGCATTTATTAACATATGAAAACTGTACGAGGATCATTATTGCATTGCAGGATGTTCGGCTAAAACTCCCTCAAGAGATATTTTAATTTTTTGACAGATTATTCACCGATTTGAACTGGTCTTTGAATAAAATAATAAAAATATGAACTTCTATGTATGTAAAGTTTATTTTGTTAAATTTTTAGTTTGCCTCTGAAGCAATCAACCTATTTTGACAAAAAAATAGAAACTGCTGCACTATATATATGTTCACAGTGTTTGTGGCGTTTCTTTTATACACTGAGAGAAATCACGACTTCAGATAAAGTCTCTATATTCATACTTTACCCGAACCATTCGGAATTAGAATAGTTAATGATTTATCTGCTTACAAAAACTGCGCAAAGGAATTATAGTTAAATGTCACGTGGAGTTGAATAATTTTATATACATTGAATAAATCAACTTATTTGGTGACACAACAAAATAAATATACGAGGAGTGCATATTACAAGATATAGTACTAACATTACTAGTTTATTACAAGATTCCCATACGTTCACAAAACTGAAAATAATATAAAATGGGCGAAACCAACTTGATCCAAGACTTTTGCAGAAATTACAGTTCACCTTATCTATATATAAATAGGCAAAGACAAAACGGTTGGATACCATTTTTACCTCTGAACCTCAACTGATTTTCTTTATTTTTGTTGGAAAGAAAGATCATTCCCAAATCTTTATTTTCCGCTTTAGAAAAACAAAAAAGTTAGTAAAATTTAATTTTGACTAAGGATGCCATCATTGTATGTTATCGTTTAAAATGTATTCAACGCTTAACTGAAGATTTAAATTATATAACACTTATGAATTAAGTCTCAGAAATATTTACGAAATAATAGAGTTGATATCATTTAAAAACATTTCCGTCTTATATCGAGGACGAATCTTGCCATTACAAGGAACCGCAAGTGCTATTTGTTCGGTGAGTTTGAACTAACCTAATAATCTTTATATTATATAAATCTGTACGTGTGTTAGTCATTGAGCTCCTCCTAAACGGCTCGACCGATTTTGATGAATTTTTTTGTGTGTATTCCAGGGGGTTTGAGGATGGTTTAGATTCACAATACGGTCAACTAGATATTGTTTTTTAGTTAAATTATTTATTTAAAAATTGTTGTTGATGTTAGCACAACTTACATATTATTATTACGAAATTGCCTTACTACACTTTGTTCTACATATACAATTTTTAAATACGTATCTGTTACAGGAAAAAAATTGGAGGAGAGAAAACCCAATGAACAGACAAAATAATTCGAGACCTCCTCAACAATCTTTTCGAAATTAATTAGAAACCCAGTCAATCGAGATTCGAAAAAAGTTTGGAAAAGAGCTACAGATAAGTTCTGAAGGCCAATTGAAAACAGTATTAGTATTTCTGGGCATTTTATGCAACTGTCCATATAAGTCAACGTAATGCCTAACAGTTATTTCAATTTAACTGGTCAAATATTGCATATTCATGTTCAAGATGGTGGGTAAAGTTTGCTGTTTGTAGTTTTTCATAGCCACACAATCTCTGAAGATAAACAACTGAGACGTCTAAATGGTTCACCGCAGACACACATTTCTTCATTTATTTTCATAATATAGAATAGCTGAGATCCTCCTCACAGTGATTAGTGTATTAATAATTAATTTTTCACGCCTATCGTGTTAAAACTAAGGTATAAAGAAAAATGTGAAAATTTTTCAGAGTTTTATTTATAATTTATTGTGGACAAAAATGTGTTGGTAATATTGATTGTTACGAATTTATTTTTTGTAAGCAAATTATCTAAAAGTTTAATATCAGCCAGTTAACATGAAATTCCACAATTATCTAATTGAAAATAAATGATTAAAGTATGCATATTGCTGGAAAGGCGAGGTACATTTCTGTGCATCATAAATCATAACCCTTCATAACCTGTTTTGATTCCATGAGCTGAGAGCTAGCTTTTCCTATCTATTCACAATTATTTGAATGGTTCCCAATACATATTTACCCATGAGTCGGAATACATAATGTTACGAGAATTCATCCGACAGCTGGTGCAATCGGCCATCAACCAATTCATGGAAGGGACGTTATTCCGACACTTCTGGGAATGCGAAATGTTTCGTCTCTCAGCAAGCCGGCCGCTGCCGTTACCGATGGTTCGTGGATGTACCAGACAATTCCAAGATAAATATATAAATAAGAAACAGTTGGCGATAGGAAGCATTCAGTTTTCGACGGTCGTATTGAACAGTTAAGATAAAATGTAAATAGTAGTTTCTGTGAATATAAATTGTATAAAAGTAGTGGAAATAAATTAGAGTGAGTTAAACTGAGTTTTTAAATAAATCCAAGAACTGAACTGAACCCGAGTGTGAAAATAAAAACATTACAGTGGTGTCAGGTGTTCGGTGTATTTGTGGAACTTTAGAGGTGAAAAATAAATAGACGGACAATGTTTAAAACAGTGAATTTGGACCAATTGAAAGTGACGGACTTAAAAAAAGAACTTGAGGAAAGGGATTTAGAAATTAGTGGGAAGAAAAGTGAATTAATACAGCGGCTACGAGATGCCCTAATAAATGAAGGTAAAGATCCCGATACTTATTTGTTTGAAGTTCCTAGTAATGGAGATATGAGTATGCTATTAAAAAAAATGGAAGAAAATTTAGAAAGTAAACTACAAACATTACAAGATAATTCTAAAATCATGAAAGAGTCCTTAGAAGATAAATTGGTAGAAAATTCTAAAACCCTAGAAGATAAATTACTAGAAAATTCTAAAACCCTAGAAGAGAAATTGCTAGAAAATTCTAAGACTTTAGAGGATAAGCTACAAGATAATTCTAAGATCTTGAAGGAGGCGTTAGAAGATAAACTAGCAGAAAATTCTAAAACCCTGGAAGACAAGTTAGTAGAAAATTCTAAAACATTAGAAGACAAATTACTAGAAAATTCTAAAGTCTTTGAAGAAAATTTGAAAAGCATGGTACGGGTGAATTCAGAAATGCTGGAAGTGAAAATAGTCGAGAATGAAGCTCGGATAGAAGAGCTAAAGCGGACAATGGTCGAAGAGCTAAAGCAGACGACAGTCAAAAATGAAACGCAGGTAGAAGAGGTAAAGCAGACAATAGTCGAAAATGAAACGCGGATAGAAGAGCTAAAACAGATAATGGAGGGTGAGATTAGCAAAATACGAGAACAGGTAGTCACAATACAAAGGGGAGAAACTCCATCAAAGACAGAAAGCAGAAGCAGTCCGGAAGTAGTGGATTCGAAAATTGGCCTCGAGGGGACAAGGCACAAAATGAAACCTCCCTAGTTTGATGGAAAATCATCATGGACTAATTAGCTAAGCTAAACGGATGTTCGGCAGATGAGAAGGCAATCGCATTAACCCTAGCCTTAAGAGGGGATGCTACAGATATCTTACAAACATTGAATACCTCGGAGCAAGAAGACTACGAACAACTGGTCAAACATTTAGAACTGAGGTACGGGCAGATCCATTTGGAGCACGTTTATCATTCCCAATTGAAAAATCGCCACCAAAAATCGAATGATTCCCTACAAGAGTTTGAAGCTGATATTGCCCGCCTGGTTCGCCTTGCCTATCCAGCCACGCCGGAAAATGTGATAGAAAGGCTAGCAGTACAAGCATTTTTGGATGGACTGCGGGACAACGAAGCCAGGCAAGCTTTAACATTAGCTCGCCCGACTCAATTAGTTGATGCACTTGCTCGAGCGCTAGAATTCGAGGCTACGAAAACTACCTGCTGAGGTCAAGCCAGAGTCCGAATCGTTGATGGAGAATCTAAAAATGGCGAAAACGACGAAGCCTCTGTAAGAAAGATAATAGAAGAAGTCCGTACCGAAAAAAGACTAGTGAGATGTCGGAAGTGTCGTAAGGTAGGACATCCAGAGTCGCAAGGAGAGCAACGGAGTCCAGACTTTCTCGCCGGGGAAACTAAAGAAGGTCTATGTAAAGGGACCATCGTCGACCTGTAGCAAAGAAGTGTCAACTACCAACGCATATGTCGCTTCGCAACGCAACCACGTTAACAGTGTGTTCGTAGATGGCCTTATTAATAGGAGACAATTTGCAATGCTGCTGGATACTGGTGCAACGAAAACAGTAATAAGGCCCAACATTGTTTTAGAGACAATGATAAAACAAACAAAATGGCAACTGCGAACAGCGACAGGAGAAGCAGCTAAAGTCCATGGTGAAATAGAGGTTGAAATGACCTTGGGAAACACAACCTTCCTACATCGAGCATTAGTGGCAGACATCGAAGACGAAGTAATCATTGGAATGGATGTCATGAGCTCCAAGGGATTCCAGTTAAACTTTAAAAATGGAACTCTGCGATGGAATGACGAAGAAGTGGTGCTTCATGGGAAAGACGACATAATGCTTCGAGCAATCTTGGCAGACGATGTAAATGTTTCGGAAAGAGCTGAAATCATTGTAGATGCTTGCCTAGAGGGGAAAGCTAAAGCTGGAACAGTAATGATGTTTGATCCTGAACTTAACGACGGAAACATAGGCAGAGGAATCGCACTGGGGAAGACTCTGTTTCGTGCCATGCAGATTGTGCCAGTAAGGGTAATAAACCTGAATCATTACTCGGTTATGCTAAAGAAAGGAACAACTTTGGGCCATTCTTCAACAGTTTCCCCTGTAGTCAGAAGCATACAGCATGCAGAAATGCCACCAGGTAAACTATCTGAGGAACTGGAAAGACTCATCACCGATTCGTCTAAGAATTTGAAACCACACCAGAAAGCAAAATTGAGGGACATCTTTAGAAACTACCAGGATATCTTCGATGTAGGGAATGGCAAAAGAGGACGAACTGATCTGGTAAAACATAAAATTAATACTGGGGACGCTCAACCCATTAGACAGTCGGCGAGAAGATTACCCCTTGCTAAAAGAGAAGAAGCCGACAGGATAGTCCGCGAGATGGAGGAAGAAGGTGTTATTGAACCATCCAACAGCTCTTGGGCTTCTCCAGTTGTCTTGGTTAAAAAGAAAGATGGTTCGACTCGATTTTGCGTGGACTATCGGCAATTAAACCACGCTACAAAGAAAGACAGCTATCCCCTTCCAAGAATAGACGATACCCTAGATACGTTGGCTGGATCGAAGATGTTTTCCACCCTGAACTTGAAGAGCGGTTATTGGCAGGTGGAACTTGCTAAATAAGACCGAGAAAAGACTGCTTTTACCATCGGCTCAGGACTTTATCAATTCACGGTGATGCCGTTTGGACTGTGTAATGCTCCAGCAACATTTGAAAGATTGATGGAAACAGTGTTAAAAGGGCTTTCATGGAAAACGTGCCTGGGGTATCTTGACGACATTATCGTGGTTGCAAAATCTTTTGAAGACCACGTGAGGAACCTGGAGGAGGTATTTCGGAGACTTCGAAGTTCCGGACTAAAGTTAAGCCCGAAGAAGTGTCAGCTGTTCCAAGAAGAGGTGCAATATCTTGGACATGTAGTTTCCGCACAGGGAGTAGCTGTTGCCAAACAGAAAATCAAAGCCGTCCAGGAATGGCCGATACCTAAAAATATCCACCAGTTAAGAAGTTTCCTGGGGTTATGCACGTACTATCGTCGCTACGTCGCCGAGTTTGCCAACATCGCCAAGCCACTTAATAGACTCACAGAGGGGAAGGTGCAGTACCAGTGGAACGAGGAATGTCCGCGATCATTCGAGACACTGAAAAGAGCATTAACCAGTGCCCCCATTTTAAGGTATCCTTTGCCAGATGGGAACTTCATTTTGGATACCGACGCAAGCAATGTCGGAATTGGTGCGGTGCTTTCCCAGATCCAAGACGATCAGGAGAAAGTCATCGGCTATTTCAGCAAGACCTTGAGCAAGCCGGAACGGAGTTACTGCGTTACTCGTAGGGAACTCTTGGCTGTGGTAAAGGGGGTAGTACACTTCTATGTACCTCTATGGTAAAAGATTCCTCCTGAGTACTGATCATGTAGCACTGAAGTGGCTCCTGCAATTTAAAAACCCCGAAGGACAAGTGACCAGGTGGATTGAGCGGTTGCAATAATTCGACTTTCAGACTGAATATCGAGCTGGAACAAGCCATAAGAATGCTGATGCCCTATCGAAGAGGCCATGCCCTGATGATTGCAAACATTGTCAGCGAGCAGAAGAAAAAGGGGCTGTTCTCTGTAGAACTACCATCGATGACCATTGGCAATCTGAGGATATCCAAAAAGACCAAAAATTAGATCCAGATTTGAAAGAAGTTATCCGGTGGAAGGAAGAAGAGCGCAAACCTACGTGGCAGGAGATTTCTCGATACTCACCCAACATAAAGTCGCACTGGGCTCAGTGGAACTCCCTCATCCTGGAAAATGGATTTCTCAAGCGCGTCCTGGAAACTCCAGAAGAGGGAAACGACAGAAAACAGATTGTAGTTCCCAGAAATAGGAGACCGGAGGTTTTACGAGAACTACATGATGGTACAACTGGAGGACATCTGGGAGTAACGAAAACCTTGGGGAAGTTGAGAGAATGCTTCTATTGGGTAAACTGCCAAGTGGATGGCAAGGACCGGTGCCGGAAATGTACTGTTTGTGCAGCAAGTAATGGGCCCCAGAAGCGTCTAAAAGCTCCCATGAAGCAATATAACGTGGGCAGTCCATTCGAAAGAATAGCCATTGATGTTGCCGGTCCATTTCCTGAATCCGACTCTGGAAACAAGTACATTGTGGTGGTGATGGACTATTTTAGTAAATGGGCCGAAGCGTATGCATTGCCGAATCAAGAAGCCTTGACCGTTGCTGATGTCCTTGTCAAGGAATGGATCAGTCGTTTTGGTGTTCCCTTGGAGTTGCACTCAGACCAAGGTAGAAACTTCAAGTCTACTCTTTTCCAAGACGTCTGCAAACGCTTGAAGATCAATAAAACACGAACGACGGCATTACACCCGCAATCCGATGGGATGGTAGAACGGATGAATAGAACCATTAATCGCCATTTGTAAAAGGTAGTCTCTGACCACCAAAGAGACTGGGACCAGTATCTGCACTTGTTTCTAATGGCATATCGTTCGTCTGTGCACGAGTCCACGGGTCAGACCCCGGCCAGTATTATCATGGGACGAGAATTAAGACTACTATGCGATTTGAAGTTTGGATGTCCCCCAGGAGAAGAGATCGCAGGTGAAGACTAGGTCAGCCAGCTACGTCAAAAGATGAACGACATCCATGAACGAGTCCGGTTAAACATCGAGAATGCCAGTACCCAAATGAAAGAAGCCTACGACATCAAAGCCGAGGGCGGAATATTCCAAGTTGATGATCCTCTTTGGCTGTATAATCCGCAATGTCCTGGATATTCATCCAAACTACAGAGATTTTGGGAGGGGCCGTACCAAATTGTGAAGAAAATCAACGATGTTGTCTACAGAATAAAGAAGCTACCTCGGAGAAAACCAAAGGTCGTACATTTAAAAAGGTTAGCCCCTTATGCCGGAAGTCATGACCAAGCCCAAGTCCCCAGCATTCCCGATGATGAAATGACCTTCGAACAGTTTATGGCACTGTACTCTAATGGGCAGAAAGTGCAGCACGACGTGACCACAGAGGAACCCCGAGACCTGTTTGAGGTGCCCATAGAATATGCCCTGGCTCATTGTGTGACTTGAGATCTCCGGATGTCCAGAGGAATAGCCAAGGTATTTGCCAAGAAGTACGGCCAGTTCCAGAAGCTACGGGAACAAGATCCATTGGTAGGGAAGGTTCTTCATCTCGAAGATAAACAACCAGTGGGTACCAGAGACATCTTTTATTTGGTAACAAAAACATTGTCGCAAGACAAGCCAACATATAGCGATCTTTGGAAGACTCTGGTAGAATTGAGGAATGTGATGATGGAGAAGAATCTGACGAAATTGGCGGTCCCAAAGATAGATAGAAGTATGATGGAAACAGTGGCACCAGCATCCTGGTATGCTGTCTCCATATTCGCAGCCCAGGTTCGAAGACCGTTGACTGTTGGAGAGTCCTGCAAATATCGTCACACCAGGAAGGATTCTAGGACATTCCGGGACGAAATGGTCTTAAGGAGGGGACAATGTTACGAGAATTCATCCGACAGCTGGTGCAATCGGCCATCAACCAATTCGTGGAAGGGACGTTATTCCGACACTTCTGGGAATGCGAAATGTTTCGTCTCTCAACAAGCCGGCCGCTGCCGTTACTGGGAATTTCCTTAAAGCTTCCAGAACATGAAAGAGTTTCCCGATGGTTCGTGGACGTACCAGACAATTCCAAGATAAATATATAAATAAGAAACAGCTGGCGATAGGAGTCATTCAGTTTTCGACGGTCCTATTGAACAGTTAAGATAAAATGTAAATAGTAATTTCTGTGAATATAAATTGAATAAAAATAGTGGAAATAAATTAGAGTGAGTTGGAGTGTGTTTTTAAATAAATGCAAGAACTGAACTGAACCCGAGTGTGAAAATAAAAACATTACAATAATTTCGAATTAACAGAAAATGTTATACAAAAGTCATACTGTCATATCTTTAATAATTAAACCCACAATTACGACTGACCAAATAGAAATAAAATCTTTTTTATTACTTAGTTCCAAAAAGCTATTTAAGGGGTTTTAGTAAATGGATAATTAAAGCTGTATGCAACTTAATGTTTACATTTTTAACACTTTATGATAATTTGCGAATATTACTAGACACAAACTACATAAATCAGAACAAAATAGCAACAGTGTAGAAAAATTAAGTTTACATGATTTTGTATATCTCTGTAAATGTATGTTTTGTTTCAGTATGAAACTTTCCCATCAGTAATTTTTTTATATATTCTTTTCTTGAAATTTACACTTAACGACATGCAAGTCCCCGAAAAGCTTGCTAAAAGCAAAAATAGAGTATCAGTTTTTAAATTCCTCAGTAAAGGACTTAGGCTTTTTTACTATTGTGGTATATTATTAAATATATTAAATTTTCTCGAGGCTCCTACTGTGAAACCGATTAAACTCCCTATAAAAGTTAACATTAGTTATAGTAAAATTATTTTCAGATTTGAAAAATAAATGCTGGTATATACAGAGTTTATTTGCGATGTGAAAAATTTGTCCAAGATACGCAAAACAAATTACTGATAGTAAGGTGGATTCGTTGTGTTTTTTAACAACTGTTTGCTTATTCATTGTGTAAGATTTTTGTTATTTGTATAAATTTGGTAATTGTTCTACACTATTTATGCCAAACTTTGATTTTGAAGATATGCCGTATGTAATAAATCCCATAGATATTCTGAACTCTACATTCAACAATGGCAGTAGCAGTATTTTATCTTAATCAGTAAGAGTGAAATGACTGTACTTATATAATTTTTATTAACGTGATACCAAATTATCAACGTCAATCCTTATCAAAGTTATTGTTAATACAAACCCATCACCTCCAAAACTTTATCGTCTTATAAAATCCCATAAGTAAAGATAATGCCCATATTCCTCCTGTACTTTCCTGTATCAACAGCCAAACTAGAAATCTAGCAATAAGATTGAATTCAGAATTTAAATCATTTTAAAGCTCCTCATTCAATGAAAAATCCATTAAAACTGTCCAAGCTATTCACTAAACATACAATCTCTTATAAATTAATTCTAGTATCTTTTCATATCACAAATATGTTTCCAAGCATTGCTACAACAGAATGTCTCACTTTAATAAGTCAATATCCGGAAAAATACTAATATTAATCCAGTAATAAAAATTTATATAAAAAGAGGATTTGCAGGTATATATTAGCCAAAATTACTGCATATTTAACAAAAAAAGGTATTCACAGAAGAATGGAATCTCCTCTTAGCCCTTTGTAAGCAGAAATTTTCAGTTAGAGAAACAATTACCTGATTTAATGTTGCCAGAAATCATATCACTTTCAGATATAGATATTTTGAATGACAAACAACATATTTTACAAGTAGGCAATAATATTTTTGTATCCTTTTTAAATAATATCCATCTAAATCTAAGGTTTACTTTAGAAACAGAAAGAGATTGCTGTTTCAATTCTTAGAACCTACTCTCACAAATAAAGACAACAATACACCTTTAATATTTACAGAAAACACAGATCTCACTATTAACAATTCCTCGGTTAGTCCCATTTCTCTTAAATTAACACCTTATAAATCCATGATACAAAGACCTTTTACATTGTCAAAAATGATTTTGTAATTGGTCTTAATGTTGTTAGGTCGAGAGGTTATAATAACGGATATAAACGAAAAATAACTATTAAACTTATATTACGAAAAGAACAACAATTTGTAAATTAATTAATTTACCCCCTTATTAACTACTCTGAACAACCAGTAAAATTAGGATCACTTACATATTTTGGAACTCTAAGAGAGAATATCTAGAATTTTATCTAGACACAATATTAGAGTTACTTTTAAACCGAAAATTAGTTTAATTTAATGTTCCAAAAAAAAACTCTTTAATGATCAATTAGATGTAAGTGTAAACAGGAGCATATTATTTGACTTTTTCAAATAGCCAGTTTCATGTCACACACTATATTCTTTATCCAGAATCGCAGCATGTTTTTTTACTTTATTAATTTATATTTTGTTTGAAAATGACATGCCTAATGTCGAAATTAGTCACTATTTATTAATATAGTAGTAAGATATAAGTGATATTAATACAAAATATTTAAAATCATTCATAGTAATGATGGAATATCACAAAGTAGCGGCGTCAGTATTGACTAGACAAAATATAAAACAGTTCTTCTACCACCGGACGGAATTTTTAACAAGGTTTTTTTTATACCACGCTGCACGTCAACAAACATTGCTGGAAACAGGGTCCCTGGAATTGTCGTAAAATGAAATAAAATGAAAACAACATTATTTTTATCTAAACATAAGGAATTACTTAATACTTTCACTTCTCAAGCAGTTTAAAGGTTCAGAATGTAACTATATTCACATTTGTTTTATTAAAAAATAATAAATAGGTAAATTCTTATTAATTAAATTTCGTCTGTTTACCATACACTACTTGCGAGTTTGAATTGAAATATTTCATGCTTGGTTCGAAATTAGTCAAGGGAACATCCACAAATTACGTAAGATATTTGAGGGTGGGTGGGTGTCTGCGAAATCTTATAATGGAGGTAGGTGGGTATTTGAAAAGGATCCTACATAAGATTTTTTTTATATTATTTGCCCATTAAACTTCCTCCTCACGCTAGTCTATGCCACACCCACATCTGACGAAACTTAGTAAGTTGATTTTGAACGGTTGGTATTTATCTATAAACCATAGCAATAAAATGTTCCTAATTTTAATGATAAATTTATGATTTTTTTTTACCTCTGATAATTAGTTATTTGTTGTACCATTCGGGATCCATACTTTTTCTTGGGTTTTCGAAAAGCACCTAACTCAGCCAAATGTTCATCATACGTGTCAGAAAGTGTGCTATGCAGTTGTTGCCTTTCCAAATATACCGTCATTTGGGGTGAAATCGGACCGTGGGGGCGAACTTGGACAGAAAGGTATTGGCCAACATTTTATTTCAAGGACATGTACTGCGTCGGTTAAAACTAAAACTACCGACACATCCTCGTCAGTATAAGTCTGAGTGTTGTTGGGGTGTAGATTTTTACTGGATAAATTCTTCGTAGAGCACGTAAGTAAGAATTATAAAAATAACATTTTTTTCTTACAAATTGATAACGCGAAAAGAAACTGTTGTATATAAGAGAACGCTAAAAATTAAAAAAAAAACAGAGTTATACGTTGCCATGTGATTTGTATTTTAAACACCCAAAGCATTTTTTTTAAAAAACACTTTCTTTTTTCTTGATAAATGACCTTTTATTTGAAAAAATCCTTTTGTAGAGGTGAAGACGAACACCATGGTTAGACGTTACAAAAAGAAAATCGGAATTACTTTCATGAATTACACTCAAGAAATCTTAGCTAAAGCACTTGATGATATCAAAAAAGGGAAGAAAAGTTTAAGACAAGCTGCGGAGTATTATAAAGTGCCAAAATCTACATTATATGATAAGATAAAGGGACCAAAAAGTAAGAAACATGCTGCTCAAGAAGAAAAAAAAATTGGCAGAAGAAATTGTTAAATTCTATGAGTGGGGTTTTCCACTTACAAGAAACGATATGCGATTGCTCGTTAAAGGATATTTGGACAGAAAGAACATCAAGTCTGGTTTTCGTGCGTGTGGAATTATTCCATTGTCACCAGACACAGTTCTCAAGAAAATACCTGATCCCGAGAGAAGGGAAAACGAACACCCTTTAAGAGAGGTAAGAAATTGCAAGTGCCTGCTGGCAAAATAATTTCCTCAAGATATGTGGAGACATCTGATAATGAGGCCGAGGTGGGCCTAAAAGATATAAGCGAAGTTGATAATTTTGAAAAAGAATGTGAGTGTGAAAATGAGAATGATAAAGAAGAAACTGTAGAAATGCAGGATGGAAATTTTGAAAATATGTTCCTTCCAAACCAAAGCAATATTAATGATGTTGCCTCTGCAATAGAAGTAGGAATTTTCGTAATAGTTTATTACTGCTGTTCCCAAAGCTATGCCAATAAATACTATATTGGTTGTGTTACCGAAATTATGTTAGAAAACAATACAAATATATTTTTAGTTCATTTCTTAAGGAAACAAAATTCAGACAAAATGGGCGAATATTTCACATATCCGGCTGTTAAGAATGAATGTATTGTAGAGGAAAATCAAATAGTAAAAGTGTTTAAAAAGTTTCAAGATTTAAGGCGCCAAAGATATCAGTGTCTGCTTTTATCTTCATTGTAAGTAAATTAAAAATTGAAGTATTATAACCAGAATTATGGTTTACGTTCCATATTTGTTGAAGAGAAATAACGTTTTTAGATTTTCATGTATATTTAAGTATTTTCTATGAATAAATAGTTTAATATGCCTCCGGTTTTTTTTTGTACCTAATATTTATCAATTTTATATATTAATTTTTTTCATTTTGTTTAATCCGAATTTGCCCCATACAAGGGTCTAAGACAATTTTTAGAGCTAAATTTATGGTCTTCCGCCTTTACCCCACACATAGGGGAGGAGGCGGACACTCTTCAACGCAAAAAAAGTAGTGGAGAGAATTATATTTTTTTTCGTTTTACATGTCATTTAGCTATTGACACATGGGAGATTCTAAATTATTTTTTGATAAATTTTCCTTTGAAAATTGTAATTTTTATTAACAAAAAACCGCAAAAATTGTCCGAATTCACCCCAAATGACGGTAACTCAAAAAACATTTGAGCTGTTTTTGTACAGTTTCTATCAAGTTTGTAATAAACTTTTCAGATATCTCGTTCTTCTTCAATTGTGAAACTCATTGTGTACCTACTATAACTTACTTTAACAAGTACTGACATGATAATAAAAGAAAATTCTTCGACGGAATCAAGGCCAACTAAGGTGACTTTTTTATTTAAATATTCGTGCTTTTATTTTTATGAATGTAACTAATCTAAAATTGTGGTCGTATAGTTGAAGAAAATGGCAATAAAAGTGTTTTGTTTTGTCCAATTTTCTACTTTTTTGGATTTTTTGGAAGTATTCGGAAAATTTGAATAAAAAAATAAGTAAAAGCACTAAGTATGCAATTTTGTCCCAAATTAACTTCTGTGTATCTCCTGGAGTTTCCGAGTGGGAGACGTTTTGAATTACCCTGTATAGTAGATGGTTTATTTTATGTTGTGTTTGTTGTTTTTTAATTTTTTAATTTAATACCATATTTAGAGTAATTGAGTATATTTGAGAGCACATGCAGAACCACAAAGCACTTGTACGTCTTCTTGTAAAATGCCTTGTCGAATGCATAGTTCCTCTGTCTGTAAAGTTTCTAATTCAGAACATATGATAATAATTTTTTTACGACCCCCAGCTATGATTTCGGTTATGGCAACTTTTGTTTGTGGAGTTCTAAAACAGATACAGCACCTACATAAACAACGGCAAGGCATTCAACAAGATTTTGTACTTCTGTTAGTTTATTTACAATAATGTCAATAAATTTCTTTAAAATATTGTTTGTGTGTCTATTAATTTTCAGTCACCTTAACTTGGATCTTGATAGAGTATTTTGCCGGCTATAGTAAATGAAGTTTTCCTCTAAACAAGTTTCTTCTTGATCTATTATACTGGTGCTCATGTTTTCGTCATTTTCATTATGTGATGTTTCATTGAGTTCTGGCTCTGGTTGACGCATTCCTACTACAATTTCAACTTCTCTTTTTCTCGTATTTATCATGTTTTCAATTCTATTGTTTATGAATAACTGTCGCCTCTGATTTAAGGTATTCCAATATGACTTGTTTCTTAGTTGTGGGCATTTTTCGGTCATTATCTATAGAGTTCCATGTTATACGGTCTGTGGGCCGTTTCCATTTTATTCATGATAAGGTAAGTCGGGTAAAGATATTCATTGATTTCTGGAATCCACTTCCGCAGTTTCTTATCTGTTGCTGTCTCTTGGGTAGGTAGAACATTGCGTTCGGCAGAACTTTCAGAGTTGGTATTTTTTGCATTGTTAAGAATTCGTTGTTTCCTTGCAGGTTGTGTGGTATGTCAAATCAGTGTTACAACACAATACACTTTCCTAATTTCGTCTGACATAATCTATATAAACTGGTCTTAGATTAGTGCTGAGTACAACTTTTTGTTGCCTCCAACGCCACAGTAGTATTACTAAGATATCACAAAACTTTTTACCCTAACCGCAATACCATTTGGTGATAGGTTGAAAAATGTTATGTTGTTTCTGTTATAAACCAAGAGCTCCACAGGTTTTCCAGTAGCATTAGTATTATATATGATCCTTTTAATTTATCATACTGTTCTTATTTGTTCCCGTTTACACCAACTCATTTGTTATCCCTAATTTTCCAGTTTTTAAATGTTTCTTGCGAACTTTTTTAGGCAGCTCTCTCTAAAATTTGTGTTGTTAAAAAAAAATAGGCTGCAATACCTACAATAGTTAGGACCAATACGAAATTTTCCCAAAACATTGGTAACTCATAATATATCATACACTCTCCGTATGATGAACTACCTCCACAAAAAAGTGAACATTTCGGTCCTCTTCTGTTCTATTCATTTCTTATTCTGCAAATCAGAGTAAGTCATCACGTCACTGATATTTACGTCACAGGGTCACATCTTGCTTCAGAAATGGCGAATCGAAAGTATGGGAGAAAAAACATAGAGAAACCTGGTACTAGGGTTTTGGGCACATTGCTATGCATCTGGGCTGTATAAACTACTTTTTTCCATGGTTTAGGAAATTCACTGAACTTGAGGGTGTTGGAGAGTGCGAGCGTCCCCATCGCCCACACCTTTGGGCCTGCTCTTTAGTCACTGAATGGTTTGTTAGTGTACTGAAATACATATAGGAAAAAATATCTTCCTACATTTCTTACTCATTCATGCAACATGTTAAGAAGTAAGTTGACTAAAATGGTCCTTAAATATACAGATATCAGTGACAAAAATCATTTAAATTATTTTGTGACATTTTAAAGAGAAAAAATCGTTAAATATTACGTAACTATTTCATAAAGTATTTTTTTATTGTGAATATACGAATATTTCCGAAAGATGAATTTTGATGTTTTTCTGTCCCCCAGTCACCCCAATGCTTAGATCATTTACCATCTAGATGTAGCCTGTCAACCATAAAATCGTGGCAACGCTAGAAAGAGAGGGCAATAGAGACAGTAAGAGGCTATTTTACTTAGTGGGTGGATGGTCGGTGGACGCAGCCAATGAACAACATGCTTTATGGGAAGCAGCTCCCAACCGAGTGAAATAGCCTCTTGCCCTCTCTATTGCCCTCTCTCTCCTTAGTCTTACCACGACATTTTTGCACTGCAAGCTATCTCTAGAAAGTAAATGCTCTATGATTATTGTAGTTGTTTCAGGTCAAGTCGAATGATGATTTCTTCACCACGAAAATTCACAAGTTCAGAGTCTTGATTCAAAATTTGCAATGTGAGGTTATGTATTTCGCTTCTGTAAATCGGCAAATAGATTAAATGCTGAGGTGTTTCGTCGATGGCAAAACCAGGATCAACTGCAACGGCAAACTCGTAAATGGTGTGTGAAGGAGTGTTGTTGTAGAAGGCTCCTGATGTGGATGGTACGCACCTTGATAATGTTCAATGGTGAATCGGAACTGTGAACTTGATTGCGTGGTAGCAGTTGTTTAGAGAAGCCCAGAATATCACCAATGCTGTCTTGGGGTTGAAAGTCGACAGCGTACTAGCTGCTGAAAAGCTCACACTTAAGAGTATTGTTGATGGGTTTCAATGAGAAAATATTCTCAACGTCCTTTGCCAAATGAATGCCAAGTGCCTTTCTAATATAAGCTTCGATGTCACCAATTTCGTATGAACCTTCAGGCAAGTCGATGAATGTTTGCGTGTTGTGATCGTCAAACAGGTAGATCTTGTCATCTCTCTCAATGTTTGGGATGCTGTTGTACGAGTGAAAACTCAATAAAGCTAGTCCGTAGTTGTAGTTGGGATCCAACTGAATAGGTGGTTGAAAATCAATCGACAGTATTGGGCTGCGACCTTTCAATGTGATGATCACAGACATGACTGAAAATTGGCTGCTTGTTAGCTGCTAATATAGGTAAGGGTAAAACAACAATAATGCAAAATATTTATTTTTTATTATAGAGAAATTTCAAGCATAAATGGCCACAATTTGATTGATTGTACGTCATTGAGTAGAGGATTTTCACTCCATTGCCAAAGTAGTTGGCTAGTTCTCGGGGTGGTTTCAAACATCCAAAGCTATCAAAGTACTGAACGGTGTTTCCATTTCGCACATAAGCTACCCAATGTGTACCGTGATGACTGCTGGTATCCAAATTAACGATGGCAGACTCCTTTGTTTGTGAATGTTTAGGTAAGGCGTCTCGCATAAATACTCCCCTAAAGTGGGGGATCTTCAAATGTTTGGCATATTGCTCAAGCTCGTGATTGTAAAGTGCTCGATTGGGTAGCTTTATTGGGAGTTTTTTTGCTTCTTTAAGTAAAGCCCGAAGCCGTTGCGGGACTTTTTAAGAAAAATACCGCTTCCTTTCTTCGCAAGCTCTTCCATGGCTTGATTATGGCGCTGGTCCTCCTCCAACTTCTTGCGGGCGTTCTTTGAATCTATCACGGCTTTGGCTACTCCACTGGCTCCCCCGGCAAGAGCTCCAAGTGCTGACAATCCCCCAAATAGGGGTATTAGTGGGAGAAAACCACCAATTTTCGACTCAAAAGGAATGACTCGAGGTACACGGATTTTCATGCGACCACCTGCCTTCTTAATGACTGCTCGGGCTGCTCTCAACGCCAATAACGATGTCTTACGGACATCACTTCCAGATCCGACAATAGCTCTCTTGATTGGTAGAACCACATTCTGTCGAAAAGATTTTTTCCACATCGTTTTTTGATTCCAAGCCCCATCTTGCGTTTACCTTCATGCCTGTAGTTATAAGCCAAGAAGCTGCTTTTTCACCAAGTGAAGCGTCCTTTGACTTGAATCTCTCCCAGGCTCGATTTTCCAACTCGTAATCAGCCTTATGACGATCCGCCAAAGACTTGTATTTACTGTAGGCGATATCGTGCGCTCGACAAGCAGCGTCTGTCTTATTGATTCCATGCTGACCTTTGGAGAGACGGTCTAGAAGTTTTGTACCGGGTCCACAAAACTGATAACCAGGTAGATGTAGTTCAAATGGTAATTTATTGATTGCACTATTCAGTAGACTACCTCCTTTGGGAGTTAGCATGATACTGATTGAAACTGAGATAAACTGCTATATTTAATTAGTATCCGCAATAAGGAAGATGCCAGTATATCATAAGATGTATATGAAGCAACAAGATGTCCAACTGCCTATCGAAAATTTGGACTTTGTCGAAGAATCACCACCATCAGCAAGTCGACACGGACAATTGTTACCAAATTCCCTACGAGCAGCATTCTGCGGACCTAGTGGTTGCGGAAAGACCAACGCATCGTTATCACTGCTATTCCAAGTCACTCTACCAACCAAAGTACCAGCTCTTACAAGACGTTCTCAAGCTGGTTAAAGGTGTATCGTATTTTCCCTTTAAAGACAACGAAGAAGTAATTGATCCGAGTGAGGCACGCGAATGTTCAGTATTCATTTTCGATGATGTGAATGGTGATAAACAAAACCAGATTCAAAATTTTTTTTCGATGGGAAGGCACAGGAATATCGATTCAATATATTTATGCCAAACGTATAGCAAAATACCTAAGCAACTGATTCGAGACAATTGCAACGTAATTGTCATATTCAGACAAGATGAGGTAAATTTGAAGCACATCTTTGATGAGCACGTGTCTCCCGACATGGACTATGATAAATTCAAGACAATGTGTTCGGAATGCTGGCAAAATCGTTTTGGCTTTATTACAATAGCTAAGGACTTCAACTTGAATGATGGCCGCTACCGTAAAGGATTCGATAAATATATAAAGGTTCAATAAAGATGATTGCTGTTAGTTGATAAAAATGTCTTCATTGAGTAGCAACATGGCTGCCACTAGTCGAAAGAAAAAAATCAAACAATTGGCACGTTCTATTCGCAAGAAATATCTTAGTCTGAAGCTGGGAAAGTCGGAACATGATGAAATATTAAATAAACTTTTTAGACCGGTAATGACACCGCTACAAGACATTGCCTCAACTACGGCAAAAGTTCTCACTAAGATGCCAATACAGACCATTAAACGTGAAGTAATTAAACAAGAAGTGCAGCAGCTGCCACCAGTCAAAAAACATGAGTTGGAAGAGACACAATACCTCGATGAAGAACCAATCGCTGAAACTAGTATACACACCAATGATGATGATGATGAGGTGAAGAACGAAACCTTTTACGAGGATCCCGGTAATCTCCCTAAAGAAGCAATAGAGGACTACATGGATCAGTATCCTCCAGTTGCACACAAATATCTTGAAGACTATCACTAAAAGCGATGATATTGACAACATATATGGACCTATATATGACGCTGCAAGTTCCAAATGGTTTCTTGGGCATAAGGAAATCAATTTCAGTCGTAGTACAGGTCACATTATCGTTAATGGGTTACAGTTTCGAGGTACTCCAGGGTTATATCAACTAATATTTTACAAGTCCCCTGATTATGCTCCCGATGATTTAGAAGCATACAGAAAAGTGTTGGTAATGACATCAGCACACAAGAATGCAGCAGGTCGTTTGAAAGCTTCAAGTCTATATAAATATACTGAAATTATAAAGCCAATGTTTCCTCCTTTGACAAAGAAGCAACGTTTTGCTGGAACTGGTATGAAGTTAACTTACAATAACAAGCCAATGGAATATGTCTACTGGGATGATCCCAACGAATTGGTTGAACGGTTAAAACTACTGATTGCATCC
Source organism: Octodonta nipae (assembly GCA_034190945.1). Taxonomy (NCBI): domain Eukaryota; kingdom Metazoa; phylum Arthropoda; class Insecta; order Coleoptera; family Chrysomelidae; genus Octodonta; species Octodonta nipae. The sequence continues at coordinate 111,021,912 of CM067217.1, forward strand.
AAGGAAGCAGGCAACACCTCTCACGACAACGAAATAATTGCCATTTTAAATGAACTTAAGGAAGCTAATATTATACGAGATAAATAAATTTCGAAATTGAAAGTGTATATTATTCCTTATCCTATGGCAAACATATCAGTTTCATGATGACTTTAAACAAGTTTGGGCGTAGTGCTCATCAGCAACTAATGTCATCAACATCACATAACCTAGCTTTTATGAAAGTGCCATTTTCCTTTACCGCGGAGGGAAATATCGATGCTAAGAAGCTGAAAATTACCAATGTCGAAGTACCGACAAAGGCCATGGATGCCGCCAAGAAGTAGTACGTTGATAAGAAAATAGCAAACGGACTTCAGCAACTACATAGTGATTTTCAAATAGCTTTCAGCAACTACACTGGTGAAGTTCAGCAAACCTTATTTATGTTTAAGCAAAACGAAAAAGTTAGCGAGGAACGTGGAGCTCAAAACTTTGCTGCAATGAATACTCGCATGGTGAAAACCGAACAAGCTATGGAAACCCAAGTACAAAATTTATCGCTTCTCATTTCAAAATTCAATACATTAGAAGCTCAGTTATAATCTGCCCGGAAAGAATATAAAGAAACTATCACAAAATTTGAAGCCTCGTTTAATGACAACCGTATATCACAGGAAAAACATAAAAATGATCTGGAACTTTCTATGAAACAAGCTCCTAAAGGTGTTGATGCAGCAGAAGTATTAAATATTGTTCGAAAAGATAAGGCTAAAGATCTTTCTGATCTAACTCAACTTAGAGACAAGATGACAAAAGTAGTACCTGACCTATACCGAGACATGCAAAAACTACATGAAGATATTTCAAATCAAATGTTGGACCAAAATCAAAAACTTGAAGCAATCGCAGACAGTATTGCTGCAATTAAAAAGCATCATTAGGCTCAATAAAAACATGCCTTTGTCTATTTTTAAGCAGTATACAAGATGGCTCCTATAGCGAAACATTCCAAAGAAAAAGTTCAAGTCGTTAAGGAACTGCATAGACCTGTGAGACGAAAGTTTCCTCGCCGACGTGTACTAATCAAAGGTTTCGATGATTCCTGGCAGTCTGACCTCGCACAAGGATCTCTATGCAAAATCCAATCGCAATTTCAAGTTCTTCCTCGTGGTGATTGATTGCTTTTCAAAGTACGTGTGGACGAGACCGCTGAAAACGAAATCCGGTGAAGAGGTAACTCGTGCCTTTGAGAGTATTCTCAAGGAAGGACGGCACCCGAAAAATCTCCAAACCGACCAGGGTAAGGAATACTACAATAGTTGCTTTCAGAAACTAATGCAGTCAAACGGAATCAATCATTATAGTACATTTAGTGGACTGAAAGCCGTAATAGCTGAACGAGTAATTAGAACGCTGAAAGAACGGCTCTACAAGTACTTTAGTTTGAACGGCACCTACAAATGGATAGATATTCTACAGGAAATCGTTAAGGACTACAACCATCAAAAACATTCCAAGACAAAGATGAGACCTGCGGACATTAATAGGAAAAACGCTCGAGATATTAAAGTATACAATAACCTGAAAATTGCTGGACCAAGAAAACTGAAAGTCGGAGATGTGGTGCGAATAAGTAAAACCAAGCACGTTTTTGATAAAGGTTACCTTCCCAGCTGGAGTACGGAATTGTTTAAAATTACGCAGGTTAAAATAACTAATCCAGTTACGTATATTTTGGAAGATATGTCTGGTACACCCCTTCAAGGGAGCTTTTACGAAGAAGAATTGCAAAAATCCTGATGTGTATCTCGTTGAGAAAATTTTGCAACGAAAAGGCCACAAGGTTAAAGTTCGGTGGCTTGGGTTTGATTCGAGCCACGACAGTTGGTTTGGCACTGAAAACAGACTATAACAACAAGGCGAATAATAAATTGATAATAAATTATCAAAAATATAGACATGTGCTTGCATTGCAAAATGAAGACTCAGGGTGAAAACATCACTGTAGTATTCGAAAAGTTTAAGCCAACATATCACCAAACTTAAACGATTACAGAAAGATGTTATTGTGAAAAACAACAAGTGATGCAACATTTAAAAGCCTTACATATATGATGATGGTGATGGGGAACAGAGGAGCTCTTAGCAACAAGAGATCTACTTTTCCATCTTGGCGTAGGAACACATAATTGAAATCAACCGCAATCAGGTAGTGGAAGGGGTACTATAAAATTGTGAAAATTCCCTACATATATTCTCAGTCCCAGTTTACCTCTCGAGTGATTTGTGAAAATGTATCAGCAGTTTTGAAACCATGGATAGTGGTTATAGTAGTGATTCCACTAACATTTACAGTGCGGACTTGGATAGAGTGTTACAAATGTATGATGAAGCTGCCAAAAAGGAAGACTATTACTTGTTGCATTCGAGATTTCCATTACTGAATTCAGAGTATGATGTTCAATGTGCACTCAGTCCTGTAAGATCCTATTCTCCAGTGGTTATCTTGCAAAAAACACCTGTAGCCGCTGGAACACCAACGAAAATTGTAATGTCTATGTACGAGTGGGAAGATGTCATCATTGAGCTCAAGCTCCTGAAAACAAACTTTTTTGAAAATGTTACACTTCTAGAGTTTGCTGCCCCAGTGACCTGCGGAGATTGCCTACATCTATCCCAGATCGAGTATGAAAATGTGAAACAAGTGATGCTGATGAAAAACATTTGCGCACTATATTTTGATTATAGTGATGTGGTTGAACTCTTAGCTACTAACCCTATTATCTCCAGTAAAATAATTTGTTTGGAGCGCTTAAATTTCAGTACTTTTTTTATTATAAAATAATAGATGAAATTTTTTATGGTCGAATTTACTAAATCGTTTACCGATTGAAAAATTGTTAGAACCATTTTGTTTAGATGACAGGTCTCCATTATGTATTGCATTAAAACAACATATTTATTATTATAAAAACATTATTTTGCGAGATATTGACATTAGAAAAATTGAATAAATGCTTATAAATTAAAAAAATTGTTGTTTATTTCATCAGTTCTACACCATGGAGTGTGGAGAATACTTCCAAATATACGAAAATCGATTACGTACCTTTGAAAACTGGCCTTCCGACTTCCCTGCTGAAAAGTTAGCAAGAGCAGGGTTTATCTACCGACAAGATGCAATAGAATCCGATGGCAGCTTAAATGATGCTGTTGAATGCCCATTTTGTGATACACGTGGTTTCAACTGGAAAGATGGTGATGACCCTGTTGCCGATCATCTGGACTGGAATCCATATTGTCGCTTTTTTGATTTTGATGACACTTACCACATCACATCACCAGACCTATCAGACATAAAAGCAAAGTGACGTTTGACAGCAGACTTGAGACGTTCAAAGACTGGCCTATTGCCTTGAAACAGATACCCACCGAGCTTGCTAATGCCGGTTTCTTTTATACGGGCTATGGTGATAGGATCTCTTGTCATTGCTATGGCTTAGAGCTCAAGAATCTCTTACCTTATGATGATATTACAGAGCTTCATAAAAGGGGATCAGCTAAATGTTTATTGCTTAGAGACTGCCCACCAAATCCCGAGACTGACTCTAATAATATTAACTGCAAAATTTGCTTAACTAATGAAATGACGATTGTTTTTATGCCATGTAGACATTTTGCTAGTTGCCGTGATTTGCTCACTGAAAATAAATTATTGTTGTATATGTAGGCGGAAAATTTGCCGGATATTTAAAAATATATGTATGCTAAAATAAAAATGCTAATTTGAACATATTTTGTTTTATTTAAACATATAATATTTACAATATAATTGGGAAACAAATAACACTATTTTACAAATACTTTATTCTGGGTTGGTAATTTGTTGAGCATCGCTGGAAATCTCCATGGCAACGTTTTCATTCATGATTGATTCTATATTATCAACCAGGTCAGAATTATACAATGTCGGAACTTGAGAGCGTTACCTATATCTATGGGATGTGAGACATTGAACCATTCTTTAACAAGTTGAGCATTTGGATGTTTCTTCAGCACTGCCTTTATAGCTGCTTGGAAAGACCCCCGCTGTCTACGTATGAGGTACCATTCGCTCTTACTAAGAGCTAACAGAGCCATACATCTCTGTTTTTTGTGGTTGATTGACTTGGGAGCTACACGATGGACTACTTCGTTCCTTAAACGTTTCACTACTGGACACTGTATTTTGTTAGAAACCACGTTCAGAACCGCACAATGACGTTCCGAGGCCTTGACAGATTCCTCTTCTAGTCTAACTCGATGCAGTTCGGCTTTGGCCCTAGCTTCCTCAGCTTAAATACGTTCTTTTTCAGCCTTAACTCGTTCCTCTTCAGCTCGCATACGATCTCGATTTGCTTTGTTTCTCTCTTCTTCCGCTTGTAATCGTTCTTTTTGCATTTGAATCATCTCAGCCTCAGTGGTATTCTTTACTTGTATCATAATTTGCTTAAGTTCATCCAACTCAGTCATCAAATGCTGGTTTTGTGCAGAAATTAGGTCGTTGTGTGCAGAAAGTTGTTTGAGACGCAGTTCCTCGTGATGTTTCTCGTAAGTGATATATTTCATAGAGATGCGTTTAATTAAAATGTAGAGGATGCGAATTTCTGTAGCCTTCTTGCTCCGCATCTGCATAAGCAGCATTTCAATGTCGATGGCGCTCATGCAAATATATTTCTTTTTAGCATTGTTTGTATCTTGAATTTCGTTGTACTGCATAGGAGATTGTTGATTTTTGAGCAAATCCAGAAAGTGCTCTTTCATAGTTCTGTATTCGCCGCAATACCCACACCACTCTAGGATGGCATCATTAATGAGGACTTGGTTGCTCCAAGTTAGCTGCCAGAAGAAGGCATTTCGTTTATCATTTTCAACGTCTAGCCCATATTTGAGACACACGTTAACTTTTTCATTGGTGTAACTCATTGTTTTACTTCTTGATCGCTCTCAAAACAATTTAGTATAGATTGAATTGGTAGCATCTTTGGAATTGTACTGACTACGTTAATCAAATGTTACAAACGAACTGAAATTTTTTGTCTTCGTTAAGGTGACTAAAGGATGTATCATGTGACGTCACAGAAAAAGGGAGGGAGGCTCGGTTAGAGGGGCCATGATTGCCAGTTTGCCATATTTACCTAGATTCCGGAAAAACACACTTAGTGCGTATTGTTTCTTTAAACAGCGATGAGAAAATCCCTAGACCTAGGGAAAACACACGATTGAATTGATTCTCTTGGCAATGTAGCATCATTTGAATCATGATGATAGCTAATTGAATATGGATATATGCATTGTATGCTGTGTTGACAAATTTAAAAGCAAAATGCTAGTTAAGCTAGCTAGTTAAAGTTTAAATCGACCAATGAGAGCACGGCTTATGATGTCACAGAAAAAGGGAGGGGGGCACTCTACGGAGTGCCTCCCACCTTTTTTCATAAGCCGTATGTTTTTCCTCGACAAATTTAAAAGCAAAATGCTAGTTAAAGTTTAAATCGACCAATGAGAGCACGGCTTATGATGTCACAGAAAAAGGGAGCGGGGCACTCTATGGAGTGCCTCCCACCGTTTTTCATAAGCCGTATGTTTTCCTCAAATAACAATACATGCCCTGGATAAGGAATATCATATGTACCGTTTAAGAGGTCTTGACTATATGAACTGGAAGCTACAGAGATAACAAAGTTCGCTGTAACATTCGTTCTAATCGGAAGTTAATTTCGGGTACTTATCTATTTTGTAAGAATGATACATTCAACATATCCTGTTGTTTTTGTTTCCCTGTAAATTATTCAAACGAGAAGCGATATTTTGTTAACAAAAGTGTTTTACCACCATCGAATCCATGAATGCGAAACTGACAACCAGAACGGCCACCACTATCTACCTGCCAACATACACCACTGTATATTACATATACACTCTATCCCCATAACCTCTCAAATCACACTAGTTACACACAACAAGAAATTTGCAGCACACAACACATGACATTTACAGTTAAGACACGATCATCACTAAAAATCAAATACCCAACAACCTCTAGACAATTTTTTCAATGTCTCATTAGCCCACAAGGCTAAATCCTTGCCTTTGAATCAACAATGCCAGGCTCTAAACCCAACAGCGACTTTTTTTCTTAGTACCGCATACGTCACAAGATGGAGCCAATCAACAATACCAACGGCAACACACAATACCGATGACGTCACCCATCAGCTCTCCACCCGACGGCTCCCCACCGTCAAGCCGAAGGAAGATTCCCACGACCACTAATCACACCACTAATCTCGCCACCCACGCAACCACAGCCAACAAACCACAAGGCCAACGCAACCACAAGGCCACCCACGCAACCACAAGGTCGCGCCTTATCAACCGCAAGCGCCACCTGATAAGGTGGCGCCTGCGGTTGATAAGGTTTGGTGGCCTGTCTGCCTGAAGTGACCCAATGGATGTGAGACATTGAACCATTCTTTAACAAGTTGAGCATTTGGATGTTTCTTCAGCACTGCCTTTATAGCTGCTTGGAAAGACCCCCGCTGTCTACGTATGAGGTACCATTCGCTCTTACTAAGAGCTAACAGAGCCATACATCTCTGTTTTTTGTGGTTGATTGACTTGGGAGCTATACGATGGACTACTTCGTTCCTTAAACGTTTCACTACTGGACACTGTATTTTGTTAGAAACCACGTTCAGAACCTCACAATGACGTTCCGATGCCTTGACAGATTCCACTTCTAGTCTAACTCGCAGGCCGCAGGCGCAGGCGCCACCTTATCAGGTAGCGCTTGCGGTTGGTAAGGGGCGACCTTGTGGTTCGGTGGCCTGTCTGGCTGAAGTGACCCAATGGATGTGAGACATTGAACCATTCTTTAACAAGTTGAGCATTTGGATGTTTCTTCAGCACTGCCTTTATAGCTGCTTGGAAAGACCCCCGCTGTCTACGTATGAGGTACCATTCGCTCTTACTAAGAGCTAACAGAGCCATACATCTCTGTTTTTTGTGGTTGATTGACTTGGGAGCTACACGATGGACTACTTCGTTCCTTAAACGTTTCACTACTGGACACTGTATTTTGTTAGAAACCACGTTCAGAACCGCACAATGACGTTCCGATGCCTTGACAGATTCCTCTTCTAGTCTAACTCGCAGGCCGCAGGCGCCACCTTATCAGGTAGCGCTTGCGGTTGGTAAGGGGCGACCTTGTGGTTTGGTGGCCTGTCTGCCTGAAGTGACTCAATGCCTACTAGTATAGTGTCATACTACTCTAAATGCAAAAGGTAAAAAATGAAAATTCAAATATACAGAATATTAAATAAAGAAGCAGTCATCACATATTGCTTTCAATATATATATATATATATATATATATATATATATATATATATGTATATTCCTCGTTGTTTGGAAAACATCCGTGTTTTTTTCGATTTAAGTTGTGGACGCAACAGTTAACCTAACATTTAAACTCATATTTGTCATTTCTGAAGGCAATATTTTAAAGTTAATTTCAAAATCTTACCTTTGAATATGTTAAATGTTTACCGAAGCGATAAGTTAACATTTTCATCCTGACTAGAGTAAAAATACAAATGTATACCGTAAACAACAGGGAAACTAAATATACAACAAATATTTGTAAACTGTATATGTTATGGTTGTACCAATTTTGTTATTATTATGTGTGAATAGTTCAATGTTTAATTGAATTTGTAATTAATTTTGTGAATAAAAACAAATATATATTTATGGGGATTATTATTTCGCTGATACCGACATCTATAGTGTAGTTTTAGAACTAGCAGAGAAATACACCGGCTAGATAGTGTACAGATTCCTTTTTTATCGGCAATTGTTTAAGTGCAGATGCCTGTAACTCAAATTCACATTTTTATTTACCCGGAAGAATCATAGATGGCTAAATCCGCCATTTTGCGAACACAATTTTCAACACAGAGTTTCCTATCTATTCTCTATTGTATGATCTGTGCTCATAGTACCCATAAGATAAACATTCCCGTTTGAAGATATATGAGGTTAAATCCACAATACACTTATAACGGTATGCTGATTTGTCAACTCAAATTCGAACGGTTGTGCGCATTACGTCACGTTGGAGTCAAAACATTCATTACACGATACCCTTATATTATTATTAGTTTTATTAATATTACTAAGAAAAATGCAAACCGAAATACTAATGGTACGAACATTAAATATATTGGATTTCCAAAAAATGAGGATTTAGTCAAAACAATGGATAAATACTTGTTGTCGAAAAGATAAAATTAATTTAAAAAATGGTAAGTAAAGAGTTCACTATTACTGTTTTAATACAAATGCTAACCTTATAGATTTTTATTGTCACTGTCTTTTAAACTTTAGCCCGTATATGTTCTTTATATTTTGAGGAGAATTGTTTTGAAGTTTCTATGCGGCAAAGACTATTGCAATATCTTACAAAAAAATACAAAATTTAAAATCAGATGCAGTCCCATTATTACAACTTCCTGATACCTGTCGGAAAATATTGATTTATACCATTCAAAGAGAATTGATAAGAGGAACAAACGAGACACTGTCAAATAATTGTTACAAAAATCTGATCCGAATGTGTCTTATGTTGATAATTCTAGTCAAAATTTTATTGGAAATATCAAACCTCAGATTATTAGTGAACTCTTAATGATTGAGACAGCACCTAGTAAATGTGCAATTAATGTTGAATGTAGGTAAATTAAATTTATTTAATTTTAATTTGTACTAAAAAATTATTATTTATCATTATTTTCGTGTGAAGTCACTGAATTAAAAGAGAAAATGAAAATACTTGAAAAAAAGATTAAAAATCTACTGCTGCAAGTTATTAATGCTAATATTCAACTGCCAAAGAAAATTGGAAAAAAAAACTATATAAATTAACAAATAAAAAATAATTCGCATTTGACGTTGTAGTTTTATTAATTCTATTTGTGATTAATTCTCCCTGTAGTTGTTGAAATATTAGTTCAACAAAAGTCTCAAATCATCATTCACATTTCAACAGAATATAGATCCACTTGAATACTTTAGTTATTAACAATAATATTAATGTTTAAAAAGAATCAAGTCAAATACAATATAAGTCGATTTTTTTATTGTTAACAGATAATGTTTTTAAATTTTTGGCACTTCTTACATGATATAACATATTTTTCAAAGGTAAATGTTGACCAGAAAAATTTTGCCATCACATCTCCTTCAGCAAATGAATAAAAATAAATATCGCTTTTGTTGAAAACATAAAGATGAAACTAATTATTGATACGAAAACGCTACTCTCTTATGTGTTTAGCTTTAAGAATTTTAAATTTTGACTCCAACGTGACGTCATACCAGACTGCTGGATGCGCATCGGCATACCGTTATAACAGTATCGTGGGTTAAATCATAAGTTTGGCATACGGAGCCTAACTTAACCTTAGTAGTCTGCTTTTGTCGCCACCCAGCATTAAAGAAATCAGTATTCGTTCTAAAACGTCACTTTAAGAAAAATAACGCATATGAATATGGTTTATATTTTCGAGTTTTATTAAAAACTGATTAAAATATTAAATTCTGTTTTAGTTATTTATTGAAGTACTATTGATATTTCTTTCCTGTCGTATCCGCCGACGTTCGAAAATAATCGTTTAGTTCGGCGGTCGAAACAAAGTTTATTTACGGGAAGGATATAGAACGTTGCTTCTAGATAAACGAAGGTTAGAGGAGACAAAAAAAACTATTGAGATTTTTCTCGCAAGCCGACAACTATACATTTTTTCGTAAGAAACATCGTATTGTTTTAAATAGAACAATAAAATTATTTCCATATTAAATTTGTTATATACTAGACATTAAAATTTCTCTAATTTTCTAAACTAAGTATATCTCTCAAGTTCTTTCTACTCATCTTAAAAATCGATTTATATCGAAAAATAAACGTTAAAAATTACTAAATAAAAATCTGAAATAATCCCATATAATAAGAACTGTGACTTTATTATGTGATGAATGGAGCAATAACATTTTAGATAGCCCCTAATTTACTATTACAGACGATAACTTAATATAATTATTTGTAAAGTGGGGATTACGTAAAACCTAATTGATAAGTATTCGGAGTTTGCTTTTTTCAGCTTTATTCATTTAGAATACATTTTATGTAGAGGATTAGTGATACTTGAACTTAGTAAATAATGACAAGATATGGAAGTATAGATCATGATGTTTCGAAAATTAGAACTCTTAGGGGCCGTTCATAAAAAACGACAAACTAAATTTAGCCATTTTTGACCCCTCCCTTGTCCCTTGTCACACTTTCCGCGACCCCCTTATAAATATTACGTCACGAAAGTTAAAACCCCCCTCCCTCATACATTGCTACTAATTTTACACCAATAGTTATATTTATCTATTATAATAAATATATATTATCTTTAAATGTACAGTGTGGAACTGCCAAATGGAATAAATAACAAATAAAGGAGAGGGTGTTGGGAAACGCTTAAACACCTCGATTTGTGTTTTTAAATGCGCACTTACAACAACAAAAAAATATATATGGTATGTTATGTGACAATACCAACTTTATTATTTTAAATGCAAGCCCCTGTATATTATTTATTTTTTGTATTCTCCTGAAAATTCTAGACATAATTCACGTACATTATCCTACACCTAATTTCAACTATTTTAATATTAAAAAAAGAAAATTGTATTATTTCACAAATTCCGTACATTACACTAAAACCCTAATAAATGATAGTGATTACATCTTAATAATATAAAAAAAGCAAAACAACACATTAATGTCAGTAGTATGCCATGAGAATAGTGGCTCACTTTTCTTATGGGACTAAAATGATTTTTTAAAATCGAGGTGGTACGCGGTGGAATCGCCTCTGGCGGGTAATTTATTGCTTGTGTATGTATGAATAATGTGTGTATTGTTTGGTAATGTATGTGTAATTAAAAATGCACGTGTAATTGTTGAGATAATTATTATTATTTAGTTCAAGACTGGGACTAGTGCATTCACTATAATATACGCGACACCTGCACACTTGGTCGTCGGTAAACACAGGTCATGAGCATTGGTACCCCGTGAAGGTCGGCCGGCTGGATTTACGATTTTTGCAAGTAATGGCTTGTAAAAGGTTGACGTCACGGTTGGTTATCGTGTAGTCTGCATGTGAGGATATTACCAGAGAGAGGAATATCTGGTTTTCATTCTGTGAATTAACCTACACGAGCATCTTTCTTTCTTAAAGACCAGTGTCCGGTCAAGGTCAGCTCGGTGGCAGGAATCTTGATTTTGCGAGTACATACTTGTAAAATATTCACAAGTCATGGCTCTTATCATCTGTGTGCTGGTGAAAGTCAACTAGTCGAATTCCGGCAAGCCGTTTGATTTTTGCAATTTCAGGTGGATTGTTAGAGGAAACAAATAAACGAGAGTATTAGAAAGAATATGTTTTATTAAAATTATAAAAAATGTCATACAATTTTTTTAAATCTATTCGAGCTATTACATTAAGAGGAATTATAGTTTCATAATTATTGCTTTTATTTTTTTCAATAAATAAGTGGTTTTCCCCATTCTCTGCCCATATAGTGACCGGTAAATTGTTGTCGTAATCTTCGGAAACCAGTACGTTGTTGTCGTCTCTGTATTCACTGATAAAATTTAGAAATCGTTCGCACCCTCGTGGTGTAAAAGTGACAGAAGATATTTTGTCTTTTGGAAAAGGATTCGGTTGATTGCACTCATCTTGAAGAACAGCTTCATGATTATTTGAACGCAGGACTACTTTTTCATCAGTAAATACTATTTCCACAAATTTTGCGAATTTGTAGTGGGCTACTAAGTAGTTGGGTGTAATTCTCGTGGTAGTTTTTCTGTTAGTAAAATTACAGCGATGGTTGTTTGACATAAGGTCACTGTAAGACATCTTACTCACTTCAAGAGATACTGCGGGAATACGTGTTTGCGTTGAAATATATGTTTTTCACTACCACTGCCACGAATTCGGTTGACTCTCCCACCAGAGATAAATTAAATATTAAAAAAATTTTTGCCCAGAAATGTTAGCCGAGAAATGGGATCGAACCGGGGACCTGTAATGGGGAATATACTTACCTCTGTGATTAACTCAGCGCTCTTTCTACTCAGCCATTTCTGAGTCAATACAAAACAGGGTGTAAAGGTATAAGTGTTGCATTATAAAATTGTTAACTGAAGGATAAAGACGTATACATCATTTTCAATAATGATATTAGTGAAAGCTACTATTACTACTGGTTTTGTGATATTTACTTTTATATCACAAAACATCCTATACACAAATATACCACAGGGGCTGGAAAATGTAGCAGTGTGCTTTTCTCTGAACTGCTCAAATAGATCTGATTATTCGCTAATAAGGCGGACATTGCTAAATGATGAACTACTACCAGCATATTTTGCAGAATTTCCAAAAAAATGGAACCATATTACGCTCCAAACTTAAAATTTTCTTTTACAATGGCACTGTGGTGGATTTTGATGGATTAACAGCAAATTATGAGTGTCAGCAGGAAGCCGAAGTAACAGCAACGACTAGTAGACAACAGCTACCAAATCCACATGATTGAGCCCAAGCTCATTCTTACACTTTCTAACTAGTAAGTCATATTTTTGGTGACCTCTGACGTAGACATGAGTACATCTGGAGAGAAGAAAACTCAAAATCCTATTCAAGTGGCTTACATCCCAGATTCCACCATTGTAGCTAAGACCATGAAGAAAATTCTCACAATATCTCACGGTTCGTCGATCTTCCTTGCACAGCGTTTCAAGGGCTGAAGAGGCTTAAACAGGTAATGTATGACACCCGTTGCATGTGTCTTGATAGCCAATTCTTTGGGAACAAATTCACCGTTAAGAATGAAGCCTTGAATGTCAACGGTTGCGATTTCTATGGTGAACTGAAGTTGTAATGTGAAGATGTGGTCTTTTATGATAGGTTACGAACAATTTCTGAGTGGGAGAAATTCCATCAAACAATCGTGGATGATTATGCAGAAGGCACGTGTTTTGTCGGGAAACCCGGTTTGAGATTCAATGTCCAGGCGTACATCCACAGTGGAGGATTTCATGCTGTTCTCACGTCGGGAACAATCGATTACGAAGAAAGTGTGATTCTTGAAGGTGAGATAGTGTAGTAGCGGGTGCCTTTTGTCGGCAAAAATGAGATAAAAGTCCGTGTAGCGTTTGTAGGCTTCTCCGTATTCGTTCCTGGGGAAATCCAACTGCATTCTCTCGTTCGGCCACTAGTCTTCATTGAGAGTTAGACGAATATTAAAAATGTGAATGTGATCAAATTCAGTGGGATCAGCCGCTATGTTGCTGTGCTTATTGGTCTGGAAGGCAACAATTAGTATCGAGGACTCTCTAGAGCAGCACACGTTTTCACAGCCCAAATTTCTCGTGTGGCGCCTGTCTTCAGAGCAGGCAAGTCATGAAGTTCCCATTTACGAAACGGAATAATAATGCCGGTATCCTGTTTAACGGCTTGCAGCAGGGCAAGTTTCATATCATCCTTGGGGAATATATGCTGGACCTTAAGTTCAATGCTGTCAATCCTCACGCCTGCTTTTGTAGATTTATCAGTAATAATAAGACAATCTTCATCATTTCTTGCTCGCACTAAACGTATTGTTTGCTTTCCGCAGGTCACTCGCTGGTAGTCGTTGAAGAGGGAAAACAAATGCTTGAGTGGGATGTACATTCGGAAAGATCTGTCTGCTGCATTCACAATTGGTTTACCGGGAAAATTCCAGCCAGCAATAGCTAATTCTCTTGAACTGGTAGGATCATAGCACAGATAACCTCGTATGGTACTTACGCGACTTAGTTCTCGGTATGTGCGTACTTTTATGAGGTTGCTCAAATACGAGTAGTCGCCCCATTATTGTTGCAATAGCTGTTTCAGTTCCACAATGATTTCCTCCCCTCGGAAATTGAACAGTTCAGATTCCTGATTGAGAATTCTCAAAGTTATGTTGTAAATTTCCCTTCTATTGATAGGTAGATAGATAGGATGTTGAGGTGTTTCGTCGATGGCGAATCCTGGGACAACACTAATGGCGAATTCGTAAATCGTATGTGATAGTCTGTCGTTGTAGAATGCTCCCGATGTGATTCACTGGTAAATCCGAACTGTGCACTTGGGTAGGTATGAGCAGTCTCTTGGAAAAACCCAGTATTGGGTCGATGTTATTTTGCGGTTGAAAGTCTATTGCCTATTTACTGCTGTATATTTCACACTTGAGCGTATTACTGTTTGGCTTCAGTGAGAAAATCTCATCTACATCTTTTGAATGCTGCACGCCCAGCACTTTTCTGATGTGTGCTGCGATATCACCAATCTCGTAGGAGCCTTCAGGTAATTCGATGGTGGTTGCTTTCTTTTTGGAGTCGATCAAATACACTTTGTTACCCTTCTCAATGTTCGGGATGCTGTTGTAGGAATGAAAACTCAACAAGGCTAAACCGTAGTTGTAGTCAGGATTCAGTTGAATAGGTGGTTGAAAATCAATGGACAGTGTTGAACTGCGTCCTTTCAGTCTTAATATCAAAGACATGAGTGATGATTTTCGAGAATGCTATGTGTTATTATAGAGAAACTGCAGACACAAATGACCGCAATTAGACTGATTATAATTTTGATAGGAGTCATTGTTATAGAGTATCGATACATTGTTTCCTAAATACTCATCCAATTCACGAGGCGGTTTCAAATTACCAAAACTATCGAAATATTGCGCAACATTTCCATTTTTAATGTAAGCTACCCTTTGTTGCGGCTAGAATCCAAGTTGATAATGGCTGACTCGGTTCTTGATGGTTGTTGTTTTTTAGGTAAGGCATCACGCATAAATACACCTTTAAAATTTGGTATGTCCAGTTGTTTGGCGTATTCTACAAGCTCGTTGGTGTAAAGTGCTCGACTGGGTAACTCTATCGGGAGTTTTTTTGTTGTTGTCGTAGACTTTCTCCTGCGGGAGAGTTAGCGACAGCTTTATTCGTAGGTAGCATGACATGCTTTCGAAATGGTAAAAGAGTTTTGCGTGTCGATGACTTTCGCTTACGAGAAGATTTTTTCACACTTCTAATCTTCTTCCGTTTTTGAGATTTCATCCCAAGAGCGAGTTTCTGTTTGGTTTTCATAGTCGTTGTTATGAGCCAAGCAGCTGCTTTTTCACCGAGTGAAGCGTCCTTAGATTTGAATCTCTCCCAAGCCCTATTTTCCAAGTCAAAATCTGCCTTATGATGGTCTGCTAGAGAAGTGCTTTTACTGTAAGCAATATCGTGATCCCGACAAGCTGAGTCGGTTTTGTTGATACCTCGTTGTCCTAGAGCTAAGCGATTGATAGCCAGGAAGGTGAATTTCAAAGGGTAACTTATTGATTAGAGTGTTCACTATACTTCTACTACCTTCAGCGGTTAACATAATACTGACTGACTGACGTCCAGAAAGTAATTTTTATATATAAACGTCCACCTAAAACCCTTGTACATCAGTTTACTTTGAGATGCATATAAAGCAGCAAGATATTCAGTTGCCTATAGAATATCTGGATTTTGTGGGCAAGGGGGTGGCAATGGAAGTGTGCCATCGAAAAATGGGAAACTATGGCCAAATTCTGTTCGGGCGGCGTTCTGCGGCCCCAGCAGCTTTGGGAAAACCAATGCGCTGCTCTCACTTTTGTTCAACGAAAACGGATTGCGATTTAAAAATGTCTACGTGTATTCGAAATCTTTGTACCAACCAAAATACCAACTACTACAAGAGGTTCTCAAGAGCGTTAAAGGTGTGTCATATTTCCCTTTCAGCGAAAACGAAAATGTAATCGATCCATCAGACGCCTGTGAGTATTCAGTATTTATTTTTGATGATGTGACTGGTGATAAACAGAAAAGGATTTAGAATTTCTTTTCCATGGGACGGCACCGACACTTCGAATCAATTTATTGTTGCAGACGTACAGTAAAATGCCTAAGCAACTAATACGAGACAATTGTAATGTGATTGTGCTATTCAAACAAGATGAAATCAATTTAAAGCACGCCTATGATGAACACGTATCTCCGGATATGTCATTCGAACAGTTTAAAGACTTGTGTTCAAAGTGTTGGCAGGATCGCTACGGGTTCGTGGTTATTGTTACAGAATTCAATTTAAATGAAGGGCGATATCTCAAAAGTTTCGATAAATATATAAGACTACAAAGCGAAAAATAATCAGTCAGTCAACAAAAATGTCTTCAGTGAGCAGCAAGCAGAAGCTTTTCGCAAGAAAAAAATCAAACAACTACCACGGTCCATTGGCAAGAAGTGCCTCAGTCTGAAACTGGGTAAGCTCTTTGAACCGGTGGTCGGAACTTTGAAACAAATATTTTGGACTACATCAAAAGTTCTAACCAAAATACCACCTGCGCCAACAAAATCACCTCCGATGTTGCCATCTATCAAACCAGAAACAATTGTGAAAAAAGAAAAAATAGAGCCGTTAACACCAAAATCAAGTCTATTCATCGAAGAAGAACCAATCGTAGAGACTAGTTTTTATACCGATGCTGAAGCCGAGGAAACGGAACAAGAGGAAGATAATCCGACAAAAGCTTTGAGTCCTATATGGAGCAGTATCCAGTAATGGTACAAAAGTACGTAACCGAATTTTTTCAAAAGAGTGATAACATTGATAACATTTATGGGCCAGCATATGATTTGAAAACCTCCAAACAAAAGTACGTAACCGAATTTTTTCAAAAGAGTGATAACATTGATAACATTTATGGGCCAGCATATGATTTGAAAACCTCCAAATGGTATCTCGGAAATAAAGAAATCAACTTCGATAAGAGGGCAGGACGTCTCACTGTTGGAGAGACTGCGTTTCGAGGATCACTTGGTCTTTACCAGCTGATATTCTACAAGGACCCCGCATACACTCCAGATGACAAAATCGTGTACCAAAAAGTTTTGGAGCGGACGTTAGCACACCGAAATGTAAAAGGACATTTGAAACCCTCTTGAATATCCAAATACAAGGATGTCATTAAACCTATGTTTATAAAACCAATTAAACCAAGTAGCAGTAGCGAAGAAAGAGGTATGAAGTTGAAATATAATACAAAGCCTATGGAATACGTCTACTGTTACGATCCCAATGAATTGGTAGATCGTTTAAGGTTACTTGTTGCATTGAAAGAGGCCGGCAACACATCCCACGACAACGAAATTGTGGCGATAATAAACGAGCTCAAAGAAGCCAATATTATACGCGACAAATAACCAAAGTAGTCATTAGTAAAATGTCTCTCGATAAATTTGGTCGAAGTGCTGTTCAACAACAGCAGCAAACAAGTGATTATGAGCGAGCAACAATTCCATTTTCCTTCACATCCGAGGGAAATATCGATGTAGAGAAAGTGATAATTGTTGGACATCCCCAGGCGGATATGGATGCCGCCAATAAACTCTATGTCGATGACAGAGTACGTGATAAGTTGTCTCTTATTAAAAAGGACTTTCAAGTGACATTCAATGATTTCAGCGATAACGTTTACAGGAGTATGCGAAAACTTGAGAAAAATCAACATACTGTTGACAGCAACTTAATGGGTAACCAACAGACATTTCTGGAATTTCAGGCGAATACCAACGTCCAACTTAACCAGCTTAAGAATATGTCACAACAAATTAAAGAAAATGTAAGACAGGTTATAAGTGATGAAATGTCGCAACTGAAAAACAATATTGATGAAGTGAAGGCAATCAAAGAGAAAATGCTAAAAGTTGTACCAGAAGTATATGTGGAGATGCAAAATTTACACGATGAAATGAGTGATAAAGTTAATAAGCTAAACTTAGAGACGAAGAAATTATCAGATGGCATCAAGAGTGAACTGCGATCTCACAAAAACGAAGTCTCTTCCCAAATCAACAATCAACTAAAGACGATTAATCCAAAAAATTGTAGCCATGCAACAGCAGCAGCAATCTGCTCTCAAGACTAAATAAAAAGTCGACATCAATTTTAAACTATAGTAGTCATCATGAGTTATTCCAAGGAAAAAGTTCAAGTTGTAAAGGAGCTGCATCGACCTGTGAGAAAAAATTTTTCAAGACACCACACCGTCATTAAGGGTTTCTATGATTTATGGCAGTCTTTCAAATACATTTTAGTGGTAATTGACTGTTTTCCAAGTACGTTTGGACGAGGCCGCTGAAATCAGTCAGGAGAAGAGGTGACAAAGGCTTTCGAGAATATTCTCACTGCTAATGGCGGGCGCCGACCGAAAAACTTGCAGACAGATCAAGGAAAAGAATTCTACAACAGCCATTTTACTAAACTGATGCAAAAATATTGGATTAACCACGATAACACATTTAGTGAAATGAAAGCAGCTATTTGCGAGTGCGTGATAAGGACACTAAAGGAAAAGTTATTCAAATATTTCAGGTTAAATGGTAGCTACAAGTGGATTGACATTTTGCCTGATATCGTTGAGTCTTATAATAATCAAAAACATCATACAACGAAAATGCGTCCTAGCGACGTAACTGCTGCTAATGCTAAAGACATTAAAGTATTCAATAGGTTGAAAATCGCCGGACCTATGAAACGCAAGGCAGGTGATGTGGTGCGAATAAGTAAAGTGAAACAAGTCTTTGAAAAAGTACGTCAATATCAGTTAACGAATCCCATTACCTACCTGTTGGAGTGGCAGACCAATTGAGGGGGGATTTTATGAGGAAGAATTGCAAAAGACCGCCTACCCTGATGTTTATCTCATAGAAAAGGTGTTACAGACAAAAGGTAATAAAGTCAAAGTTCGATGGTTGGGTTTTGACAAGAGTCACGACAGCTGGATTGATTCCAGCAACAGGTTCTAACTTGCAAAACAGGAGTAGGAGGGAAGACAACGGCGGAGAAGTTATAAAACCCTTCTGAATTTACCATTACCTTCAGTAAGAACACTACAACGTCGACCTAGATAGAATCTTAAACATGTACGAAGAAGCAGTTAAAACCGAATCGTTTTACCTGTTACACACCAAATTTCCTGTTATCAATTCTGAGTTGGAAATCCAATGTAAATTAAGTCCAGCTCGAACGTTTGCACCAGTAATTATTCTACAAAAAAATAATGTAAAAATTGTCTTGAACAACTTCGAATGGGTGGATGTTGTTTGCGTCCTGAAGCTGATGGAAAAGAATTATTTCGAAAACACAAATATTACCAGTCACGAGGTTGCAGCACCGATTTCCTGTGGAGAATTTCTACATATAACCCAAACAAGATCTGAGGATGATCAGAAACTAGTGCTGTTGATGCAAAATATTATAGCGTTATATTTCTCGCATAGTGATGTATTGGAACTTTAAAATTTGAACATATAATTTCTAGTAGAGTAGAAGCACATATAGAATTTAACTTTTGTAAATATTATTTCAAAGTTTTAAATGAAATTTGTTCGTGGAAACATTTAATTTGTTCACAACCAGTTGAACGTCTATTATCATCTTTTTGTTGTGATAATAGATCTCCACTGGGTATTGCTTTAAGAGAATATATTTATTATTACAAAGATAAAATTATAGCTGACATTGTAGCTAGAAAACCTCAATAAAATTTTGTTGTTTTGTTTGTTGTTACATTACAATCATGGAGTGTAGAGATTGGTATCAAGTATACGAACACAGATTACGTACCTTCGAAAACTGGCCTTCGGAATTCCCAGCTTCCAGACTAGCAAGGGCTGGCTTTATTTATTTTGGTCAAAATGATGTAGTAAAATGTGCATTTTGTGGGACTGAAGGATTCAACTGGAAAATGACAGACGATCCTGTAGCTGACCATTTAGATTGGAATCCAAATTGTTCCTTCTTCAATACAGACCTGTTGTTCATAAAGATAAAATAAGTGTTGCCAGCAAATTTTCTACGTTTGGCAATTGGCCTATAGCTCTAAAGCAGAGACCTAATGATTTAGCAAAACTTGGATCCTTTTATAGTGGTTCAGGAGATAGAATTATATGTTATTGTTGTGGCATACAGATTTCAAACTTGCTGCCAAACGATGATGTTGCTGAACGACATTTGATGATATCCAACAACTGTCTAATGATTCAAAAAACAATAGAAGATTCAAAAGCAACTAACTTATCTTGCAAAATTTGTTTAACTAATGAAATATCTGTTGTACTTCTTCCATGTAGACATTTAGCCTGCTGCTCAAGTTGTTTTATAGATATTGATAAATGTTGTATCTGCAGATGTGAGACGGTTGGGTATTTAAAGGTCTTTATTTCTTAAAATAAAAAGCAGTTTTCCTATATATCATCTTATTTTTAATATTATTAATAATATTTAAACATAAAATAAAGAGTTTTTTATTTCCTATATACCTTTTTTATTTTAATACATATAGTGATACAATATACAACATATTAATACTACATCTTAAAACTAACTGCAATACTATATAAAAAAAATGTTAATATTACACAACAATAACAACAGCAATACATTGTTTTACATGACTACAACACTGCCACAGTAAAAATCATTTCCGTTTCATTAATTTCCGTGAATGCAAATCTTCATCACATTCCTCCCTGTTTTTTAATTCAAAGATGGGGTCCCAACAAAGGGAACACCAAGAACTCTTATCCTGATATAACTGATGAATGTGTATAGATTTATACCTTGCGTGAGATTTCCTAATCTTGTATCTAAATTCTTTATTTTTAAATTTAAAGGCATCACTTAAACAAAGTATGCATGATTTACACACAAGAAGGTTGTAATCAATAATTTCAAAGTATTTAAACCACATACAATATTGGTCATGGTCACTGTAAGGTTCTATATGACTAATTTAGTAGGACCAATTTCAAATTATGGGGGAAATTATATTCACATTGGTATTCAAAATTGTACAGAACAGCATCGCAGTCAATTGCTAAGTTAGCATATTCAGTCATTAACTGCTCGTATTTATAAAAAGGAAACTTTTTTAAAATTTCGTCAATTAATCCTGTTACGTTATATTTTTGCTTTAGCTAGTCAGTATAAGTGAACGCGTTTAAGACCGGTCAAAATATTGCTTTTATTCGTCCGTCCGGTTAACAGATCGATAAGCTACTTATTGCGCGCCGATTTTGCCTTATTATTATATTTGGTTGTGATTTATTTTGAAGGATGTTTGAATTCGTCCTGTGGAGACGAAGTGATTTATCGAAAATTTCGTGTTTGGCATTGTGTGTTGCTTGACAGTTGTCATTGTCGTCAACAAGGCGGGATGTGATGTGCGTGTAGAAAATTGTGTGAGGTTAACTGAAGAAGTCGTGCAGTTGTTTTTAAGGGATTTTCCACTAGTATACTGGCTTTTGATAAGCCATCCGAGTTCGGGAGTTATATGGAAATCCCTACATTGTGTTCCAGCATATTGTAGTACTGTTGATTAGTTGCTGGGATACTTCTCTCATTGAGGATTTGAAAAACTTCTGTTGTTGCGTAATTCTTCAGAGTGGTCATGGTATTTGGGGCCACCCTCACAATGGAACCTTTGGTATAAGAACCCCTTGGTTGATAGGGTAAGTGATTTTTGTTTGTTCACTAGCCGATTTCTCGTATTGTCAGACTATTGATAGATATTTTCTTTTTTTTAGGGTTTTGTTCTACTTCTTTTTCTGTTGTCGTATTTCTTCCATTTGTTTTGTTTCTACGTGAGGCGTTCCTGTTTTTGTTCTCCATCCAGTGAGATTGGGGTTATATTTTGCTGTTCTATTTGGACAGTAGAACACAGACCTGGTTTGGCAATTAGTAAAGTTTTGCTTTGTTCTTTTATCGAAATTATCTTGTATTGGTTCCTGTATTGACCTACTACTGATTGATGTTCCTGCTTTCGCGCTCAATAGAATTTGAAATTTTAACGTGTCATTTCCTTTACCCACTTTTATGGTTGGACAAGTGAGATAAACGCTTGTCGAAGCAGATTTTGTTCCTCTTCTGTTTCGAACGCCGGGAAAGACGGTATGTGGGAGAATTTCGCTCTGAGTTTAATTTTTTATTGGGAAAATTCTTTATCTTTATCGTGAAAATATCTGCTAGAATTTGCTTAATTTATCGTTTTTCCTTATTACCGTACCTTTGATTCTAATTAAGCGGATTCAGTTATACTTATAGTTTGATTTATCGAATGAATTTTTTTATAGTTTTTTTATCGGCTATAGTGCATATTTTATCGTATCTATTAATAATTTTGGAAATAATTTTTGGGTGAATCTGGTTTCATATTCCTCTTAATATCGATATACCGCATTTTCTTGCAACGATAAATAGTTGGTGGCTTAACTGCGTAGTTCATTAATTTTTTTGTAATTTTTTTGCTTTGCATCTGCGACGTAGTTGGCATCGATAAGCAATCGTTACTTGCTAGAGTTTTCACACGTATCGTGATAAAGAAATAAAGAAAAAGGGAACAATTATTGCTGGCCTCTTTTGCATTTTTAGGTATCGGTGAATCTGGAGAGTTTGATTGACAATATCTACCAAAATTCAGGAAAGGACAAATTGATCCACTAGACGAAATCTCATGTGAGGCAAAATTTAGTAGCTGATGAAGCTTCCCAACTGGGTTGGACTGCATCTAAGGATGATCATGTGAGTGACTTAAAAATTTCTATTATTTTTTTTTGCATTTCGTTAAGTATTTCATATATATTTCTATTTTATTGAATTGGATTTATATACAGATATACCAGTAAATATATTAATTTTTTTAAGTCACTCGCTGGTCTTTCATTATTCATTGGCCCAGATTTGGTTGCTTGTTTGCTTTGTTAAATTTGTTGTTAGATAAATCACATTTAAATTTTTAATTTCCTTTCTCTGAGTTTGCAGTAGAGAGCCAAGCAGGTTCTGAGCTAAAGCATTTTGCTACGCCTAGTTTTCTTTATTTTAATTGTTTAACTTGGGGAGGTGTTTATGACCAGATTTCACATCTGATTTTTATTATATTTATGAATATAGATGTGTTAATCATTTTTATCGTTTATTACCTTATCATTTTTAAAGTACTGTACATTGATATTAATTTAGAGTACTGAGTTTTCCCATTATCTCGGAGGAAATTCGCTTTCATTCAGTCGTCGAACGGTTTGTCCGATTAGAAGTCACATTAGATCTTGAATATATATTTTTATATATACCGTTATCTTTAAACACATTATTAGATCTCAAACGTAATTGTTTATGTATCTGATTTACCGTTAAATTTTACCTGTAATTAATAATTGATTTGTTATTTAAATCTAAATTAATTTGAAACTATAACTAGCAGTTGCAATTTACTTAAGTCTTATCGTTATCTATTTTTACCTAGAATTTGAAGTATTTCAAATTTACCTTTATTAGTTAAAGTATTTTTCATTCATTTCTGGTAGTATTCAAATAGTAAATTTAGGGTGAAGAAGTTAGGGAAAACTAAGGTAGGGTGCCTCACCTCATACACGTGCCGAACCGATCCTATAGAGCATATATACGCCTATACTAGTCAGGGGGAAAATTCAGTATCGATACTCTAAGGGCTATAACTAATTGGCCAATAAATTTTTTCATGTATGCCATCAACTGGGGCTAAGAGTGCCCAGATACGTAACCACTAGCCTCATATCAAGGGAGCAGAACTCTGGCAGTACTACCTGATTCGACTTGTCCTCTGGTAGGACAGTGGCAACTCCTGGCCGCTCTGAGTTATTGGAACCCTGCTGGTTGGCATATAGCTCCAGGATCAGGACCTTGGACAGCAGACCCACCAACGGAAAGGCATTCCTACCGATGATATTGTAAGGCAAGAATTTATAGATTGTTTTGTTTGTAACTTCACTCTAGCAGTTTTTATATACCTCGATTGTTTTAAATTTTGTTCTCTGTTACCAATTTAACTAATAGAAAACTTGGTTAATTTGTATTTGAAAAAGAATAAATTGTAAATTTTTCGTTACTTGTCGTTTTCTTGTTAACTGTGTGTGTCCATTGGCCTGGCGCCCTTGTATAGTCCTTCTGCCAATTGAACAATGAACTCACGCCACCGGATACTAACTGAGCAGCCTATCGGCACAATATCGCCAAGACAAGTGAGAGAGAGGTGCATTGTCTAACCAACAAGATATCTCTCTCGAGCGGCTTTGCGTTTACAAACATCAGCTTTTTTAAAGCATTGGGCCATATAGCTTGTTCAATACAGAGATTTATAATATGAGCCAGCGGCTCAGCAATATGCTCCGATTAAGCTAAAATAGTCTTCGCATGAATATTATCTACCCAACCATTTTTAAGTTTCAATTCTTTAATAATTTTAATAACTTCAAATCTATTAGTTGGTATTATAAATATGGTTTCAGAGTTAACAGGTGGTAATTTATTTATGGCATTTGTTGGTTGCTGTATTTTATGGCTAAGTAGAGACTCAATATTACAGAAAAATTGATTCATGTCATTAGCAATTTGTTCTGGTTCCATAATTTTTTGATTATTTGATATCTACGCTTTTTGCCAAGTTTTGTATTTATTATATTCCATAATTTTTTAGGATTTTTTAAATGTTTGTTTATTTCATCCCTATCATATAATGTTTTCGCATTATTTATAACCTTCTCTAAAATCTTTACATAGTTGTTATATGCAATTTTATTTTGGATATTTTCCGAATTTGATTTCCAAGTTTTATTAAGTTGGTCTTTTTTGTTACAATATCTTATGATCGATCTGGTAATCCAGTTACTTCTAGGTATATATTTTTTTTGATTGTTTTGATTTCTCCAAACACATGGCTATTGAGTGAGTGAGTTACTCTATGGCATTATTTGGGTCCCGTTCTTCCAGTATACAGTCCCAGTCTCTGCTAATTTAACCAATTTTTTATAATCTATTTGCATACTTTGTTTTTCTTCAACTTGATCTCTAATTTTATTCAGTATTAAAAATAGTGGATAATGATCATTAAAAAGGTTTTCAAATTTTAACGCAGTTGGTTTAACAATTTGCAACCTAACAAATGCATTGTCAATACATTGGATTCAAATTAGACGGTCTTGTTATAGTTTGAAATTCCGGTAAGTATCCGTGTTCCAGATAATTGGTCAAGTATTCCTGACTGCAGTCATCAACATCAATTAGGTCAATATTAAAATCACCTATTATCAAGTGATTTGACTTTTCTTTTTTTTTATTAAAAATTGTTTTAATTCAAATATGAACTCTTGTTTAGGTAAATCATGACATCTGTACATGGCTGTTACTTCAATAGGTGAACAATCAGTTTGATCTAATTTTATTACTGAATTTAGTAGTTTAAGTCTACCTAGAGTAATTACTTCAGTATTTTCAATTAAATTGTCTTTTATATAAACAACTGAACTGATTTATAATAGTGAGGGATATGATTATTGAGATCTCGGATGTACTGAGTTATCAGGGCTTGTTGGTTGTAGAGAGTTTCTGGAATCCTACTCGAAGTATGTCCGTAAACACGTTCGCAAGGGGTGAATCCATGAGTTTTGTTTACAGAATTGTTGTATGCAATGATTGCATAAGGGAAAATGTTAAAAGTGTGTTCGTCAGGATTTTCTAGTTTATGGATTCTAATCATCTTTAGTAAGATCGAGTGGAATCGTTCTAATGAACCATTTGATTGGGGGTGTCCCACACTAGATTAAGATAGTTTGATGTCAAATAGTTTACACAAGTCTCTCATTGCATTGCCGAATTCCCTGCCATAATCACAGTGTATCCGTAATGGGGTACCGAAGTGTTGGAAATAGAGTAGTAAAGTACTAACAACGGTTTTTGCGGATTTGTCGATTATGGGGTAAGCCTGAGAGAATTTTGTAAGTTCGTCCCGGATAGTTAAAGCATAGTTTCCTCTCGGGACTTCGAGAATCTCGATGTTGACACGTTCAAAGGGTGTCCGTGGAGTTTCGGTGATGACGAGAAGGCTGTCGAGATTTTTTCGGTAAACTTTTGCCTTCTGGCAAGTTTGACCGTTTTTGATAAAATTCTCAACGTCCTTAGTTAGTCCTTGCCAAATGTATATTATTTTTGCCGTTATGGAATTGGTCGAGTATTATAGGTATTTGATTTTTCTCAACCTTTTGGACGATATTCTGGTAAACTTTCCATTTTACATCGATTTCGGAAAAGATGAACTAAAGCATTTCTAGAATAGGCAAATCAATGTTATTCTCAACACAGTATACTTCGTTTTCCGTAAACACATCTCTACTATTGTATAGCGATGCGAAAAGAATCTCGTTAACTACTTTTGGGTCAGAAGGGAGGGGGACGATGAGATAGCTTCTCTTTCTGACACTTTTGCTTGTCAAGACGTTTATTCTTGGGGTGTGAAAATCGGCATTTTCCTCAAAAATGTCCTCGATGATGTCGTGTTGAAATTCTTTCATGAGAGAAATTTGAGGAAATATTAGAATGTTTTTGTTTTCTCTGTCTAATAGAAAATTTAATTTTGTCGTAGTCTATTAGTGAAACGGTTTGGTATCGTTCTACAAAAGTTCTGAACTCCTCAGAAATTTGATGGAAATTAATGGGACTTTTTGTGTCTGGTTATCGTGAGTCATCGTCAGTCTCGTTTGTTGGGAGTACTGCAAAAGGTGTTAGATGATTGTTTGTCTGAAAGGATACATATTCATTAAAGTTGTTAACTTTAATGCGAGAGAGAGCGTCGGCATTTTTATTTACCTTGCCGGGCCTTTAGATTATTTGGTAATCATACTCCTCGAGTTTGAGGTGCCATCTGACAAGTCGACTTCCAGGGTCTTTGATTGAAAATAGTCAAGTTAACGGGCGGTGGTCGGTCAAAAGTAGAGACTTACAGCCAAAAATTATCGGTCTATAGTGATTAACAGCTCACACTATAACAAGAAGTTCTCTTTGGATGGTAGAGTATTTAGTCTCAGCCTTGCAAAGGGTTCTCGAGGCATAGGCTATGGGCAAATCCTTACCCATAGAACCTTGAGAAAGAACTGCGCCGATAGCAAAAGAACTGGCGTCAATCGTGAGAATAAATAGTTCCTCGAAATTAGGATATATGAAAATTGGGGTAGATGTAAGGGCAATTTTTAATTGTTCAAAAGATTTAACACATTCGGGTCGAATTGAAAGGGGACATCTTTTTGAAGTAATTTTGTAAGTGGCTTGGAAATTTTGGCGAAGTTTGGAATGAACTGCCTATAATAGCCAGCTAAACCTAGAAATTAATTAATGTCTTTTTGGTTTTTTGGCTGTGGAAAGTTGAGAATGCAATCGACTTTTGAGGTATTTGGCTTTTGCGCCTTCAGGAGTTATAACATGACCTAGATACGCGACTTCTTTGCGAAGGAACTCGCACTTCTCGGGTTGTGTTTTCAGATTGGCTTTTCATAGTGTTTTGAAAACTTCGGTGAGACGGGCTATATGCTCATGAATTGTCGGGCAATATGCGATGATGTCGTCCATGTAGACTAAACATGTTTCGTTTTGGATTCCGAGAAGAATGTTATCCACAACCCGTTGAAACGTTGATGGAGCATTCTTCAGACCAAAAGGCATCCTAACAAATTCATGGTGACCATTGTCGACTGTGAAAGCAGTTTTGGGAATGTCTTTGGTGTCGATTTCAATTTGATGAAATCCAGAAGCTAAGTCGAGAGTGGTGAAATACTGACACATGCCGAGTTGATCGAGTAAGTCAGATATATTTGGAAGAGGGTACTTGTCGTCTACGGTCAGTTCGTTTAGTTTCCGGTAGTCAACGACGACACGCCATTTTTGTGTTCCGGAAGCGTCCAATTTGTTAGGAACTACCCATACTGGGGATGATCATGGGGAGTTAGAAGGGAGTATGATCCCTTGATCTAGCATTTTGGATACCTGCCTTTTCACCTCTTGCTTGTGGATTTGGGGGTATCGATATGATTTTGTGAAAGATGGGTTCGCATTGTTCGTATCTATACATAGAGTGTTTAATTTCATTTGTAAAGGTCAGTTGATCGCCTTCTAAATAGAAGATATCGGAATATTCAAGACAAATTAATTCCAATTCTTCTTCGTTGAGATGTTCTAAACGAAGCTGGTTCATTATTGCCATTTGTTTGTCATTCTCGGCTAGGTTACGCGTTTTTTTTTTCAGAGAAGGTGTTTATTGTGAAATTCTGTATTGGTTCTAAAACGAGTTTGTCAAAAGTGATGGTTTTGGGAATGGCATTAGCGTTTAAAACGGAAGTTATGAATTCACCATTTTCATTGATTTTGACTATGGCATTTGGGAGACGAACTTTCTCAATTTCGGTTGAAGAGAGAATAGCATCTGTATTCTTGAGCTTACATTTCAATTTACAGATTTGCTGAGTTTGAGAGTCCAAGGTAATTGTGTTGACTGGAATATATTTAGTTGAAGGTGTAGAGTTACTATTACGCATGATCGTATCATCCGTAACTTTGAAAAGTGGCAGAGTTTTAAAATTTATCACGAGTTAGTAGACGGTGGGACACTTGGCGAAAAAAATCACGTGGTCTGCGGGGTCACTAACCTCAGGCCCGAATCTAACGGCAAGGGGGCTAACCTAACGGGAGGAGGCGTCGGGACTTCTGTCAGGCGTCGGGGCGTGTCGAACGGGGGCGGTCGTAGGTCGGGGGTGCGCGGGGTCGGGAACGCGGTGGCTGGCGTAACGCGGGGCGTAGGGAAGGCGTTGGTATGCGGTGCCTAGGGAATTCGCTGGTTGGCGATCGGGAATCGGCCGGGAGCTTCCATCGGGATGGTGAGTCATGACGTCATTCGAAGTATCGGGAAACGGACTGGCTCGTGTCGGGTGCAACGCTTGTCGCAGGGGGTGGTCACAGCCGGGTGCATCGGCCGTGGCTGGGAACGCATGCTCTATCGGGATAGTGGCGAAACACGTCTTAAGAACATATTCAGTGATTGGGATAGTGGATGAACGAAACGTACTTTAAACTTAAGCAACGAAATAAATGTATCGGTCATATGCCCGAGAGCGGCAATTCGTTCGAGTCTCTGTTTTCATCGGCTAAACCAGGGCCTCGAGGACGCGTAGTCCGGGCGTTAGATCTCTTAATATAGATAATTCGGCAATTTTAAGCAAAAAATGTACCGAAATGCATCGCAAATAATTAATAGGTTCCCAAATATTTGGTAAATAGCATTTCATTACAAATAATAAAATAATTCAGATTCAACGAAGGCAATAACAAAAGATAAACGAAACCACAACAGCATGTTGGTTTACCGATAAACAAGCGAAACTCAAGCACTGGTTGAAAGTGCGGTGGCTGGTTGATTCTAAACACGGAAATCGTTAATTATAAAAGTAGATGCGGTTTTCATTGAAAAGGTAGCTAATAATGTAAAAAATAAATACGTAAATGAGGAATGATAATTGCAACTTGAAGCGTTGGATTTTGTATCGAGCGGTGGGTAATTCGGAAAGAATATCGTTTAAGAAATGGTTGGAAGCACTACAAATGACTAGTACGGGAACGTTGCAAATGACTAAAAACGGCACAAATGATAGAAATGGCTGCAAAGGGCTGTTAGAAATGATTGAAAGGTTGAAGTAGGACCTTACAAACGGTAGAAATGGTAGAAATGGCTGAAAAGGGCTGTTAGAAATGATATAAAGGTTGAAGTACTACCTTACAAAGGGTAGAAATGGTAGAATGGTTGGTACAGAACTGATACAAAGGGTAGATAAGCAATACATGTTCAAAATGACTGGTACGGGAACGTTGCAAGAGACTAAAAACGGTACCAAAGCTAGAAACGGCCCGTAGAAACGACTGAGACAGTAGAAATCGCTACTAGAAATGGTTAGAGCCACTACAAAAGCTAGAAATGACACATAGAAACGACGGACACAGAAGAAATCCCTGCTGGAAATAGTTGGAACCTCTACAAGAGCTAGAAACGTCCCGTAGAAATGACTGGGACAGTAGAAATTGGTGGTAGAAATGGTTGGGGGCACTACAAAAGCTAAAATGTCCCGTAGAAACGACTAGAAACTTAGAAATTCCTGCTAGAAATAGTTGGAGAGACTATAAAAGCGAGAAACGTCTTGTAGAAACGACTAGAACCTTAGAAATCGCTGGTAGAAATGGTTGGGGCCACTACAAAAGCTAGAAATGTTCCGTAGAAACGACTAGAAATTTAGAAATCGCTGGTAGAAATGGTTGGAGCCGCTACAAAAGCTAGAAATGTCCCGTAGAAACGACTGGGACAGTAGAAATCGCTGCTAGAAATGGTTAGAGCCACTACAAAAGCTAGAGACGGCTCGTAGAAACGACGGGGACAGAAGAAATCGCTGCTGGAAATAGTTGGAACCTATATAAAAGCTAGAAATGGCCCGTAGAAACGACTGAGACAGTAGAAACAGCTAGTAGAAATGGTTGAATCCACTACAAAAGCTGGGTCTGTAGAAACGACAGGAACCGTAGAAACGGTGGTTGGATGCAGGTTTCCCGTAAAAACGACTGGAACCGTTAGAAATAATTGAATGGTTGAAGTAAGGGCGTTGCAAAGGGTAGATATGTTTGAAACCGTTACAAAGGCTAGGGCCGTAGAAACGATAGCAACCGTAGAAAAGACTGGTGAGTTTAAACAAAGCCACTACAAATGCTAGAAACTGTTACTACAAATGGTTTGAAGCTAATCCGTTGCAAAAAGTAGAGACCAGGAATGTTGGAAATGGGATAGTGGGTATAAAGATATAACTTTTTCTAAGCCAGAGGTAGGAACAAACAAATCTTTTCTCGGTACTCAAAGCGTTTTTTCTAGGTGCTCAAAACTTTAGTCGTCAAAGAGAAAACATCAGTCTACAACAAACAAATGTTTCTATCATATATAACTTTTTTTAAGACAGAAGTCAGTACAAACAAAACTTTTCTAAGACAGGTACTCAAAGTGTTTGTTTCTAACATACATAATTTTTTTCTAAGACAGGCACTCAAAGCGTTTGTTTCTAACATACATAAATATTTTTTCTAAGACAGGTACTCAAAGTGTTTGTTTCTAACAACAATACCGGTACAAAAAATTTTTCTAAGACAGGTACTCAAAGTGTTTGTTTCTAACATACATAAATCTTGTTTCTAAGACAGGTACTCAAAGCGTTTTTTCTAGGTGCTCAAAACTTTAACCATCAAAGAGAAAACATCAGTCTACTACAAAGTCTGTTATATTTATTATTCCTACAAACTAAAAGCAATTTTATTTCTTGCAAGAGGTAAAGGCTGAGAATTTGGTGCTGGAGAACGTAATTAGACACGGTAGCGGTGATCACAGGGTCTCGAACACATTGTTGGCTCATCATCATATATCATGGTAGAATATTCAAAATTTTAGTTTTATAAATTTATATTGTTTTTGAATAAGGTATTTTCTGACTACTTTTCAATTCAATGTTCTAGTTCCAACTTTTGTTGCTTGTGTGTGTGTGTTTGTGTGTGTGTGTGTTTTTTTTTTATCCGAAGAGGGGGGAAATACATTACGTACTTAGCTAGCACGTGCTGGCCGTCGTGCGGGACTCCCGATGCAATGACTTCAAAGCAAGAGTAAATCGTTGCATTGAAACCAGTATACCGTATACCCGCTAAAACCCTAACCTCTTTCTCCTACAACCATGGTCCCCTGCGGCACTCTTCCTCAATACTACTTCGCAAGGGTGGTTCATTGCAGATGTTTACTGCTCTTACATTGGAAGCCTCTAAAGCCTACTCCTCGAACGTATTGCGGAGTTCTTTGAGGATAGTCTCCCCGTAATCTGATACCAAGTTCCAGGCTTGGGGGGCCTTCAGCATGACTTCTACTAATTGTTCTGGAACGATATTAGTCTCCAGAATCCTCTCCACTTCAGCACGTTGATCCTGAAACCGGGGGCAGGAGAAGAACACGTGTTCCGCGTCCTCTACCACGTCCGTACAGTGTGGGCAGTTTGGGGAGTTTGCCCTCCTGAACCTGTGCAGGTATGCTCGAAAGCATCCATGTCCAGTCAGGAGTTGAGTGATGTAAAACCCAACCTCCCCATGCTGGCGGTTGACCCAACGACTGATGTTAGGTATCAATCGATATGCCTTTAGTAGAGCTGTCCCACCTCTCCTGCCATTGCCCTAGACTCATGGCTCATCGCTGTTTCCTGTGGGCTGGTCTTTTTCTAACTTTCTGCGATAAAGCCGTCCCCTTTCTGCAGCCAGGATGTCGATTGATAGGATAGAGGCAATCACACTCACCGCCTCGTAAGACACAGTGCGGTAGGATGATGCCATTCGAATCGCTGAGAGCCGCTGGACTGATTTCATTTTCCGGCGGTACGATGGTAGCTCGAGCGATTTCTCCCATACCGGTGCCCCGTACAACAAAACAGTGTATGGTGCCATACTTTTGTTTATCGAATTTTGCACGCACACGTATTTATTGTGGCATCTTTGAGTTGTGCTGTCAAGTGCTGCCCTCCACGGTGGACAGTTGAATTACTAATTTAGAATTATTTACACTCAAGCATATTTGTTGTTTCCTAACATGTGTTGCCATAAGTAACGTAACTGTCTATGTATACACTTTTGTTTGGAAATATTATTATGAGGCGAGTTCGTGATTATATTTCACTTTGTTGAATAGGCAAATATTACATATACGGCACAAATCGTGAGAATACTCCGCTAGGCTGAAAGAGTTGGAATATGGAACAAATGTTCCCTAAGGAGTGTGGAGGTGGAATAAAATTGAATATTGAAAAAAATCATTTAGGAGGGGGAAAAGAGCCCAAAATAATTTACAATATTTTAAATTCCTGGGGAAAAACTAATGCGTTGTTGGAAATTGGTAAGCAAATTCTTCGTCCTAAAAAACAGTCTCGTGTTTTATTATGTTACGAAAGTTCGACAATCAAGTGGGAGACGAGTGGAGAACTGATTATAAAGAAAAGTGTTATTACAAGATTTTAAAGTGATTGAGGAGTATCTTTACTTTTATAAAATTCTAGTTTGTGTGTTTTTTTTGTTTGTTTGTTTGTTCGGGCATCACATAAGACAGAAACCGTATATATAGTGAAAAAACTTCTATCATGTTGGGTAATACAATTACTCAATTGGTTTGACTGCACACACAAAATATTAGATACTGGCATCAAATTAGATTTTATTCATAATTCGGAATGTGCCAAAGCAACAAGTCTTTATTTAAAAAAATCCACTGATATAACAAGCGTAATTTTACAGGGTGTTCTGTATATAGGAAGCTTAGAGCGGAATAGAATTACATGGATTTAAAAAATCTAAAAAAGTTATATTAGGTGTCATATAAGCAGCTGCAGATATGTGGATGAAAAAAGGGGAAGTTTAATTAGTTATATGGGGTGATCGAAAAAAGTTATATTGAGTGGGCCATAAGTATTTGCGAATACCAAGTGATTTATGGTGTGGTAAAAAATTTGTTTTATATCCACAAGTAGTTGCATATATAGGATGGTTGAAATATATAGCGGAGTATAATTACAGCTATACGGTGGGTTTAAAAAATATTATAAAGAAATGTTATGATCTACAAGCTGGTCCATTTACCGCATGGTTGACATATAGGGTGTAGTAGGATTCTAAGGAAACAAGAGGGAGTGGAATTAGTTATACGGGGTGATCCAAAAAACTTATATTGAGTGGGCCATAAGTAGTTGCGTATACCAAGTGGTTTATGGTGTGGTTAAAAATTTGTTTTAAATCCACAAGTAGTTGCATATATAGGATGGTTGAAATATATAGCGGAGTATAATTACAGCTATACAGGGGGGTTTAAAAAATATTATAAAAAAATGTTATGATCTACAAGCGGTTCCATTTACCACATGGTTGAAATATAGGGTGCAGTGGGATTCTAAGGAAACAAGGGGGAGTGGAATTAGTTATACGGGGTGATCCAAAACAGTTATATTAAATGCGTTATAAGTATTTGCGTATGCCAAGTGATTTATGGTGTGGTTAAAAATATGTTTTATATCCACAAGTAGTTGCATATATAGGATGGTTGAAATATATAGCGGAGTATAATTACAGCTATACAGGGGGGTTTAAAAAATATTATAAAGAAATGTTGTGATCTACAAGCTGTTCCATTTATCACATGGTTGAAATATGGGTGCAGTGGGATTCTAAGGAAACAAGGGGAGTGGAATTACTTATACGGGGTGATCCAAAAAAGTTATACTAAATGCGCCATAAGTATTTGCGAATACCAAGTGATTTATGGTGTGGTTAAAAATATGTTTTATATCCACAAGTACTTGCATATATAGGATGGTTGAAATATATAGCGGAGTATAATTACAGCTATATAGGTGGGTTTAAAAAATATTATAAAAAAATTTTATGATCTACAAGCTGTTGCATTTACCTCATGCTTGAAATATAGGGTGCAGTGGGATTCTAAGGAAACAAGGGGGAGTGGAATTAGTTATACGGGGTGACCCAAAAAAGTTATATTAAGTAGGCCATAAGTATTTGCGTATACCAAGTGATTTATGGTGTGGTTAAAAATTTGTTTTAAATCCACAAGTAGTTGCATATATAGGATGGTTGAAATATATAGCGGAGTATAATTATAGCTATACAGGGGGGTTTAAAAAATATTATAAAAAAATGTTATGATCTACAAGCTGTTCCATTTACCACATGGTTGAAATATAGGGTGCAGTGGGATTCTAAGGAAACAAGGGGGAGTGGAATAAGTTATACGGGGTGATCCAAAACAGTTATATTAAATGCGCCATAAGTATTTGCGTATGCCAAGTGATTTATGGTTTGGTTAAAAATATGTTTTATATCCACAAGTAGTTGCATATATAGGATGGTTGAAATATATAGCGGAGTATAATTACAGCTATACAGGGGGGTTTAAAAAATATTATAAAGAAATGTTATGATCTACAAGCTGTTCCATTTATCACATGGTTGAAATATAGGGTGCAGTGGGGTTCTAAGGAAACAAGGGGGAGTGGAATTACTTATACTGGGTGATCCAAAAAAGTTATATTAAATGCGCCATAAGTATTTGTGAATACCAAGTGATTTATGGTGTGGTTAAAAATTTGTTATATATCCACAAGTAGTTGCATATATAGGATGGTTGAAATATATAGCGGAGTATAATTACAGATATACAGGGGGGTTTAAAAAATATAAAGAAATGTTATGATCTACAAGCTGTTGCATATACCTCATGCTTGAAATATAGGGTGCAGTGGGATTCTAAGGAAACAAGGGGGAGTGGAATTAGTTATACGGGGTGACCCAAAAAAGTTATATTAAGTGGGTGTAACGATTAAATCGTCACTTTGGGCAAATGTTAATAATTTTTCTATATTTTGGTTTTAAGTAAAATTTGTACGCCAACCCTGTTGAGTTCAGAATATCATCTCAGGTACGTAAAACATTAGTATCTCGCTTTCAGCTGTTATTAAATTAAATATTCCTCAAATTTGATTTTATTCGCTTTGCATGGCTGATTATTTAATTCTAAAATTATGTTTCGTCATCCCTTATATCGCCTAATGATTAATTTTCATAATGTAACTCGTACAATGAACTAAATCGGTAATATTAATCCATTTATTTGTCTTTGAATTAATTCTCATTTCGACTCTGTGTATCGTCTACCGCATTAAGAAACCTGCGCGGTACTTATTTGCTGGGTACCGGCGAAAAATTCACGTTTTTGGATTCTCTCTCTTCCCTTTTGTCAATCGACGAGACCAGATCGATATATTACCTGGCATTTTTCAGGAAGCCATTTTTTATCTTATCGTACCGTTTCGATTACCAAAGAAAGTGAGTAAAGCAAGTATATATTCTTTTCTCGCGATTAAATTATCTGTACCGTTTCTTATAGTATAATTGAAGGTGAAAATACCGATCAATTGAAATATCGATTTATCTTTTATCTATCGTAGATATATGTATATATGCACATGTCTTATTTTTTATCGTAGCTGAAATTCGGAAGCTGTGTGAAGATGTGTTACCGACCAGAGTTCATCATATAGCTTCGTTGGATTGTTTAAAAGGAGTGTTTGCTCTACATGATCTATTTTCTTTTCCTATTTAGGTGGTGAAAAGGAATCAATTTTTTATAATTTTCTTATAGAGCATAACCTTTCTATTGGAACACGTGCTAGGTGCTACTGCTTTTGCCTTATATATATATATATATATATATATTATATATATATATATGTATATATATTTCTTTTTCTCTTTAATTACATCTCTCTATAAACTAGGAACAGGAACTGTGGTTTTATCATTTTCTAGGGTTGTAGCTGAAAGGGAGAATTCCTGATTTTCCGTTGCAATCACGTACAGTGAAGCCATTTTGTTTGCTTTCCGAGACCACCATTGCTAGGTTTGAAGGAAAAGGGGAAACTAATCTGGGAAATTTGGATGCCAACCTAGTCTACTTAGCAGAGGAGGAAAGCGAAGTAAGTGATTTTTCTATATCTAAAGTCTTACCTAGATTGCTTTTATTTTTTTAATTAAATTTAAACACATTCACTGTAGAATTGTTTTTATATCACTTACTTCGTAACCTCTCTTTAAATTAGGGAACGTATTTGATTTACAGTTAGCTGACCAGGGTTTTTCTTGCTAGATTTTAGAAGTAGCACAGAACAATTTTCCAATATTTTACTTATGTCATATATATCTTCTCTTTCAGTTGTTTTCTTTATTAGCTGCAATTTACCTAGCTATATATGTGAATATATGTATATCTATTTGCGGGCATTATTGTTAATATATTTTTTTTTATTTAAATTGCTCATACAAGATACTTGCTGAAACTCCTTCACACCGTTTAAAGGTGGTAACTATCACACCACATTGATTATAAATTTGGAAAGATTTATGAAAATTTCCATGACCTTCAGTCAGGTGAAATAAATAAAATCAACCGAAGTTAATAGTACTTAGAAATCATTATCTTTTCACTAAAGTAAATAAAAAAGCAATTTGTCTTATTTATAATATTTTCCTTGCTATCTAAGGAATATCGTTCTGGTATCGTAGACTTTTGATCAAATCTGTTATCTTTAATTTTGTATTAGCATATGATCAGATCTGTTATCTTTATCTTTGTATTAGCATATGTTTGGATCCAATTTGTTATCTTAATTTAGTATATTTTTCGAGAAATTTAATCTTCATTGTTGTAATAATTATTGTAATACCTTATCGTACCTCTCTTGCAGAGAGAAGGAAGTTTTTCTGTAATTTTATTTTCGGTTTATCTTTAATTCACAAATAGTTTGATTTAATATCAAGGAACATTATCGTAATAATAGTGGACCATAAGTGTCAATGTAAATAGAGACTCGTATCGTTATATTGAACAGACATTCAAGTTACTTATCGTATCCCAGTTCCAAACCGGGGTTGAATTTAGAATTTTGGGGGAGTTCAGCAAGTCCAATCAAGGGGTAGCACGTACTAATTCTCTGTTTTTATCTCTTTCCTGCAT
Source organism: Octodonta nipae (assembly GCA_034190945.1). Taxonomy (NCBI): domain Eukaryota; kingdom Metazoa; phylum Arthropoda; class Insecta; order Coleoptera; family Chrysomelidae; genus Octodonta; species Octodonta nipae. The sequence goes on from CM067217.1 coordinate 111,059,583, forward strand.
GCACAAAAATGAGCTGGACCCAAGGACGCTAGAGGAATAGCACCTACCACCATAGGGGCGACTATTTACTGCTACTCGTCGTCAGGGAAGCTCCAACCAGTAAAGTCACGGCTACCTAGAAGGCTTCGGAACCCTCTAAATCAACTGGCTCTCTCTCTCTTTCTCTCTCTCTCTCTCTCTCTCTCTCTCTCTCTCCCGATACAGCTGAGGCACCAGACAGTCCGGCCATAACCTGAGAGCATTGCACCAGATAAGTCTAAAGTCACTACTTACTGATTGTATACTGATCAAACTGCACTATTGTAATTGAAAGAAATTGTTGTTTTGGCTTGGCCACTATTTTTAAATTGTCAATATAACTGTAAGTGTAAATTTGTCTTATTTTGCTGCCTATATGTTTGTGTGTGTCTGGCGCCCTCTCTAAGGTGTCCAAAGTTGGAAAAGAAAAAAAATCGCACCCACCATTTTGAGATGTGCTTTGCTGAGCTAGTCAGTATTATGATGGATGCCTCCACAACAGCAAGAGGTTTTCCGTTATAAAATTGGCGAGCCAACGGGGCTTTAATATAAAAATTGGCGAACCAACGTCGACGCTTTAATATAAAAATTGGCAAACCAACGTGGACACTTTAATATAAATTTGGCACAGACAGACGTCGCAGCAAAATAAGTAGGTTTGATCAGAATTTCTATTATCGGACATATCTTTTCTCTTAGAGAATTAAATTAACTTGGTTGATTATTTATATCAAATAATTGAAACATTTGATTACTTATCTTAAATAATTTTAATAATTATTCATGGCTTCCAAAAATGCACTTTATCTAATTTAAATTTAAAATATCGATTACTGTGTACCGTTGACTTGAAATCAATTACCTATTATCGTTTACCGTTACTTGGAAGTAAATTATCTTATCGTTTTAAATCTCTTAACTCGGGATCACTGTACCCACTATATCGTTTTGTTGTTTTTGAGTGGTGTGGTATTATTTACCTTATTTTATCTTACCGCCCATATCCCTCAGTAAGTACCGTGTGGGAACTTTGATATCTGTTAGTTATAGTTGATTATTGTACCGTGAAAATTTTCTCGTCGACTGACATTAATTGTTATCTGTTACCTTACTTTTGATTAGAATTTCCTTTGACTATCTATTATTCTTATCTGGCCATCCGTATTCAGTAGTATATATATTTAAAATGGACCCAAATCATTTGAAGGTTAAAGAATTGGACTATGAATTGTCGATTCGCAAGGTAAAACCAATAGGAGATGTTGACTCCAAGCGTAAACTGCTAAGAGGAGCATTAAGTCAAGAAAATGCAAATCGTAGCTTTGTTCAAAGTGTCTTATCTAGCCCACTCCCACATGACGATGACGTTGTTGAAATTAGGGAAACTATAGCCGATCTCAAGACCCAAATTTCTAGTTTTGCTGGAACTACCACTTGCAGTATATATAAGCGAATCTCAACCCGCCTTACCCATCTTTCGGGTAGAATACACCGTTTGTCCGAGAACTCTGATGAAGAGGAAAAAGAAAAATCTGATCTGCAGACTGAACTACTCATGTTGGAAGGCGATTTGGCTTTTAAATTAGTACCTTCAGCGTCTACCCTCAGCAAGTATCTCATGGCCAATCATTTTCGTCAAATACCCCTGTCTTTAAGTCAGTTTCTCCCTTTAAGTGGAACCTTTATTTTACCGGACAAAATCCCAGAGAATCTGTTCATTCTTTTCTGGAGAAAGTAGAAACGTTAAGAATTGCCCGAGGTGTTAGCAAGGACGAACTGTTTGTCTCTGCATGTGACTTATTCAAAGGAACAGCATTAACCTGGTACATTAGCTTCAAAGATAAAATTGGAACCTGGGACCAATTGGTGAATAGATTGAAAAAGGACTTTTTACCATATTTTTATGATGAAGATCTGCAACGCGAGATAGACACTCGAACTCAAGGTGTTAACGAGAAGGTTACTCTGTTCATAGCCTGTATGGTAGGACTGTTCAACCGTCTCTCTACGAAGCCGGATGAGAAGACCATCGTAAACAAAATTCGTCGAAATTTAGCTCCCCATTTCCTCTCTCACCTCGCTTTAATTACTATTGATACCGTAGACCAATTATCTGATGTGTGTCGTCAATTAGAGGAATCCATGACTTGGAGTAAACGTTACCGACCACCTCCCAGTTCCTCCAGTGGATTGTTAGAACCAGATCTGAGTTATTCAGTGTCAGCACCCAGTTCCTTGAGAACCAACTCATCCCGAAATTTTAGTTTCTCACCCCATCTCTCGTCTTCTCGAAATGTTAGTTTTTCGCCTAGCTTCACTTCTCGAAATGTTAGTACCGTAAATGTTTCCGGGCCACGATGTTGGAATTGTAATTTGGTAGGACATACTTATAATGTTTGCAAACGTCCCCGAAAATTTTTCTGTTTTGGATGTGGTACAAAGGGAGTAACGAAGCGGAATTGTTCTCATTGTCTAGCCGAAACGGCAAAAAACGAACCAGCTGGAGATGGACATCTGGACGCTGTCGCCAGCACTTCAACCCAAAGTCCAGTACCAAGTTCCTCCACTCCTCCCCACATCAATGGGAAAGGCAAAACGTCTTCTCCTCAATAAAGTCTGGTACACTATTCTCCCCTCAGGAATGGAATCAGTGGCTCCTGAAGGTTAAAGCTTTCTGTCGTCCCACATGTAATTTGAGTCCCCTATTTGTTAGGAAACCTTTGGATAACAGACCGTATCTTCCTGTAAACATTTTCGATAGGCCAATAACAGCTTTGGTAGATAGTGGCAGTACCTCTTCCGTATTGGGATCAACTGGACTCTCAATCCTGCAGGACTTTAATTTACCTATTCAGTACCAGGACCCTTTGGTAATAACTACCGCTGATGGTCAACCTCAAGATTTCCTAGGATATGTCATGTTACCTATCTCTCTTAACAATGTCGTCAACTATCTTAAAGTATTGATTATTCCCTCCGTTAAACATAGTCTTATATTAGGTATGGATTTCCTGCAACAATTCCAGATAAAAGCTAACTTTTCCTCCCTATCGTACAAACATCAAGTCACACAAATTTCCACGATTAATACTATTCAATCCGTTTCCGACCTGTCCCCGGATCAACAACTCGAATTACAAAAGATCATGGACTTATTTCTGAGTTTGTCACCTCCGGACAAAATCGGTAGGACACATTTAATCACCCATAGTATCGATACCGGTAATGCTAAGCCCATTGCATCCAGGCAATACCCTTTATCTCCGGCTATGCAGAAAGAGCTAAACAAACAAGTGGATGAAATGTTGAAGTTAGGAGTCATCCAACCCTCTAAGTCACCTTGGTGTAGTCCCTTGTGGTTGGTGGAAAAACGTTCTGGAGAGTATCGTGTCTGTTTTGATGGCAGGAAATTGAATGAAGTAACTGTTCCCGACCAGTATCCCATGCCTTTAGTTGATTCCATTTTAAATAAACTCAGGGATGCTAAGTTTCTGACTTCTATCGACCTAAAACAGGCATTTTTCCAAATCCCTCTAGAGGAATCTTCTCGACCCAAAACTAGCTTTGCTGTTTATGGTAAGGGTTTATTCGAATTTTGTGTCATGTCCTTTGGTTTGTCAAATAGCCCAAAAACTATGGTTAGACTGATGGACATGGTAATTGGACCTGCCTTAGAGCCGTATTGTTTCGTATTTTTAGATGATATTATCGTTGCAACTCCCGATTTTGAAACTCATATTCGTGTCTTACAATCTGTGTATCAACGTCTCAAGAATGCCAACCTCACCGTAAATTGGAAGAAATGCGAATTCTGTCGACCCTCCTTAAACTATTTAGGCTTTGTCGTAGATCAAGAAGGTTTAAGAACCGATCCGGAGAAGGTGTCAGCTATTTTAAATTTTCCTAAGCCCAAGACGACTACCGAAATTCGTCGGCTACTAGGATTAGCTAGTTGGTACAGGAGGTTCATAAAAAACTTTGCCTCGATCTCTGCAGCGATTTCCAACTTATTGCAAGGTAGGAAGAAAGGACAACCAATTATCTGGACCCAAGAAGCGGATGATGCTTTTACCGAAATTAAAAGAAGTCTAACCTCTGCACCAGTTTTAGCTAGCCCTGATTTCACTAAACCTTTCGTTGTCCAGTGTGATGCGTCAGATTACGGAGTTGGAGCCATTCTTTACCAGGAATGTGATGGTTTGGAGCACCCCATAGCGTATGCTAGCAAAACTTTAACGAAAACGCAGCGGAATTATTCAGTCACTGAAAAGGAATTATGGGCAGTCATTTTCGGCATTGAGAAATTTCAAGGATATTTGTTAGGTACCGAGTTTACAGTGGTAAGCGATCATGCTTCCCTTAAATGGTTGACGAACATTCCAAATCCCTCAGGAAGGTTAGCTCGTTGGTTAATTCGTTTGTCCCAGTTCAAGTTCAAGGTAGTGCACCGCAAGGGATCACAAAATGTAGTAGCAGATGCATTGTCTAGGTCCATACCTGAAACCTCCACTCTCGATCTTTCCAATCTCAAACCCGATAAGTGGTACCACTCTATGATTGAGCGAGTTAAAAAGGCTCCAGAAAATTACCCTTCGTTCAGGGTAGAAAATAATATCCTTTATAAGCACGTTTTTGCTCACCACGATATCGTTAGCAATACCACTGACTGGAAAATAGTTGTGCCCCAAGGAAATCGACTAGAGATTTTTCAAAAATTTCATGATGATGCTACCGCAGGTCATTTTGGTGTATCAAAGACTTTTCATCGCATAATAGAACTCTATTACTGGCCCAAAATGAGACAGGATATTTACCGTTATGTTAGGAAGTGTGATATTTGCAATGCCTGCAAGAGTTCAAATTTACCTCGTGCTGGTTTAATGGGATCATATCGGAATATTAACTTCCCGTTCCAAATGGTGTCAGCTGATTTGTTAGGTCCTTATCCGAGGTCGAAAAATCGAAACCAATATCTATTAGTGCTCGTGGATTGGTTTACCAAGTATGTTTTAGTCCACCCAATGCCTACCGCTACCTCTAAGAGAATCACAAAATTTATCGAAACCCAACTGTTCTTAGTGTATGGAGTCCCACAGGTGTTTTGTTGTGATAACGGTAGTCAGTTCACCAGTAAGGAATTCAAGTCCCTGATGGAAGCTTATAAAATCCAGAAAATATTTTACAACGCTAAATATCATGCTCAAGTGAATCACACAGAGCGAATTAACAGATCCATAGTTACCTGTATCCGTAGTTTTATTTTTGATAATCATAAAGACTGGGATGTCAACATTTTTAAAATCGCCCAAGCCATTCGTCTAGCTAAACACGATGTTACCCATTTTGCCCCTTCATTTTTGGTTTTTGGCCGCAACGTTCCTTTGACTGGGATTACTATGGAAGATATCTGAGAATAATACAAATTTTCCCACGATTTCCGACAATCTTCAGAAGTCTGAGGATATACAAAAATTTCTAAAACTATTTGTCGACATTCGAAAAAGGTTACACCAGGCATACTTGAGAAACTCTCATCAATATAACCTCCGCAAACGAGAAGTTAATTTTCATGTTGGGGATAGAGTGTGGAAAAAGAATTATACCTTATCAAACAAAAGCAGCTAATGATTATTCCGCCAAATTAGCGCCGAAATTCATTCCGTGTACTATTATTCGGAAATTATCTAATCTGGTTTACCAATTGAAGGATTCCGCTGGGAATAATTTAGGCAATTGGCATGTTAAGGATTTGAAATCCTATTTTTCCGACCCCGAAGTTGGGAAGGAGCATTCTTCCTACGAATCTTCGAATTCAGAAGACGATTCATCCTTGGAGTAATATCGTACCATTTCCCCGTATCTGTCTATCGATTACCAAACTTCTCTGAATACTTCCTTTATTGTTGTACTATTCTATGCTATCGTTTCGTTTCTGTTTCTTACCTTATATATCGTATCTTTTCTTGGTCTCTTGGGTGGGCCGACGAATACCCCAAGCCAGGATCCCAGTGGGGACGTAAAAGCCGTCCATCTGGAGCCCCAGGTTTCCCATAACATCTAGGTCCTCTACAGACTAATTCCTCTTTTCTTGGTCTCTTGGGTGGGCCGACGAATACCTCAAGGCGGTGAAACCATGCGCGGACGTAAAAGCCGTCCAACTGGATTCTATCTATTGCCACAACATCTAGGTCTTCTGTAGACTAATTCATATCGTTCCTATCTCTTGTATCTTTTCCTTGGTCTCTCTCATCAGCTTATGCTTTGCTGTGAATTTTAGGTCACTTTACCTTCTTTCTGGTTTGTTCAGAATGTCATCGTATGAATTATCGCTGAACAAATTAACTCTCTTATCGTTATATATAATAGTTGCTAGTTTGTCGAACTAATGATATTTTCTTGTCTACCTTTTCTTATACCTATTTCAGTTATCGACTTATCGAGTGGTATGCATTTGATGCACTAGCTTTTGTTGATTTAAGATGCATTTTTGGGAATTTGGATTCTCTGCATTATCTGATGTTTATCTGGAACAATTTCTTAGATTCCAAGACCCAAGTCTCGATTTTAACTGATTGTTAATTTCACTTTAGTATTTTACCAACTGGCTTAACTATTTTTCATAACGTTTTCAGATTTTAGGTATGTTTTTTTTTCAGAGTATCTTATATACTAAATATACTGCTGTACTTATAGATTTGTCTGTCGTAATTTTCTATTTCTATCAACTTGTACCGTCAAGTGGATTTCACAGATGTCTGGTTTAGGTATTGGTAGGAACTAATTTTATACGATTTGTCGTACCCTACCATAGTGGAGTTTTTTTTTAGAGTATTTGATGTTCTTCCGAACTATTTGTCATTCTCCACTACCAATTCTCTCTGTTGAACCATTATGAGTCTATAGTAATACCAGCATATTCTAAAATCTAGTAGTTTATCATCTCTTACAGTGACAATTCATGAAGTTATCTTGTAGTCTTATGAGAATAATAAATTTTGATTTTCTTTATCTTCTGTATATGTGTATATTTCTTATAACATTACCGTAATTTTCAAGAATTAAGGTACCGTTTATCGTGGATAAAATTAACTTTCCTTTTTTGGCTATATAAACAGTTTTATGATAATGTTCATTATTTATCGGAATACCGTTTGGATAGTTGAGGTGAGCATTACCTTATCTTTTATAGATTGTTATCTCGTTCATCCTCTTATAGTTAGCTGCATGATGCAGTGTATCGTGACTTATAGAAGTCAGTTTAGTGGAGATCTCCAGAAATTCGAGCAGTGAATTAGGGCTGCTATCTTTTGGTTTTTTGGTCTGGAGAGTCTCGTATCGTATTGGAATTGGGATGGTGCTGTGTTGCACTCCTGGATTCTGTGATGTCGTAGAGGATAGACGATTTGTGGCAGTGTGTTAGAGCTGCTTGCATCACCTTCACTATGTCAACATATTTACCGTTCTTTTAGCGTATCTTTCACGTTTTCCCTTTGATTATAAGCAAGATTTGGATATTTTTGGAGTTCCAGTGTTTTGATGTTCCTTGTATAGAACAATTTCTTGAATTCCAGTATCCGCTTCCTCCTTATGGCGTGTTGGGTATTCTGTCTCTTAAATAGTAAATCACTTAATCTGTCTTTGACACCCTGTAGCATTATCATCTTTCGTTTCAGAGCTATGTCATTTTTGCCGTATATTTTTGTGCTTTTCGGAATTTGTATTTAGTTCTTTGAAATACTTAGTTGTAATTTCAACATTTGTTATTTTACACTTTGAATTATGATTTTTGTTTTCAAGTTTGGCTATCACGTTATTGAGACAACTACTTGGTGTTATTCATTAGTTTTTTTTGTATCCTTATATCTTATATCGTCCCTTATATCTTATATCGTATCGTTTAAATTTTTTTGAATTATAGGACCCTGTTAGGAAGGGTGTTGGTCTCGTTTCGATGTACTGTGTTCAACACGAAGTCCTTGGGAGGATTGAGCATGGGGGGTGCCACTTAGGCCGTTGTATCTTCGAGAAGCCTCAATAATATGCTGGGTGGTACTACTATGTTCGATCTTAGCCCCACCTACTTGTATAATCGGAAGATTGGCCAACAGTTCCAGACGAGGGAGTATCCTCGTAGAGTCATTTTTTTAATTTTATCTCTCTTCGTAGTTGTATGAAGAATTCCTTTAGTTAGTAGATCGCCATGTGGTCCATTTCGGCTCCTTCTGTTTAGGGAGTGTGGGACTTTTCGATGCTTTGGGGATGTAGTGAGTTACGGATGATTCAACGGCGAGCTTTTTACATCTAGACTCGAAAAGAATATCTGTACCCCGGTGCAGCGAGCGGTTTCACTTCCATGGATGTGAGGAGGGTGAATTTCCTTTCGGCAAATGTTGCTAACTCTTTACTAGGTTTAAGTATTTTCCTTATCTTACCTTAAATTTTATCTTGAATATAGAGTTGAATTCAAACATTTGATACCGTGAATCATGTTTGTCTACAACAGATGATACCGTTAAATCAGTCTAATTTAATTATTATATACTGAAATATCTTCCAGAATATATCTAGTAAATTTCGATATGGATTTAATAAATTTTCCTGCAAGCAGTGTAAAACGATTAGATGTTTCTGAATTTCTTATAGTATAATTGAAGGTGAAAATACCGATCAATTGAAATATCGATTTATCTTTTATCTATCGTAGATATATGTATATATGCACATGTCTTATTTTTTATCGTAGCTGAAATTCGGAAGCTGTGTGAAGATGTGTTACCGACCAGAGTTCATCATATAGCTTCGTTGGATTGTTTAAAAGGAGTGTTTGCTCTACATGATCTATTTTCTTTTCCTATTTAGGTGGTGAAAAGGAATCAATTTTTTTATAATTTTCTTATAGAGCATAACCTTTCTATTGGAACACGTGCTAGGTGCTACTGCTTTTGCCTTTATATATATATATATATATATATATATATATATATATATATGTATATATATTTCTTTTTCTCTTTAATTACATCTCTCTTATAAACTAGGGTTGTAGCTGAAAGGGAGAATTCCTGATTTTCCGTTGCAATCACGTACAGTGAAGCCATTTTGTTTGCTTTCCGAGACCACCATTGCTAGGTTTGAAGGAAAAGGGGAAACTAATCTGGGAAATTTGGATGCCAACCTAGTCTACTTAGCAGAGGAGGAAAGCGAAGTAAGTGATTTTTCTATATCTAAAGTCTTACCTAGATTGCTTTTATTTTTTTAATTAAATTTAAACACATTCACTGTAGAATTGTTTTTATATCACTTACTTCGTAACTTCTCTTTAAATTAGGGAACGTATTTGATTTACAGTTAGCTGACCAGGGTTTTTCTTGCTAGATTTTAGAAGTAGCACAGAACAATTTTCCAATATTTTACTTATGTCATATATATCTTCTCTTTCAGTTGTTTTCTTTATTAGCTGCAATTTACCCCGTTTAAAGGTGGTAACTATCACACCACATTGATTATAAATTTGGAAAGATTTATGAAAATTTCCATGACCTTCAGTCAGGTGAAATAAATAAAATCAACCGAAGTTAATAGTACTTAGAAATCATTATCTTTTCACTAAAGTAAATAAAAAAGCAATTTGTCTTATTTATAATATTTTCCTTGCTATCTAAGGAATATCGTTCTGGTATCGTAGACTTTTGATCAAATCTGTTATCTTTAATTTTGTATTAGCATATGATCAGATCTGTTATCTTTATCTTTGTATTAGCATATGTTTGGATCCAATTTGTTATCTTAATTTAGTATATTTTTCGAGAAATTTAATCTTCATTGTTGTAATAATTATTGTAATACCTTATCGTACCTCTCTTGCAGAGAGAAGGAAGTTTTTCTGTAATTTTATTTTCGGTTTATCTTTAATTCACAAATAGTTTGATTTAATATCAAGGAACATTATCGTAATAATAGTGGACCATAAGTGTCAATGTAAATAGAGACTCGTATCGTTATATTGAACAGACATTCAAGTGACTTATCGTATCCCAGTTCCAAACCGGGGTTGAATTTAGAATTTTGGGGGAGTTCAGCAAGTCCAATCAAGGGGTAGCACGTACTAATTCTCTGTTTTTATCTCTTTCCTGCATGCACAAAAATGAGCTGGACCCAAGGACGCTAGAGGAATAGCACCTATCACCATAGGGGCGACTATTTACTGCTACTCGTCGTCAGGGAAGCTCCAACCAGTAAAGTCACGGCTACCTAGAAGGCTTCGGAACCCTCTAAATCAACTGGCTCTCTCTCTCTTCTCTCTTCTCTCTCTCTCTCTCTCTCTCTCTCCCGATACAGCTGAGGCACCAGACAGTCCGGCCATAACCTGAGAGCATTGCACCAGATAAGTCTAAAGTCACTACTTACTGATTGTATACTGATCAAACTGCACTATTGTAATTGAAAGAAATTGTTGTTTTGGCTTGGCCACTATTTTTAAATTGTCAATATAACTGTAAGTGTAAATTTGTCTTATTTTGCTGCCTATATGTTTGTGTGTGTCTGGCGCCCTCTCTAAGGTGTCCAAAGTTGGAAAAAGAAAAAAAATCGCACCCACCATTTTGAGATGTGCTTTGCTGAGCTAGTCAGTATTATGATGGATGCCTCCACAACAGCAAGAGGTTTTCCGTTATATGGGCCATAAGTATTTGCGTATACCAAGTGATTTATGGTGTGGTTAAAAATTTGTTTTATATCCACAAGTAGTTGCATATATAGGATGGTTGAAATATATAGCGGAGTATAATTACAGCTATACAGGGGGGTTTAAAAAACATTATAAATAAATGTTATGATCTACAAGCTGTTCCATTTACCGCATGGTTGACATATAGGGTGTAGTAGGATTCTAAGGAAACAAGAGGGAGTGGAATTAGTTATACGGGGTGATCCAAAACAGTTATATTAAATGCGCCATAAGTATTTGCGTATGCCAAGTGATTTATGGTGTGGTTAAAAATATGTTTTATATCCATAAGTAGTTGCATATATAGGATGGTTGAAATATATAGCGGAGTATAATTACAGCTATACAGGGGGGTTTAAAAAATTTATAAAGAAATGTTATGATCTACAAGTTGTTCCATTTATCACATGGTTGAAATATGGGTGCAGTGGGATTCTAAGGAAACAAGGGGGAGTGGAATTACTTATACGGGGTGATCCAAAAAACTTATACTAAATGCGCCATAAGTATTTGCGAATACCAAGTGATTTATGGTGTGGTTAAAAATATGTTTTATATCCACAAGTACTTGCATATATAGGATGGTTGAAATATATAGCGGAGTATAATTACAGCTATATAGGTGGGTTTAAAAAATATTATAAAAAAATGTTATGATCTACAAGCTGTTGCATTTACCTCATGCTTGAAATAGAGGGTGCAGTGGGATTCTAAGGAAACAAGGGGGAGTGGAATTAGTTATACGGGGTGACCCAAAAAAGTTATATTAAGTAGGCCATAAGTATTTGCGTATACCAAGTGATTTATGGTGTGGTTAAAAATTTGTTTTAAATCCACAGGTAGTTGCGTATATAGGATAGTTGCATATATAGGATGGTTGAAATATATAGCGGAGTATAATTACAGCTATACAGGGGGGTTTAAAAAATATTATAAAGAAATGTTATGATCTACAAGCTGTTCCATTTACCACATGGTTGAAATATAGGGTGCAGTGGGATTTTAAGGAAACAAGGGGGAGTGGAATAAGTTATACGGGGTGACCCAAAAAAGTTATATTAAGTGGGCCATAAGTATTTGCGTATACCAAGTGATTTATGGTGTGGTTAAAAATTTGTTTTATATCCACAAGTAGTTGCATACATAGGATGGTTGAAATATATAGCGGAGTATAATTACAGCTATACAGGTGGGTTTAAAAAACATTATAAAGGAATGTTATGATCTACAAGCTGTTCCATTTACCGCATGGTTGAAATATAGGGTTTAGTAGGATTCTAAGGAAACAAGGGCTAGTGGAATTAGTTATACGGGGTGATTCAAAAAAGTTATATTGAGTGGGCCATAAGTAGTTGCGTATACCAAGTGATTTATGGTGTGGTTAAAAATTTGTTTTAAATCCACAAGTAGTTGCATATATAGGATGGTTGAAATATAATTTAGCGGAGTATAATTACAGCTATACAGGGGGGTTTAAAAAATATTATAAAGAAATGTTATGTTCCACAAGCTGTTCCATTTACCACATGGTGGAAATATAGGGTGCAGTGGGATTCTAAGGAAACAAGGGGAAGTGGAATTACTTATACGGAGTGATCCAAATATATATATATATATATATATATATATATATATATATATATATATATTAAATGCGCTATAAGTATTTGAGAATACCAAGTGATTTATGGTGTGGTTAAAAATATGTTTTATATCCACAAGTACTTACATATATAGGATGGTTGAAATATATAGCGGAGGATAATTACGGTTATACAGGGGGGTTTAAAAAATATTATAAAGAAATGTTATGATCTACAAGCTGTTCCATTTACCACATGGTTGAAATATAGGGTGTAGTGGGATTCTAAGGAAACAAGGGGGAGTGGAATTAGTTTTACGGGGTGATCCAAAAAAGTTATATTGAGTGGGCCATAAGTAGTTGCGTATATAAAGTTGTTGAGATATAGAGTGGTAATGAGTTATAATTATACAGGGTGTTTGATTCAATAAAGGTTACATAAAGTTTCAAATGAAGGATGGTTTAAAGGAAGTGTGGAGAGAAATTATACTTTATATTGTCGATGAAAAACTATGAGAAAAAATTGTGAAGTAGTGCAGTTTATAAAAAGTTGCAAAGATAGAATAGCTGAAATATAGGGTGGAGAAGTGTTATGGTTAATTATTTTTAAAAGTTATATTGGTTGATCAATAAGCAGTAGCGTATACAGGGTAGTTGTAATACAAGGTGATTCAATATCATGTTGAACAAAATTGTTATATAGGGTGTCCAATAAACAGTTGCAGTTTTGGTGAAATATATTGGGCATTGATGGAATTATGGATATACAGGGTGGTACAAATTTTTTTATACCGAGTTGCCGATAAGTAGTTGCATATACAAGGTGGTTGAAATAGCGGGAGGAGTAGAGTTATAGTTAAACAGTTTGGAAAAAAAATTGTACGATAGCGCATGAGCTGTTGCATATATGCATTATCTGAAACATGGATCAAGGTAAAATTATAGTTCATACAGTGTGATTAAAACAATGTTAGAAAAAGCTGCATATAAGGGGTGGTCGAAAAATAATAATTTCAAGGGTGGTTAAAAAATAGTTATGTAGCGTAGTCCATAAGCAGTTGTGAGTGGACCAGAGTTATGTCTAAGTGTTTAAAAAATGTTGGCCCCTAAGCAGATGCACATATAGGGTGGTTGAAATATTTTGTAGAGTTATACAGGATGGTTCAAAAATAAGTTATAATGTTTGACGATTTAGCAGCGGTGATACCCGATAATTTTATTGTGGATAGATGGAGGTAGAGTTAGTTATACAAGACGGTTAAAAAAAAAGTTGAATAAAATTATTATATAGGGTGGCCAATAATCAGTTGCAGCTTAGGTGAGTGTTTAAATAAAGGTTTAGTGTTAGGGTGCAAAAATGGGTTTTTAAGTTGTTATTTAGTTTAGACCATGAACAGTTGCATTCTACTACATGTATTATCTGAAATGTGGGAAGAAGCAAGATTCTTGTTTTAGAGTGTGTTTAACATAATGTTAGAAAGAGTTGCATATAAAGGGTGTTAAAAATATAAGGTAAAGAGAAATTGTATTACTTTAAAAGATTGTTCAAAAAATATCAGAAATAATTGTTATCCTGCGTAGACCATAAGCAGTTGCATACCTGAAATATAGGGTAGTGAAGAGTTACAGTTAGGTGTTTAATGAGTTATACTGGGTGACAAATAAACAGCTGTATATACAGGATGGTTGCTATATAGGATGAAGTAGAGTTACAGTTATTAAAAAAGCCTAATACAATTAATATATAGGGTGGCCCATAAGTACTTGCATTTTGATTGGAATATATTCGTGATTGGTGGATTTATAGTTAAGTAGGGTGGTTCAAACAAGATACCGTACGCGGGTGAAACCGCGGGTAATGGCTATTTATTTAATAATTTCATTTATGTAAATAGACAGAAATGTGCTTTTTCAGAAAGTTATACTGCGGTAATGGGAAGCTGTTTTTTTAGGACACTTCAATATATTGTAAACCGGATGCGATATAGGCGAGAAAATTTGTATGAAGACTATTCTGTAACAGTCAATAATTAGTTATTAAGTTAGTAATCTAAGGAATTCTAACATATGCAACAGTGAGATTTAGTGTATAGTTTATTTTCTTTAAATACACATACATGTTTTGGGAATTTTTCAATATAATATTTATTGGGTGGGGCTCGAGTGCACTGTACTTTAAGAAATCGTCATACAGAATAAAACTTGCTATGTAGTTTCTTCACCTAAAATGTATAATTATCAAGTTATTATTTTGCAAAAACTGAACTATTTGTTGGAGGGGAGGGTTGGATGTTGGCCAGAAAACTGATTTTTTGACAAATTTATCTTAGGAATCAAAAGATTTTCACAACTGAGAAGTGCTGTATTGTCGTTAAATTAAATTTTGCAAAAAAATATTTATTGGGTGAGGGCAATGGGAACTATTAGGTAATCAGAAAACTTCAAGAGCTAGGAACTGAACGTGGGGTAGGGGAAATGGGTGATTTTTTTAAAATATTTTTGTTAATATCTTTTAAATAATTTATTTTAAAAATATGAAAAAATATGTTTGTATTAGCCATAATAAGCCCTTTCATTTGATATATTACATGACGTGCTAGAAATAATTTTAATTTAATATTTTCCATTTAATTCTGTAATTTTTCCACCAAAAATTAATAGCAGAGGTTTCTTCTTATTTTTCCGGTAAAATTCTCTGAATTTTTCAAAATTTTGCTTCTTATAGTTTCGGAGATGAGGTGGGGAGAATGGTCGATTTTTCTAGTCCCCCCCAAAAGTTCTATTAAAATCAAAATTTCTTCATTTACGATATATACTCCTGATGGGATTACAACACTACACACTGAGACCAAATTTCAACCTTTTCTATCCAGTAGTTTAGGATAAAATTACAGTTGTGTGAAAGAGGGAGAAATCCGGAGTGATATTATAAGGGTATCCGTATATTGTATATATACGGAACCCTAATAATAGTAATGTTGAAAATATTTTTTTCACTTTTTAGAATATAATATTACATGTTTTATTTTACACGAACTGTTATCTAATAAACTTCCTTCTAAACTATTAGTTTTTTATAACTATACTGATTTTCATTTATGATATTTTTAAATCCAACAGAACCATGTTTCTTAATATCCTTTGTTTTAATCGACCTTCTATTACAAAAATAAATATATTATTTTTTAAATATATTATTAATATAATAACATTATTTTTTAACGTTAGTCTCATTCAAATTTATATTCTTGTTATTTCGTTAATATTGTATAACTTTACACGACTTTTTATGGTCTAGATTGGAAGATGGTATCTAGATTAAAACAGGACGGGTCAGTCTGCTACACAGTCCGATGACAACTGACATTTAGTAAACAACATTTGGGAACAGAATACGAGATACTTATATCAATTTGCCGCCCAGATCGTACCATCTGAGCCGCCCTACTATAACAATGCACAAAAATTCGCGATCAGAAACATATGAAATGACGTGAAATTAATGAAGTTGAACCCAAAATGAGCTAAACTTTAGTTGAAGTTTCAAGTATTGCTTACCAAGCAAACAAAAGGTCATTTGGTCAAAATTATTTCTCACATAACGGTACACCTCATATACTAATAATAATTTATTAAATTTGCAACAGATTCCCTTTACAATTTTGTCATATATGTTTATCCGAACAAAGTTGTAAGCGGCTACAAAGAACAAATCATTTCTTTTACCAGCTCCCGTACTAACACATATTAATCAAATTAAAATCAAAAAATTAATCAAATGTTCAACCTTGAAACAAGATAACTACGAGTACTACCGCCTAAAATTTAAAGCCACACATATGCTAACGACAGTGTTTTTAAATGCTCTGAAAATATAATACAATAACTATGTGATTTCTTGTATCACAATTTTCTTAGTAATCCAGAATCTGTTCCGTAATTTTGAGACACATTCGGAATAGTGTAATCCTCAATATTTAATATTAATAAACGTAATATAAAATTATGTGAAAAGTTATGATTGGTATATCAGTGAGACATCTAAAAATCGTAATTAAGGGATAGTTAATACAAAAAATTTCCACATTATTCTCTATAAACATTAATGATATGGTAACTAGTTATCTGAAACTAAACGATACGAAAAAGATTACTTAGTGGTTTTATTTTAATAATAAAATACTTCATTTTGTAACTGTAAATTTAGCTGGATTAAAGGAATGTGTGTCTCTATGAATAGTTCAAAGGATTCTTATAGAACATAATTCTTGGTTAAAACGTATTTTTTTATAATTTTATAGTTATTTCGGATTATTATAGTTACGTATTGCTAGTAGAGGGTTGTACTTCATGGTGTATCTTTGGAAATTCTTGGAATAAGTCGTTTTTTATGAATTCGGGTTTAATGTGCACTTACTTAGTTCGTTATGCCAATTATATTTTTGCATTTTGTGTTTTGATCAATTTGACTCTAACTTTTGATAAACCTTGACAAGTTTTTACACAAAGGTCCTGTTCAATTTGTACAATTTCGGATTCAAATATGTCTACTTAAATACTTAGAGCCCAAAAATGTTGTATGTCCTAATAATATTATTATTAGGACCTACCACTTTTTGGGCTACAGAGGGTTAGTTGTGGATCAACTCATTAATGGCAAATTTCATTTACCTTTTGGGATTTTTTTTTATAAAAAATTAGACATAGACAGATGAAATATTTTTTGTGGATAATGGGCATTTTAATTTCCTGGGGTAGTAAAATGCAAATTTTGTGAAAGATAAAAATATCAGCGACTAAATGTTTTTTAAATTCCGAGCCATTGTCAGGAATGATTGTTTGAGATAGTTCATAAAATTAAATATAACTGCAAAGACCTGCATTGTGTTCTTTTAAGGGTACTGGCAATAGACCCATTATTATTTTATTTTATCAGAAAAATATATCAATATGAATTATTTGTAAGGACTTGCTTTTAAGAGTATCTACAATCATTTTTACATGTATGAGAAATTTGGCAACCACTAGTGTAAACTTCTCTTAAGGAATTCCTTTATGTTAGATTTTACCCTCAATATTTTATTAAGTTAGTTCTTTTTGTGTCATTCGCTCTGTAATTATTACATTTTGGCTTCGTCAGGATTGTCATAAAAATATAACAATATAGTCTATGGGGGTAACTACTTCTTTAGATGAACAAGAATTTCTTGTTCGTTTGTGGATCTGGCTGAAGTATATTTGTAATATTCAAAAAAAAGAGCTAATTCGCTAGTAATTGAGATGTTCGGGATTAGTGAAACTATTACTTTTATGTAAGAGTTTGTAGGTTTTTCAGTTAGACATATTTGTAAAACTGTGATCGTGGGATGTGTGGTGTTCAGAAAGTTTTTGTCATTTTCATTCTTTTTAAATTTAAGAAGTATTTGGGACAGGAGAGGTTAAAGACAACAAATTTAGTAATTCTTAACTTTCATGATTTTTATTTGTAGTTTTGTTATTCATTTGTAGATGTCGGCATGTGAATTCTTATATCCAGTATTTGATAATATTACTCTTTATCTATATGATTGATTTTATCACCAATGGTTCATGAATGTCTCTTGAAAGGGCGTCTGCGGCATAATTTTGTATACGCATATAAAAAATGTATGTAATGTAAGCAAATTTATTTAAATTTTAAACAATGATTTTGGTCGAATTCAATCTTCTATACAAAAAACCCAGTAGAGTTTAAAAGCGATATAAAATTTAACACCTAACCGCTTATGCCATTGAGCCCCTTTATCACTTATGTTGTATTATTATTCTGATATTCGAATCAGCAGTTTCTGTATATTTGATGTTAATAGAAGTTCTAGAAAGTGGTACTGAAAATTAGTTTTTAAATTTTAATTGAACCCACGGAGTATATAAGAAATTTGGTGATCAGAAGTAAAGGATTAAGTGATGTTAAAATCAAAATTTGATTTATGGAAACCCGATCATGGAAAAAGAAAAAATGGATGATACTACCAAAAAATATTCAAGCAGATTACGGATGGACTAGATGAAAAAATTATCCAGATCCTGGAAAAACGAGACAAAAAAAGAGAAATATCAGGAAGAAGTTCAACAAAGGATGGTGAAATCTTTTGATGAAAAACGTAAATTAGAAATAGAAAATTTTGTCACTACCATGGAAGAAAAACAACAAAATCTTGTTTCTACGATGAAAAGCGAACAACAAAATCTTGTTACTGCCATGGAAGAAAAACAACAAAATTTAATGGAAGAATTATTTTCGAAATTTGCAGAAAAACAAGGCTAAGCTGAAGAAAAAGACAACTGCAATTAATGCAAATAGTACCTCAAGTTAATGAAACAGTTTCTGAAAGAATGCAAATAGTTGAGTCAGACATAAAAGACCTAAATGATGACATTAAGACCATAAAAAATACCGTGGATACTCATGAAAAAAAAAAGTAGATGACCCCCATTCCATCCAAAGCCAGGTAAAATTTGAAATCAGTTCAATTCAAGACACAGTTCAAGACCAAATAAGCTCCATTAAACAAACAGTACAAAGTGAAGTACAAGATAAAAGCAGTGCCATCCAAAATAAAGTAGAAACAGAAATTTAAAAAATGCAACAGGGCTTACAGCGAGGAAAATACCAGAAGACCGTGAGTACCAACGGTTCCGTGAGTAAACCAACCACATTTGGTGGCAATTCATCTTGGCCCATATGTAAACGGCAATTTGAAGCCGTGGCTGCAGCTAATGGATGGGATAACCAAGAAAAATCTACCTTAAGAGGTCTGGACTTAGAACTCCTACAAAGCATTCCAGTCGATGGACAAGGCAATTTTGACAAGATCATCGCCATCCTGGACAAAGGATACGACAATCAATCCCTGAGTCAAGTGTACCAGGTGCAACTAAGCAGACATGGCTTACTAGATATTTTGAAAAAACCAAATTGTGTCGATTTAGTCAAATCCCTCTAGCTCCTTTGTTTTTGATTTTATAAAAAAGTGTAAATATCAAAATTGAAGGGAATTGTATCCCGAATGTGATTGTCATTTCCTCGTTTGCGTGACAGCTCTCGTTTTCGAGATATGGCACAAACCTTATCTTTTTTTTTGTATGGAAACCATAGCTGACTATGACCTCAAAAAATCGGACATTTTTAGAGCTTTTCAACGATATAATACTCGATATAGTTATTCATATAAATAACGGTGTTATGAATGCTTTTCTCTATTATTTTCACTTTTAACGTAGTTAGCCATGAAATAGATTCATTTATTAATAACTATTCCAAAAAATATTGAACGATTTTTTTAATAGGTATATCAGATATAGCGAAAAAACTAAATAAGTAGGTACTTACTAAAAACTTAAAAAATTAAAGTATATAATAATGGTTACAATTTATGTTCGAAAAGTTCACCATTGTTATTTAGACAAAAATTTCGTCTTTTTAAGATTAACATTACCGCTTTCCTCACGGAACGCAATTTCTTCAATTGCTTGTAATACCGCCTTCCTTAGGTCACCAACTCATACTTTCTTTTGTATACTTTGTTTTTTTTTAGCGCACCCCATAAATAGAAGTCTATAACTGCCAAATCGGGAACCCGGGGTGGCCATTCGCGTGCGCCATTTCTTCCTACCCAAGATTTTGGATAGATATTATCTAAGTTTTGTCTTATTAATAACGAGTTATGAGCAGGTGCTCCATCATGTTGGAACCACTCAATTTCTAAACGAGTTCTCAAATTCAAATTATGCAACATGTCTTGAAAAGTGTATTGCAAGAAATGGAAGTAGCGCTTCCCAGTAAGTGATTCGTCATAGATAAAAGGCCCCAAAATAGTAGACCCTATGATACCTCACCAAACATTAAAACCAAATATGCTCATTGTTTCATCTAACCATAACATCATTAATGGAAACTGTGGATTGTTATGGCCCATTTCACTAAACCATGTACAAAACAAAATATGTCGATATTCGTCACCAGCATGCAAAGTTTGAGAAACAGAAAGTTTGTACGGGTGGAACTTGTGCGCTTTCAGTTCCTTAACTACAGTTCGTTGAGATGTGCCAGCTTCTGCCGCAATCTCACGAGTTGATGTAGATGGATTTTGATTTACCAAACATTTATTTGTGCTGCTTCATTAATTTGATTACGTTCCTTTGTTGGTTGAGTAAAGATCCATATCTGCGTAAACTATCGTAAAGCCTCTTAAATGTACATAGATCAGGTGGACGACGATTAAAATATCTATGAAAGTATTCCTCAGCTGAACGAACTGATTTTTTATGGCATATGATATAACACTCCACCATATTCAGTTTTTCTTCTTTAGAACATTCCATTTTATCAAGAATATTGTCAATATCGACTGTCAGTTCAGCACTACTAATGGAATTACTCTCAAATGAGGAACCGTCAAAGTGAAATAATATTTTTCATGGCTACCTATGTTAAAAATAAAAATAAGAGAGAAAAGCGTCCCAAAGACCGTTATTTTTATGAATAAGTATATCGAGTATAATATCGTTGAAAAGCTCTAAAAATGTCACGCAAACGAGAACATAACAATCATATTCGGGATACAATTCCCTTTAATTTTGATATTTACACTTTTTTTATAAAATCAAAAACAAAGGAGCTAGAGGGATTTGACTAAATCGACAGAATTTGTTTTTTTTCAAAATATCTAGTAAGCCATGACTTTTTACAAAAATCCGAAAGTGTCATTAAAATGGGCAGTAAAACTGCAAATCTTTCCCAATTTAACCATTGCTCTATCTCCGCTAGTTTCCGAGATCCCCATACTGATCATCAAAAAAAACTCACCCTGTATAATACTATGAAACTACAAACACATAATATTAATATAAATGTTATATATGAAGAAATTTCTTTATTTAAAGACACAAGCTCATTCTAAAGACTGTACAGTTCTTAATCAAAGTGTCAACAGCATCTACAGTTATAGTTGTTTCTCTGGAGAAGGCTAAGTGACGGGATGAAAGAAACAGGGCATCCATAAATTTAATAAAGAATGAACTATTAATATACCTTAAAATGTATATAGAGTGCACAGATGTAGTTTAAACATCTTTTAATAACAGATATTTGTTAGATATTGCTTGAAGTACAAAAAATGTGCATGAAAAATGTTTCACGGAAAAATTATTTATTTTCAGATATTGTACTTTATTTTTTTACCTTGATTGGTAAATATACTTTATTTCCTTTTAGTTACGAAAGATGTCCTGTAAGGAGCTTTAGTGAATTGTCATATTCATCTTGTTATGATCATAATACCACATGACTTAGACCCTAATATTACTCGTTCATAATCTGTAAGACTTTATACAATCTATTGCGCTTTATATCCCTTGGCATGCACAAAGTTAAGGAAATCTGACAAATATAATTTTATTATATCAGTTGCAAGTCTAAATTCGAAAATTAAAAAAATAATAATAGAATGTTCTCTTCCTCCAACATTGTCAATACCGATATTTACCAGTAAATAATTCCAATTAGTTTTATAATAGCCACAACTACCAAATAATCAATTCGTGACTCTAGGAACAACAAAAAAGAACAGAGCATGTACTTGTTACTTACATATCTTTCTTACAGATATTCAAGCGATTTCTGGTAAAAGATATACTGTTCAGTTTATTAATAAGTAATTAATATTAGTTAAGACTATTTAATCCAAAACTCACAGCCTTTTAAAATAAGGTGGAAAAAATCATTTACTCTTTAAACATGATAACGTGAATTTTTTTACGCGTAGTCTGCTAGAAAAGCGTTTAGTAAACAGTAAACCTTTTGATGTACCGTTTGTCACCAGAAAACGTATCTAAATTATGCACATAGTACGGGAGTTAGGTTAAATTTTATAAAACTATTTCACCAAAAGTTTCACCTTTGAAATATTTGAAAGTTTATTTATTATCTCGGTCGTTCCATCGAAAATAACTTGAAAATGTAATATATATGTAAGAAGATGATAGAAAATGAAATTATCACAGTGCACTGTGCGCTATAGGTACGTTGTGATTCAATAATTACAATATAGTTGAGAATTATTTGTTTAAAAGACTTTCTAAGAAATCATTTTCGCAGTCTCTAAAGATTTATAGTTACCTATAAGTTTTCTGGAATTATTTTAAACATTTTTTTAATTTCAGAAATTCGTTTTTTGTCTTATATATAAAAATACATATTCCGTTTGCAAAACCAAGAAAACTAAGCAGTTTATATCTGTCAAAATTTTCAAATTTGAATTAGTTTCGAAGATATCACGTAAAAAATAAAATAGCGTGTATGTCGGAGGACTGAAATATTTCAGTAATGTCAAGCTTTATTTTGATAAATTATTTTATTGCTTTATGGGGGCAATAGGCTTTTCTGTATTTAATAGGTTTCTTTAAATGATTAAATATTGTTACAACTACAGATGAGCGAGACTGCCATTTTAAAATAACAGTTGAGATTGTTAATAAGTATAAAATTCATAACTTGCGAAAATTGAATTATCCATTGGTGAAGTGGGGAGGGGGCAAATATTTTTGTTACTTGTAATTTAAGAAATCCAAAGATATACAGCAGTAAAAATTAGGGTGTAGTTTATTTTCGGAAAATACACATAGATATGTTTCGAAATTTTGTAAAAACTATATTTATTGGGTCGGGCTAGCGTGAGCTAAGCTTACAAAAATTTAAGATATCGGATTTGAGATTGATACAGACATAAAATTTGGTATGTAGACTCTTCCACTAAAATGTATAAGCATGAAACTATTATTTTGCAAAAACTAATGTAGCCGATGTTGTGTGAGAGCGTAGAAATGAACTGAACTCAGTGCTGCCAGTGGCTAAGATTAAGATTCATATTGCAATATAGTCCGTGGGTTCAATTTTAAAATTATAAAACTAATATTCACTTTCACTTTTCTAGAACTTTATTTACATTTATCTACAAATTATACAGAACAACTGATTCACAATAACCTTCGAGATACGCTTGTCGTCCTCGCTAACTGAACTCGCGATCGTGGCCTGCTTCCTGTATAAAACCAGCATAGAAAATTCTCGCAAAATCATCATCACGCCTACAGGTGCCGAGTCTTTTCGAGAACCATTTATTATCTCAAAGCGATTGTTGTCGTACTGCAATGAAACAGGGTCGGCTTTGGTAAATTTCGTAACACTATGGTGTAACAAAAAATTAAGAAAATACTATACTTATACTTATTTTTAGACCAGAAACCGCAAGTGAAATCCATACAGTCATTTGACAGATAATAGTGCACAATGGCGGATCCAGGATTGTCATTGGGGGAGGGAGGGGATTTCGTTGGAGGGTCGCATGACCTCACTGAAAGTCGGGTTTAGCACAATAAACAACTATAAGAGCATACTATGCAAATGATTTGGGGGGGGGCTTTCGCCCCTTAGCCCTCCCCTTTGGATCCGCCATTGACAGTGCTCCTTTATTATATTAAATTACTTTATCTCCGATTTCCAAACAAGAGGAGGTTATCAATTCGGTGTGCATTTTTTTAAATTTATAAATCCGTACATTTAAAATTATTAGGTCAGCTTCTGTTTGTATGTCATATTAAATTCAGCCGCTTAATGTGAGAACCCGCGCTGTTAGCAGCCTCCCAAACTGTGGTCAGACACTGCGGTTGTGGATCTTGTTAGCTTCATACATACCCTGCTGGCAAGGATAGCATCGCTAGTAGCTATACCATGAAATTATAAAGATGGAAAATCACTCTCTCGCATCATACGTGTGCTCGTCATAAGAGAGCTATTTGAAGATATATGTTATAAATTAAAAAAAAATATATCAGTTACTTTCATTTTTATAAACAATGTCTCCTGGAATTTGTTGATAACATAATCACACAAAATTGACGAGTTTCAGAATTACATAAATATCATATTTATCGAATCGAATAGGATTGTTCTATGTTGGCACAATTTTGAGTAAATTTATAACAAAAAAAAAGAGAAATTTTGAACATTGACATTTTATATCTGTAGGTATTCATTTTTACTTAGACATACAAGCGTTTTTTTTTAATTTTTAATTAACATTTGTTCTGTCAGAATAAATATTACGAAAAGCAAACAATTTACATTTGTACATATTATTGGCGTAGACCAAACAAATTAAATTTTTTCATGCCAAAATACTCGAATTCTTAGAAGAACGCCTTCATTACCTTTGTTCTTACACTTGTTAACAATATTGGATGATTCATAAAAAATGTGAGTTTTTATGTCCAAATAAACAGACATTGGGCGTGTAAATTAATTTTTCAAAAGACGAAACGAATTAGTTTAATTTTAATTGTCTAATTTGAAACACAATAATAATTTCATCATATATTTCAACCACCCTGTATATGCAATTGCTTATGGGCTACACAATAAAATTGTTTTTTCTAATCACGCTGTATGCCTATAAACACACCCTACTCTAAATTTTAACCACCCTGTAGATGCAACTGCTTATGGGTCACGCCATAAAATATTGGGTTTATATCACATTTTGAACCACCCTGTATAATTATAAATCTACAGCTCCTATTAACCAGTACCTGGGTGACCGAGCTTCACTCGTAAATTGAAGGTTTTATCATAAACGTACATTTATCTAAATAATCGGATTTTTGCTATGTAAACTAATTTAAACCCCCTAACATAATATTTTTTTTACATTTTTTTTACATGTTGTTACTACAATTCTACTCCCCTCTATATTTCAACCACCCTACATGTTCAACTTCTTATGAAAAACCCATTCATACATTTTTTCATCACGTTATAATTCCACTTGATTCCATATTCCAAAAACCCTGTATATGCGACCGCTTTTGGCCATTATACAAACACTTTTGTTTCCAAAATCTTTTAACTAACCTCTGTAACTTTGCCCTATTTTTCAACTATTATATAGACGCAACATTTTTGTAAACACTTTGTAGAACTATAATTCCGCTTCTCCCTATATTTGCAATTTTTTATAGGCTACCAATATTTTAAATCACTAACTATAATTTCACACCACCATATGTTTTAACTACCCTGTATATGCATTTGTTTGTGGCCACCTATTGTAATTTTTTTGAACCACCATGTATAATTATAATTCCAGTACATCGTATATTGCAACCACCCTGTATAATTATAATTTTGCACCACCAATTCATATTATATGCCCCAAATTAACATGCGAAACGTGAGATCTTACTCATCCAAAAATTGCCTACCGTGCTAATTTTTTCACCCTGAAAACTTGAAATGTCTAGGTATAAAATAATAATATAATAATGCTAGGAAAATATGACTGCGGCATAAAATAGTTACATGTTCATACAAACACAATTTTTATTGAAAGAATGTTTAAAAAAAGTTTGACTCTCAAATAGGTCACCAAATCACCCTGTATTAAAATAATTTTTACAACAGGAATCACTCTTACGTTGGTTACCAAATTACGATGTTTTGAATGCCTTGAAATTACAAAGTCGCCGCCTTGATTGTTATAAACTGTCAATAATTTTTTAATAATTTTATTTCTGAATAAAAAATTTTTCCCAAAGATGAGACCCTCACCAATCGATTTGTATATATATATATATATATAACAAACATTGCTCGTATTATAGTATTAGATTAACAACTTATTATGGGCTACAATTAATATTTTTTAATCAATTTGTATAACTGCCATAACTGTTATAATCTCTAACGAAATGTTTTAATATTTCATTTTGTCAATAACAACTTTTCCTAAAGTAGAAACTCGGCTCAATAGATTTTTAATCTTGAATTCTCCTATTCATAACTTTCATCACAATCGTTTTAGAGTCCAGAACTCAATTAAATATATACAAATAAAGATATATTACTCATATTATTCGATATTGTTTTCTATGTGAAAGTTAGTTGTTGAAAAATTTGAAGGCAACACCTCTGGTATCGTACTAAAAAAGTTTTCCAAGGCATATTTCATGATTTCATTAAAGCTTTCGTTAGTTCAAGAAATATTGCAAGCAAGGGCTAGTGATCACTCCTCGTATATCGTGAAAATCGTGTGTGGCATCATACACTGCAAACAGGCGTCTAGTCGCGCTTGTGGCTTCAGATGTCATAGTGAACGATATTTTCAAACTAATTTTTCTCTATTAAAAGCGAGGGTATGGCGAAACTGAACATATTGGGCAAGTCTACATTGCGCGATTTTAGGTATGCCATCTGGACCGGGAGCCTTACCGTTTTGGAGCCGGTTGCACGCGCCCATCAGCTCATTCAAAGTCACTGATGGTATATCTTCGTCCCTCACCTGCCACGCAAGATAAGCGGGTAGCTCAGGCTTCGCAGGAAACAAGTGAGTGACAATGCGGTGCAATGATTCGGGGCAGTTCGTTGATGTCATGGGGGGGGGGCTTAATTTTATGCATCACGATTTTATACGGTTTTCCCCATGGATCTTGGTCAACTTCGTCACACAACTCCTTCCAGTAGGATCTCTTGCTTGAGAGAATGGCTCTTCGTAGTTGTTGTCTTTTGATCTCATAGTCGAGCCTTAGTTCTTCTGTTGTGACCCTGTCGCGTCTCCGTGCTCGTTGATGCAGCCTTCGTGCTTTGAGACACTCTCGTCGGTGTTGTCAGATCGTGTCGTTCCACCAGTACACTGGTGGGCGACTGTTGTTCTGCCGTCTCCTTGGCATGGAAGCATCGCAGGACTTGACAACGCTTGTCATTACCTCTTTGGCAGTGGCTTCTGCGCTTGTTGCTATTGACAATGGTTCCTGCTCCATAACCAAGGCGAATGAATCAGCATCGAAAGCATTTTTGTTCCAACCGACTGGCTGTGACCTCGCACGACTGACACACAATCCCTGTTTGGGAGTGGTGTTGATTTCCCAAATAATAGCTTGGTGGTCGCTATTAGTAAACTCCTCATCGACCCGCTACTCACAGCCCCCTTTAATTAGGTTGCTGCTAACGAATGTCACGTCAATAATGGAGCTGGCAGTGCCTTTGCGATATGTGCTTACGGCTCCTGTGTTGAGGAGTACCAGGTTGATAGAAGACATGGTCTCAAGGAGAGCTCGTCCTCTCGCGCTCGTTTCCCGGCATCACCAATCAATTGCCCAGGCGTTGAAATCACCTGCGATGGCGACCGATTCACGCTTCCGTACATCCTCCGCCAAGGTGTCCAAGAATAACTCGAACTGTGTGTGTGTGTTTTTTTATATCCGAAGAGGGGGGAAATATATTGCGTACTTAGCTAGCACGTGCTGGCCGTCGTGCGGGACTCCCGATGCAATGACTTCAAAGCAAGAGTAAATCGTTGCATTGAAACCAGTATACCGTATACCCGCTAAAACCCTAACCTCTTTCTCCTACAACCATGGTTCCCTGCGGCACTCTTAATCAATACTACTTCGCAAGGGTGGTTCATTGCAGATGTTTACTGCTCTTACATTGGAAGCCTCTAAAGCCTACTCCTCGAACGTATTGCGGAGTTCTTTGAGGATAGTCTCCGCGTAATCTGATACCAAGTTCCAGGCTTGGGGGCCCTTCAGCATGGCTTCTACTAATTGTTTTGGAACGATATTAGTCTCCAGAATCCTCTCCACTTCAGCACGTTGATCCTGAAACCGGGGGCAGGAGAAGAACACGTGTTCCTCGTTGCCCTCCTGAACCTGTGCAGGTATACTCGAAAGTATCTATGTCCAGTCAGGAGTTGAGTGATGTAGAACCCAACCTCCCCATGCTGACGGTTGACCCAACGACTGATGTTAGGTATCAATCGATATGTCCACCGGCCTTTAGTAGAGCTGTCCCACCTCTCCTGCCATTGCCCTAGACTCATGGCTCTTTCATCGCTGTTTCCTGTCGGTTGGTCTTTCTCTAACTTTCTGCGATAAAGCGGTCCCCTTTCTACAGCCAGGATGTCGACTGGTAGGGTAGAGGCAATCACACTCACCGCCTCGTAAGACACAGTGCGGTAGGATGATGTCACTCGAATCGCTGAGAGCCGCTGGACTGATTTCATTTTCCGGCGGTACGATGGTAGCTCGAGCGATTTCTCCCATACCGGTGCCCCGTACAACAAAACAGAAGTAGTTACTGTTGCCAGTAGCTGTCTTCTTATCTGTCTAGGGCCTCCGACATTCGGCATTATTCTAGATAATGCCCCCTGTACCCCAGCTGCTTGCTTGCTGGCCGCGATTATGTGCTCTTTGAAGTTAAGCCGTGTGTCCAGGAGCACCCCCAAATAGCTGATGAAGGGCTGCGACTGTATGTAGGTGTCGCCTATTTTGAGGGTGATGGTTTCCCTTGCCTTTCGACTGCTAACAAGGAGTGTTTCTGTCTTTTGCTCTGCTAAACTCAAGTCCGCTGAGAGCATCCAATGTTGAATTGTGGCTATAGCGAATGAGAAGATTGTTTGTATCTCCTCTATGTGCTTGCGCACTATGATCAATGCCACATCATCGGCGAATGCCACTAGCCTGACGCCCTCAGGCAGACCGAGCAGGAGCAGGTCGTTGTACATTACGTTCCATAAGAGGGGGCCAAGAACAGAGCCCTGAGGTACACCTCCTGTGATCTTATAGTCTACTTGCCCATTTTCAGTTTGGTACAATAGGATGCGGTCCTTGAAATACGCTGAAACCATTCTGCGCAAGTACTGAGGAACTTCCATCCTGGCAAGAGCCTCCAAAATGCGGTCCCAGCGGGCCGAGTTAAAGGCGTTCTTGATATTCAGGGTGGCTATTAGACAGTAATTTTTTCCACCTCTTCTCCATCTCTTTCCCGAGATAGCCTCTCTGGCGATGTTGGTAACGAGTGTCACGGCATCGATGGTTGATCTCCCCTTTCTGAACCCGAATTGGTTGGTAGAAAGTTTTGGCTCAACGTAGGGCTCCAGCCTATCTGCTATTATTCTTTCAAGGAGTTTTCCCGCAGAGTCCAACATACAGAGGGGACGATATGATGACGGTTCGTCTGGAGGTTTCTTTCCCCTTTAGGTAGGAGCACAAGCCTCTGCTTTTTTCACTTAGTCGGGAAAACCCCCTGCTTTAGGCAGGTCTCATACATGTGTTGAAACATGTCAGGCCTATTGGCTATGGCGCATTTTAGCGCGATGTTAGGTATGCCATATGGACCGGGAGCCTTACCGTTTTGGAGCCGGTTGCACGCGCCCATCAGCTCATTCATAGTCACTGATGGTATATTTTCGTCCCTCACCTGCCACGAAGGATAAGCGAGTAGCTCAGGCTTCGCAGGAAACAAGTGAGTGACAATGCGGTGCAATGATTCGGGGCAGTTCGTTGATGTCATGGGGGGGGCCCTTGATTTTATGCATCACAATTTTATACGGTTTTCCCCATGGATCTTGGTCAACTTCGTCACACAACTGTGTGTGTGTGTGTGTGCGTGCGTGTGTGTGTCTTTTTTTTTATCTGAAGAGGGGGGAAATACATTGCGTACTTAGCTAGCACGTGCTGGCCGTCGTGCAGGACTCCCGCTGCAATGACTTTAAAGCAAGAGTAAATCGTTGCATTGAAACCAGTACACCGTATACTCGCTAAAACCCTAACCTCTTTCTCCTACAACCATGGTCCCCTGCGGCACTCTTAGTCAATACTACTTCGCAAGGGTGGTTCATTGCAGATGTTTACTGCTCTTACATTGAAAGCCTCTAAAGCCTACTCCTCGAACGTATTGTGGAGTTCTTTGAGGATAGTCTCCGCGTAATCTGATACCCAGTTCCAGGCTTGGGGGCCCTTCAGCATGGCTTCTACTAATTGTTCTGGAACGATATTAGTCTCCAGAATCCTCTCCACTTCAGCACGTTGATCCTGAAACCGGGGGCAGGAGAAGAACACGTGTTCCGCGTCCTCTATCACGTCCATACAGTGTGGGCAGTTTGGGGAGTTTGCCCTCCTGAACCGGTGCAGGTATGCTCGAAAGCATCCATGTCCAGTCAGGAGTTGAGTGATGTAAAATCCAACCTCCCCATGCTGGCGGTTGACCCAACGACTGATATTAGGTATCAATCGATATGTCCACCGGCCTTTAGTAGAGCTGTCCCACCTCTCCTGCCATTGCCCTAGACTCATCGCTGTTTCCTATCGGCTGGTCTTTTTCTAACTTTCTGCGATAAAGCCGTCCCCTTTCTGCAGCCAGGATGTCGGTTGGTAGGGTAGAGGCAATCACACTCACCGCCTCGTAAGACACAGTGCGGTAGGATGATGCCACTCGAATCGCTGAGAGCCGCTGGACTGATTTCATTTTCCGGCGGTACGATGGTAGCTCGAGCGATTTCTCCTATACCGGGGCCCCGTACAACAAAACAGTGTATGGTGCCATACTTTTGTTTATCGAATTTTGCACGCACACGTATTTATTGTGGCATCTTTGAGTTGTGCTGTCAAGTGCTGCCCTCCACGGTGGACAGTTGAATTACTAATTTAGAATTATTTACACTCAAGCATATTTGTTTTTCCTAACATGTGTTGCCATAAGTAACGTAACTGTCAATGTATACACTTTTGTTTGGAAATATTATTATGAGGGGAGTTCGTGATTATATTTCACTTTGTTAAATAGGCAAAAATTACATATACGGCACAAATCGTGAGAATACTTCGCTAGGCTGAAAGAGTTGGAATATGGAACAAATGTTCCCTAAGGAGTGTGGAGGTGGAATAAAATTGAATATTGAAAAAAATCATTTAGGAGGGGGAAAAAAGGGTCCAAAATAATTTACAATATTTTAAATTTCTGGAAAAAACCAATGCGTTGTTGGAAATTGGTAAGCAAATTCTTCGTCCAAAAAACAGTCTCGTGTTTTATTATGTTACGAAAGTTCGACAATCAAGTGGGGGACGGGTGGAGAACTGATTATAAAGAAAAGTGTTATTTCAAGACTTAAAAGTGATTGAGGAGTATCTTTACTATTATATACTAGTTTGTGTGTTTTTTGTTTGTTTGTTTGTTTGTTCGGGCATCACATAAGGCAGAAACCGTATATATAGTGAAAAACCTTCTATCATGTTGGTAATACAATTACTCAATTGGTTCGACTGCACACGCAAAATATTAGATAATAGCATCAAATTAGATTTTATTCATAATTCGGAATGTGCCAATGTAACAAGTCTCTATTAAAAAAAATCCACTGATATAACAAGCGTAATTTTACAGGGTGTTCTTTATATAGGAAACTTAGAGCGGAGTAGAATTACATACATTTAAAAAATCTAAAAAAAGTTATATTAGGTGTCATATAAGCAGCTGCATATATACAATGTGGATGAAAAAAAGGGGGAGTTTAATTAGTTATACGGGGTGATCCAAAAAAGTTATATTGAGTGGGCCATAAGTATTTGCGTATACCAAGTGATTTATGGTGTGGTTAAAAATTTGTTTTATACCCACAAGTAGTTGCATATATAGGATGGTTGAAATATATAGCGGAGTATAATTACAGCTATATAGGTGGGTTTAAAAAATATTATAAAAAAAATGTTATGATCTACAAGCTGTTGCATTTACCGCTTGGTTGAAATATAGGGTGCAGTGGGATTTTAAGGAAACAAGGGGGAGTGGAATTAGTTATACGGGGTGACCCCAAAAAATTATATTAAGTGGGCCATAAATATTTGTGTATACCAAGTGATTTATGGTGTGGTTAAAAATTTGTTTTATATCCACAAGTAGTTGCATATATAGTATGGTTGAAATATATAGCGGAGTATAATTACAGCTATACAGGTGGGATTAAAAATATTATAAAGAAATGTTATGATCTACAAGCTGTTCCATTTACCGCGTGGTTGAAATATAGGGTGTAGTAGGATTCTAAGAAAACAAGGGGGAGCGGAATTAGTTATACGGGGTGATCCAAAAAAGTTATATTAAATGGGCCATAGGTATTTGCGTATACCAAGTGATTTATAGTGTGGTTAAAAATTTGTTTTATATCCACAAGTAGTTGCATATATAGGATGGTTAAAATATATAGCGGAGTATAATTACCGCTATACAGGTGGGTTTAAAAAATATTATAAAGAAATGTTATGATCTACAAGCTGTTCCATTTACTGCATGGTTGAAATATAGGGTGCAGTGGGATTCTAAGGAAACAAGGGGGAGTGAAATTAGTTATACGGGGTGATCCAAAAAAGTTATATTGAGTGGGCCATAAGTAGGTGCGTATACCAAGTGGTTTATGGTGTTGTTAAAAATTTGTTTTAAATCCACAAGTAGTTGCATATATAGGATGGTTGAAATATATAGCGGAGTATAATTACAGCTATACAGGGGGGTTTAAAAAATATTATAAATAAATGTTATGATCTACAAGCTGTTCCATTTACCGCATGGTTGAAATATAGGGTGCAGTGGGATTCTAAGGAAACAAGGGGGAGTGGAATTAGTTATACGGGGTGATCCAAAAAAGTTATATTGAGTGGGCCATAAGTAAGTGCGTATACCAAGTG
Source organism: Octodonta nipae (assembly GCA_034190945.1). NCBI lineage: Eukaryota > Metazoa > Arthropoda > Insecta > Coleoptera > Chrysomelidae > Octodonta > Octodonta nipae. Next base: position 111,092,462 of record CM067217.1, read on the forward strand.
GTTTATGGTGTGGTTAAAAATTTGTTTTAAATCCACAAGTAGTTGCATATATAGGATGGTTGAAATATATAGCGGAGTATAATTACAGCTATACAGGGGGGTTTAAAAAATATTATAAAGAAATGTTATGTTCCACAAGCTGTTCCATTTACCGCATGGTTGAAATATAGTATATATAGTAGGATTCTAAGGATACAGGGTGGTACAAAAACACTATATTTGGTGCCCAATAAGTAGTTGCGTATATAAAGTTGTTGAGATATAGAGTGGTAATGAGTTATAATTATATAGGGTGTTGGAAAAATAGGATAGCTGAAATATAGGGTGGAGCAGTGTTATGGTTAATTATTTTAAAAAGTTATACTGGTTGACCAATAAGCAGTAGCGTATACAGGGTAGTTGTAATACAAGGTGATTCATATCATGTTGAACAAAATTGTTATATACGGTGTCTAATAAACAGTTACAGTTTTGGTGAAATATATTGGGCATTGATGGATTTATGTATATACAGGGTGGTACAAATTTTTTTATACCGAGTGGCCGATAAGTAGTTGCATGTACAAGGTGGTTGAAATAGCGGGAGGAATAGAGTTATAGTTAAACAGTTTGGAAAAAAAAATTGAACGATAGCACATGAGCTGTTGCACATATGCAATATCTGAAACATGGATTGAAGTAAAATTATAGTTCATACAGTGTGATTAAAACAATGTTAGAAAATGCTGCATATAAGGGGTGGTCGAAAAATAATAATTTCAAGGGTGGTTAAAAAATACTTATGTAGCGTAGCCCGTAAGCAGTTGTGAGTGGACCAGAGTTATGGCTAAGTGTTTAAAAAATGTTGGCCCCTAAGCAGATACACATATAGGGTGGTTGAAATATTTTGTAGAGTTATACAGGATGGTTCAAAAATAAGTTATAATGTTTGACGATTTAGCAGCGGTGATACACGTTAGTTTTATTATGGATGGATATAGGTAGAGTTAGTTATACAAGACGGTGCAAAAAAAAGTTGAATAAAATTATTATATAGGGTGGCCAATAATCAGTTGCAGCTTGGGTGAGTGTTTAAATAAAGGTTTAGTGTTAGGGTGCAAAAATGGGTTTTTAAGTTGTTCTTTAGTTTAGACCATGAACAGTTGCATTCTACTATATGTATTATCTGAAATGTGGGAAGAAGCAAGATTCTTGTTTTAGAGTGTGTTTAACATAATGTTAGAGAAAGTTGCATATAAAGGGTGTTAAAAATATAAGGTAAAGAGAAATTGTACTACTTTAAAAGGTTGTTCAAAAAATATGAGAAATAATTGTTATCCTCCGTGAACCATAAGCAGTTGCATACCTGACTGGGTAGTGAAGAGTTATAGTTAGGTGTTTAATGAGTTATACTGGGTGACAAATAATATATAGCTGTATATACAGGATGGTTGCTATATAGGGTGAAGTAGAGTTACAGTTTTTAAAAAAAGGCTAATACAATTAATATATAGGGTGGCCCATAAGTACTTGCATTTTGATTGGAATATATTTGTGATTGGTGGATTTATAGTTAAGTAGAGTGGTTCAAACAAGTTAAATTTTTTTTATATAGGATAACCCATATGTTTTATATGGTATTTCTTTTTGCAAAGGCTTGAAGATACCGTACGCGGGTGAAACCGCGGGTAATGGCTATTTATTTAATAATTTCATTTATGTAAATAGACAGAAATGTGCTTTTTCAGAAAGTTATACTGAGGTAATGGGAAGCTGTTTTTCTAGGAAACTTCAATATATTGTAAACCGAATGCGATATAGGCGAGAAAATTTGTATGAAGACTATTCTGTAACAGTCAATAATTAGTTATTAAGTTAGTAATCTAAGGAATTCTAACATATGCAGCAGTGAGATTTAGTGTATAGTTTATTTTCTTTAAATACACATACATGTTTCGGAATTCTTCAATATAATATTTATTGGGTAGGGCTCAAGTGCACTGTACTTTAAGAAATCGTGATACAGAATAAAACTTGCTGTGTAGTTTCTTCACCTAAAATGTATAATTATCAAGTTATTATTTTGCAAAAACTGAACTATTTGTTGGAGGGGAGGGTTGGGTGTTGGCCAGAAAACTGATTTTTTGACAAATTTATCTTAGGAATCAAAAGATTTTCACTACTGAGAAGTGCTGTATTGTCGTTAAATTAAATTTTGCAAAAAAAAAATTTATTGGGTGAAGGCAATGGGAACTATTAGGTAATCAGAAAACTTCAAGAGCTAGGAACTGAACGTGGGGTTGGGGAAATGGGTTTATTTTTGTATATTTTTTAATATCTTTTAAATAATTTATTTTAAAAATATGAAAAATATGTTTGTATTTGCCATAATAAGTCCTTTCATTTGATATATTACATGATGTGCTAGAAACAATTTTAATTTAATATTTTCCATATAATTCTGTAATTTGCCCACCAAAAATTAATAGTAGAGGTTTATTCTTATTTTTCCGGTAAAATTCTCTAATTTTTTCAAGATTTTGCCCTTATAGTTTCGGAGATGAGGTGAGGGGAATAGTCGATTTTTCTAGTTCCCCCCCCCCCAAAAAAAGTTCTATTAAAATCAAAATTTCTTCATTTACGATATATTATATATATATATATATATATATATATATATATATACTCCTGATGGGTTACAAACTATATAAACTGATACCAAATTTCAACCTTTTCTGTCCAGTAGTTTAGGATAAAATTACAGTTGTGTGAAAGAGGGAGAAATCCGGAGTGATATTATAAGGGTATCCGTATATTGTATATATACGGAACCCTAATAATAGTAATGCTGAAAATATTTTTTCACTTTTTAGAATATCTATTATTACATTTTTTATTTTACACGAAACTGTTATCTAATAAACTTCCTTCTAAACTATTAGTTTTTTATAACTATACTGATTTTCATTTATGATATTTTTAAACCCAACAGAACCATGTTTCTTAATATCTTTTGTTATAATCGACCTTATATTACATAAATAAATATACTATTTTTTAAATATATTATTAATATATTAACATTATTTTTAACGTTAGTCTCATTCAATATTATATTCTTGTTATTTCGTTAATATTGTATCACTTTAGACGACTTTTTATGGTCTACATTGGAAGATAGGTATTTAGATTAAAACAGGACTGGTCAGTGTGCTACACAGTCCGAGAGACAACTGACATTTAGTAAACAACATTTGGGAACAGAATACGAGATACTTATATCAATTTGCCGCCCAGATCGTACCATCTGAGCCGCCCTACTATAACAATGCACAAAAATTCGCGATCAGAAACATATGAAATGACGTGAAATTAATGAAGTTGAACCCAAAATGAGCTAAACTTTAGTTGAAGTTTCAAGTATTGCTTGCAAAGCAAACAAAAGGTCATTTGGTCAAAATTATTTCTCACATAACGGTACACCTCATATACTAATAATAATTTATTAAATTTGCAACAGATTCCCTTTACAATTTTGTCATATATGTTTATCCGAACAAAGTTGTAAGCGGCTACAAAGAACAAATCATTTCTTTTACCAGCTCCCGTACTAACACATATTAAAAGAAAAGATTCAACCTTGAAATAAGATACTACGAGTACTACCGCCTAAAATTTATTTATTTATTTTATTTATTTATTTTATTTCTTGTATTGCAATTTTCTTAGTAATCTAGAATCTGTTCCGTAATTTTGAGACACATTCGGAATATAATATTTAATATTAATAAACGTAATATAAAATTATGTGAAAAGTTATGATTGGTATATCACTGAGGCATCTAAAAATCGCAATTAAGGGATAGTTAATAAAAAAAATTCCAAATTGTTCTCTATAAAGATTAATGATACTTCATGGTGCATCTTTGGAAATTCTTGGAATAAGTCGTTTCTTTTGAATTCGGGTTTAATGTGCACTTACTTTTCGTTATACCAATTATATTTTTGCATTTAACTACCTGTGTTTTCATCAATTTGACTATAACTTTTGATAAAGCTTGACAAGTTTTTACACAAATGTCCTGTTCAATTTGTACAATTTCGGATTCAAATATGTTTACTTAAATACTTAGAGCCCAAAAAGTGGTATGTCCTAATAATATGCTGCAGAGGGTTAGTTGTGGATCAGTTTATTATAACTCATTAATGGCAAATTTCGTTTACCTTTTGGGATTTTTTTTATAAAAAATTAGACATAGACAGATGAAATATTTTTTGTGGATAATGGCCATTTTAATTTTCTGAGGTAGTAAAATGCAAATTTTGTGAAAGATACAAGTATCAGCGACTAAATGTTTTTTAAATTCCGAGCCATTGTCAGGAATGATTGTTTGAGATAGTTCATAAAATGAAATATAACTGCAAAGACCTGCATTGTGTTCTTTTAAGGGTACTGGCAATGGACCCATTATTATTTTATTTTATCCGAAAAATATTTAACCATTGCGCTAGTTTCCGAGATCCCCATACAGATCATCGAAAGACTCACCCTGTATAATACTATGAAACTACAAACACATAATATTAATATAAATGCTCATTCTAAAGACTGTACAGTTCTTAATCAAAGTGTCAACAGCATCTACAGTTATAGTTGTTTCTCTGGAGAAGGCTAAGTGACGGGATGAAAGAAACAGGGCATCCATAAATTTAATAAAGAATGAACTATTAATATACCTTAAAATGGATATAGAGTGCAAAGATGTAGTTTAAACATCCTTTAATAACAAATATTTGTTAGATATTGCTTGAAGTACAAAAAATGTGTATGAAAAATCTTTTACGGAAAAATTATTTATTTTCGGATATTGTACTTTATTTTTTACCTTGATTGGTAAATATACTTTATTTCCTTTTAGTTACGAAAGATGTCCTGTAAGGAGCTTTAGTGAATTGTCATATTCATCTTGTTATGATCATAATACCACATGACTTAAACCCTAATATTACTCGTTAATAATCTGTAAGACTTTATATAATCTATTGCGCTTTATATCCCTTGGCATGCACAAAGTTAAGGAAATCTGACAAATATAATTTTATTATATCAGTTGCAAGTCTAAATTCGAAAATTAAAAAAATAATAATAGAATGTTCTCTTCCTCCAACATTGTCAATACCGATATTTACCAGTAAATAATTCCAATTAGTTTTATAATAGCCACAACTACCAAATAATCAATTCGTGACTCTAGGAACAACAAAAAAGAACAGAGCATGTACTTGTTACTTACATATCTTTCTTACAGATATTCAAGCGATTTCTGGTAAAAGATATACTGTTCAGTTTATTAATAAGTAATTAATATTAGTTAAGACTATTTAATCCAAAACTCACAGCCTTTTAAAATAAGGTGGAAAAAATCATTTACTCTTTAAACATGATAACGTGAATTTTTTTACGCGTAGTCAGCTAGAAAAGCGTTTAGTAAACAGTAAACCTTTTGATGTACCGTTTGTCACCAGAAAACGTATCTAAATTATGCACATAGTACGGGAGTTAGGTTAAATTTTATAAAACTATTTCACCAAAAGTTTCACCTTTGAAATATTTGAAAGTTTATTTATTATCTCGGTCGTTCCATCGAAAATCACTTGAAAATGTAATGTATATGTAAGAAGATGATAGAAAATGAAATTATCACAGTGCACTGTGCGCTATAGGTACGTTGTGATTCAATAATTACAATATAGTTGAGGATTATTTGTTTAAAAGACTTTCTAAGAAATCATTTTCGCAGTCTCTAAAGATTTATAGTTACCTATAAGTTTTCTGGAATTATTTTAAATATTTTTTTAATTTCAGAAATTCGTTTTTTGTCTTATATATAAAAATACATAATCCGTTTGCAAAACTAAGAAAACTAAGCAGTTTATATCTGTCAAAATTTTCAAATTTGAATTAGTTTCGAAGATATCACGCAAAAAATAAAATAGCGTGTATGTCGGAAGAGTGAAATATTTCACTAATGGAAAGCTTTATTTTGATACATTATTTTATTGCTGTATGGGGGCAATGGGCTTTTCTGTATTTAATAGGTTTCTTTAAATGATTAAATATTGTTACAACTACAGATGAGCGAGACTGCCATTTTAAAATAACAATTGAGATTGTTAATAAGTATAAAATTCATAACTTGCGGAAATTGAATTATCCATGGGTGAAGTGGGGAGGGGGCAAATATTTTTGTTACTTGTAATTTAAGAAATCCAAAGATATACAGCAGTAAAAATTAGGGTGTAGTTTATTTTCGGAAAATACACATAGATATGGTTCGAAATTTTGTAAAAACTATACTTATTGGG